>CM076573.1:813292366-813547936 GCA_034641835.2 Pinus albicaulis | reverse complement strand
TGCATTTGGTTCTTCCTCCAATCCCTAAAATAATTTCATCACAATAAATCCAAGATAACTAGGAAATATTGCTTTAGTTCCATAAACTAGATCATAAGGGGATGTTCCTATAGATCTTTTGGTACAAATTCTATTAGCCCATAAGGAAAATTTCAGCTTCAAGTGCCATGAAATCTTGTTTTCTTTCAAAAAATTCTTGATAATTCATACCATGCTCTTGTTTGATGACTCATTCAAGCCATTACCTTGAGGATAATAGATCTTGGAGTGACCAAGGGTGGTAGTGTATTGATTGCAGAAAATTATAAGATTTTTAGACTTGAAATCCTAAGAATTTTCAATGATAATATTCATGGGACAACCAAATCTTGATAAAATATTATTTTCTAGAAAATGTGTAATGAATGATTCAGTAGCTTTCCTTGTAGGGACTGCTTCAATCCACTTTGTAAAATAATTAGTGGCTGTTAAGATCCACCAATTTTGGCTTGAAGATGCAGGATGTATCTCACCAATAAAATCCAATCCCAATTGTTGGAAAGGGGCTTCTACAAGTATAGGTTTCAAAGGTAATGGGAGCAACTTCTTTTTTCCATAAAATTTTTAGCACTCATGGCAGGAAAAAATATTTTTATAGACATATTTGAACATTGAAGGCCAATAAAATCCTACCCTAAGTATCTTGTTCGTTGTTGCCTTCCAATAATGATGACCTCCACTGTTACCCTTATTAAATTCATCAATTACCTTCTTAGCTTCATCTTCTAGTAGACAGTTTAGGAGTATCCCACCTATATTTTTCCAATACAAATTCTTATTTAAGATGCAGTACCTTAGAGATTTCAGCTTCACAAATCCGGATTTGGACTTTTTCATTTCAGGAGGAGCCCTGTGATATTGTAAAACAAAAATGACATCCCTATACCAATCAGAAATAACAAATTTCTCTTCTACAGGGATCAATTCGTCTTCTTCAACGACATCCAAAATTTATGCTATAAAATTCATATATAGGAAATCAAAATTTGATTGAGTCATCGAATTTTCTAGCCATTGTCCTTTCACCAATTTTGCAAGCCTAATCTCCAAATCATATTCTAGCAAAGTGGCAATCCACTTACTTATTTTTCCATCTAGATCAACTTGGGCTAATATGTATTTTACCACAACATTAGGAACAAAAGCCACAATGTGAGAATGAACAACATAAAATATGAAATCCTTGAGTGCCTTTACTAGAGCATAGGATTTCTTCTCCATAATGTTGTACTTTAATTCAGAATTTCCAAGTGTCATACTCAAAAAATAAATTGTCTTTTCATTACCTTGTTGCTTCCTCTGCAATAAAACTCCCACAATTGTATGCTCAAAATAAAAAGTAAAAATCATAAATTCTTTTGAAAAATCAGCACTTATGAGCACCAAAGTTTGAGCAAGAGCTTTCTTGATCTCTTCAAAATAATGGTTCACCTCTATTGTCCATTTAATATCATAATCTTTTCTAAGAATATTGGGATAAACCTTCTAAAATTAGGGATAAACCTTCTAACAAAATTCACCTTCCCTAAAAAGGATTGGATTTCCTTTATATTTCTAGGAAAATCTATCTTCTGGATAACAAAAACCCTACTTGGATCAATCTTAATTCCCTCTCTTGACATTATATGACCCAATATATTTCCAGTTGTTAAAGCGAAAAGACTTTTTGTGGGATTTAGAGAAATACCAATTTTTTTGCATTTTTGTAGAATCTTCTCTAAGTTATTGAGATGCTCTCCTTCCTTCTTTGAAAGCACAGTGATGTCATCCAAATAAAAAACCATGAATTTTTCATTTTCTTCAGCAAATGCAATGTCCATTTCCCTCTGAAAAGTTTTTCTTGCATTCATGAGTCCAAAGGGCATCTTGGCATACATAAATGTTCCCCATGGTGTAGTTAAGGTTGTCTTCTCTTGGTCATCTGGATGTACTAATATCTTGTTATAGCCTGAGAAGCCATCTAACATCGACATCCCTTGAGATCCAACAATGTTTTGCAGTATATGGTCCATATTGGGATGATAGTTATCCTTAAGAGATGCCTTCTTCAAATTTCTGAAATCAATGCATATCCTAATCTCCCCACTTTTCTTCCTCACAAGTACCAAGTTAGCTAACCACTTGGAAAATCTCAATGGAACAATTATTTTTGCTTCAAACAACTTCTTAATTTCCTTTTCAATCAATGGCATAAGCAATGGATTGATCCTCCTCATCTTTTGTTTGAAAGGATTTTCATTTTCTTTGATGGGTATTGTATGCTGAATAATGCTAGCATCATATCTCTTCAAATCTACATAACTCCATGAAAAAAAATCAATATAACTCTTCATTAAATCAACATACCTTTTCTTTACTTATGAAGAAAGGAACTTAGATAACTTTACCAACTTGGGATTTTCTGCAGTACCAAGGTTACAACTTTCAACTTCCTCATCAAAATATTTCATCTTAGGACTCTTAGCCACATCATTTTGATCAAACAACTTTTCAAGATCGGTTAAACCTTTAGGAATACAATTATTTTTCAGTTGTATGACCCTTGAATTAGCTTTGGTTTTAGTGAACATGTTTTGTTGGTCAACTTGGATGCTTTCAAACTCCTCCTTTAATTCCAGAAAATTTCTGACTTTTTGATCGTTGTCAAACACTTGCCAATTTTTTATGGTATCAGGAATGGCTGGTGTATGTCCAACTTCAACTTCATACCTCTTGCTAGGATGAATAGGAATGGTAAAAAAACTAGCTGAAACAGCCAAGGAATCTGCCACAGATTTCTGATCTCTAGACTTGATGGTGAAATTATGTTCTTCGAAATTTTCAAGCATTTCAAGGATCAGATTTCTATATGCCCTCATTCTGACATATTTAGTTTGATAAGTTCCTTTTACTTGCTTTATAACCAATTCAGAATCACCACAAACTGAAATCCTCTTGGCACCTAAACTTTTCAAAATTTCTAGACCAAAAAATAGAGCCTCATATTCAACCATTTTATTTGTACAATCAAAATTCAGTTTGTCAGAGCAAAAGTTACTCTCATCCCTTGGGCTGGTAATCTACATACCTGCACCAAATCCATCTCTTCCGTCAATGCCATAAAAATCCATGTGCCACCAGCTCTCTCTATCCACCTCTTCAACTTGTTAATTTTATGTTTGCTGATTTTTTTCTAATTGTTGATTTTCTGCTTCATTAGTGATCTCATTGAAAAGGATGGAAGCTCCCAACTCAATTTCCACTACATAGAATGAAAAGTTTTGAGGTATGTATTCTCTACTAACCATATATTCCATCCTAGACTCTCTGTACCACCTCCTTTTCTCACCAAAGACTGGGATAGTGGCATAAGTCATGTCCATTTGCATGGTTCCTTTGATTTTGGAAGCCCAAGATCTAGATAATAGAAAGAAAAATTTTGGAGGGATATCAGCCACCACTATGCCCATTAATATTGTCTTAGCAGGTACTTAAGTCAAACAAAAAACCACATCCTTGATAATACCAATACATTGAACTCTTTTCGAATAAAAGGAAAATAAATCTTTATATGGTCTAGTTATGTATAAACCCATTCTCTCCATGATGACCTTAGGCATTAAGTTATGAGATGCCCCTAAATCTAGCATAGCATTATGTAAAGTCATGTCATGAATGTTTAGGCTCACATAGAAAGGTGGAAATTATTCATTTTTATCATCTTAAACTCTTGGCCCTAAGAAAATAGTAGGATGATCTTCTTTCAAATTCAAAATATCATAGGGGCCAGGTTGAGTATTAAGAATTTTGACAATTCGGCTTCTATAGTAAGTTACTTTTATGATCTCACCGAAAGGGACAACAATTTTGATCTTTGAAATTTCATTTTCTAAATGGAAAGCAGGTTGTTTTTTCAATTTTTTTGCCAAGAGGGGTATCTTTATTGTGCTGAACAACCTTTGGATCATATTTCTTAGGCTGATTTTTATAGGCTACTATAGGAAAATTTATATTCCTAAGATTGTATTGTTTTTTCATTTCAAAAATGGCATGCTGATAACCTTTCAAATAATCATATTGTTTTCCAGTTTGATGATTTCCTATGTCATGGCTTCATCATGCTCCTCTTTTGTTAAAAAAATCCCTACTTCATCTTCATCCAAACAGTGAATGATATCCTTTTGAATTTATGCATGTGTTTCTTCTTCGTCCACTAAGTTTTTTTTGAAAAGGAGGCCTAACTTGTTGATTAGGCTGATTTCTATTATATCTTGTTCTCTGTTGATTTTGAGGTCTTCTAAAATGAGGATTTATAATTTGTATTTCTTGTTGTGCAGCAGGAGGAGGATTTTTTCCAAGAGAAAGCCTACCCATAAGCCTCTCCATAGTTTTCATCATGGTATCAAATTTCACATCAGAGGATGTAGAGGGTTTTTATTCTCCTTTCAATCTTCATGTTACAATGTTAGATCTCTTTGTTGCAACCATATTAACCTCAACTTTCACAACATCATTTTGTATATCAGCCAAAGTGACAAACTCTCTCTCCCTCAGTAGAATGGAAAAATAGAATTAAAGGCTTCAACATAATGTAATTAGGCAGCCCTTGGAGGAGGTTTGATATGAGCATGAATAGAATTGTAAACCTTATTGAATCTCTTGGAAAATCTTGAACTAACTCATTAATATATTTCTTCAAGTTATTATATCCAATCAAGGCTTGAAAAAGATTTACTTTACTTCCCCATTTTCTCAAGAAACTATCCTCCAATTGATCCCAATTTTTCAGACTTCCTGAGGTTAAGGATTTAAACCATTTTCTCACTTCACCAATAAAACTTTGCACAAACAACCTCATTTTTCCATCTTCACCATCTACCTCTTCTAAGTATATGAATTCATTGAATTGGTCAACATGATGCTCTATAGTGGTTCCCTCTTCACCTCCAAAATTATTTATCCTTGTGGGAGATCATGGAGTAAGGCAACCATAACAAGAGGGGAATACCTATAAGGGTTTGTAGGAGGAGGAGGAGGAGGAACTCCAGACATACTGGCAGTGATAGTGCTAGTTGAAAATGCAGCAGAGGGAGTATTTGTTAGACTAGGAAAAGTAGTGAAAGAGGATGTGATGTTAGAAAATTCACTGATAGGAATTTGCATCTTAGAGACAAAATAGCTCCACTCAGGTAAAGGGACACCAACCCTCCTTTTCAACAAGAAGTCAAAATGATCGATTTATTTTAGTTTTTCAAATGACTCTTTCTCTAATGATAACTCTAATGTGACAGTTTCCAAAAACCCCTCTTTATCTTCTTTTGACACAAGATATGTAGTATCAATTCCTAACCTTTGTAGATATAATACAATTTCAGTCAATTCACTCTCTAATTTATATCTGAAAATAGTTTCTTCTATCCTTTCACCAAACTCTATGTCTTCAAAACTTCGAACAACCTTAGAAGGTAAAGATGAAACTCTTGTACGATATGGATTACATGATTTTGATGAGCTACCAATACCTCTAAGATTTTTTTCTGGATCATCAACTATATCTGGTGGATCAGGGTTTGGATTACTCCTCATGTGAATATTCTTTGAAGCCACCTTTAAGCTGAGGATCTAAGTGGATTCAACAAGGTAGAAGCCCAACCTCGAATATTTTTGATCTCCTACTACCTTCAAGAGCTTAGTTACTTTGATTAGAAAAAATTTCCAAGGATATACAACTTCAAACTCCTAGCAGATGCACCAAAATGTTATCACTAAGCTGGAACCAGATGGGCTGTCCAACTGTCAACCTAGCACAACTATTTAAAACCACTTTGGATTGGAAGTTAACCCTTCCAATAATATAGGGCTCTCTCAAATGAAAAATGAAGTACTCAAGATAAAAAAAATTACTGCATATGGATAAATTGTTCTGTGTTTTAAGTGATTTTGCAGGTGGAAGAGTGTATGAAGGTTACCATTGGGCATGGAGTCAACTAAGGGAATTCAATTGCTAGCAAATCAATCCATGGAAGCAAAGAAAAATGAGCTTAAAAGATTACTTTTACAACAAAAAAACAATACACAAAGGAAATTGGAGCATACAAATTATGAGTTCCAAGCAATCATAATACTACGATGCTGATAAAAATATACAAAATAGAAAGACACAAACACAAAAGCTCCAAAAGAATCTAAGTTTTTGAAAGAAAACTGCTGCAAACTGTATATTAGCTTGGTGGAGGAAAATTACATAATAGCCTTCTCATTTCATTCATCAACCCTTTCAAACTCAAAAACTCCCTCATTTATATATTGAGGTATCTTTTACAATGGTCTGCCACATGGTCTTAACTTTGGTACTGACCTAGAGACCTAATTCAAATATGATTACATCATATTGAGAATAATTTGGAATATTTTCTATTTTGGTAGAGTTTGTAACAAAAAAAGATTCTATGACTGTTAATAACTCCAACAAAAAATTTAACAACCTATACTTGTCATCTCTATCAAACCAAACTAACATTTTGAGGTGTTGGCCAATTAATACACTAGAGTTAAGACCTCATGAACCTGAGTTCAGATGGTGAGCTATATTGATTATGTGGCATCATTAGTTGAATTGATGAGTTTTTATCCACATGGTAGTTGATTGATGAATTGTCCTCTTGAACAAGTGGCATAATAATATGCATGCTTTTATTATGTATTCCATCCACCTTTTCACTACATTGACTGCTCAAAAACATCAAAAACACCTAATGCTGGAAAAAAATAGAGTACAGGAACTTTCATAGCAAACTTTAAAATCCACCTTTTGCATAACATTTAAGCTTTCTGATTGTTGGAGGGTCTTCCTTGAGGCTAATGAGGTAATAACATGCCTTAATCCATCCTTGTTCTGAAATTTTTGCTGATGTTTACCCTCAAGGAAAGCTACAACAACTCTTGTAACAAATTCTTGTCTTTAAGTCTGGGACTTGCTACGAAAGTACCTAGTTTACTGAAGTTTTGCACCTTCTTCCTTTTATCAACTCCAAAACAATTATATCAGCTTATAAATGCCTGTGTTAATAACATAAGCCATAATATAACCCAAAAATGTGTAATACTACCATGTTTATGGAACAACATCATAAATAAATAAATAAAAATGAATTTCAAACCCCTCTTCAAATGTGAATGTTGTATCATCTGCATTTTTACTTCTAGGTCTCTGGCCTAAACTTGTAGCTTCTTATTTTCTTCCTATAACCACTTATTTCTCCTGCAAATATGCTTCATCATTATGTGTAGAGGAAGTGTCCTCGTTAGCATCTTCCTTGACTTATCTGCCATTTCATTGAAAATATATAATTTCTTGCTCATTTATTTTTTGAAATATTCCATCTCCAACTTTGTTTCTAGAACCTATGTCCTAGCTTCCCTTAGTTGTTCTTGTAGAAGCTCCATCTCAGTATTCTCTTGGACTTTCTCTTTACCTTTCCTTCTCTTGATTGACTCCGCTTTTTCTGAAGGTAATTTCGATATCTCCTCCAATGGAAACTTCTCCTTTTCTGGTTTCTCTGGCATCATTTTAGGCATCTTTCCCTTGGACTGTTGTGACCTAGTGAATGACTTTCTATGTTTAAATATAAGCCCCGAGTCTTCTTGTGAAAATTCCAATTTCTTAACCCTTTTGTTTTTATTTTTCCTCTCTACCTCCTTGATTTCAACAGGCTTTACAATAGGACTCTCTTCAATTTCAATTGCCTCTAGGATGTCTGCTAACTTGCCTCTTCCCTCTGTTTTACTTCTAGTGAGCCTCCTGTGTGCCCTTGTATATATTTTTATTTGAATGTTGGTAGAATTATTCTTTCGCACCATATTATTCTGCACTTGTTCAACTTACAACTCCATAGGTCTACCTCAGGTTGCATAGGCTCTACCTCAGGCTTCATCTCTGCCTAACGGCCAACCACTGGTTCTGTTTCAGATTTCTTGCCTTTCCCTGGTGTATTGGACTTAGATCTTGGTGTTTTCCTAGGAGTAAGGACATCAACCTCATAGCCACTCAAAAACAAGAATGTAGACCAATATATTTTCAGTTTGTTTAATTCTTCAACTACCATAAATTTGATAAGAGCATGATGAAATATGGAGGTATCACTAGTTTCAGGTTTGGCCTGAACCTTGTCTACCATTTTTCTCAAACTCCTAAACAAATAAAAAGGCAGATCTAGGGGTTGCTTCCCTGTGAAGTGTAGCAGTAATTTGAAATGGTATTGATAAATCATATGGAATCTACCCTCACAGGTGAAATATTTATGAATCACCATTAAGAACTTGGAAAAATTCTCCTTAAGGCATGTTATAGAGATACCTGAATTCATATTGATTCCTTTATCCTCCTCTTTCAAAAATTCATCACAATTTTGTAGTTTGAATTTATTTACCTTGAACCATGACTCCCCTAATCTTGGGATCTCAGTAGCTTGTGCAATTGTGTAAGGAGATATAGAAAAATTCAAAATGCCCACCTTCAACCCCATGCCTCTAAAATTCACAGCAAAATACTTTGAAACTTGTGCATAGTATCCCTGCAATTTTTGACAAAATCGAAGGCAACCCACACTAGAAAATTCTTGTGAGAAGGCGGGGTCTTCCTCGAACAACCTCATGTCCATGGGATCGTACCTAACAAAAACTCCACCTTTATACTACTTCTTTTGTGATTCCATTGCTTCAAAATTTGATGATCAACTCCTTCCTTGACACCTGCAAAACATTTTGAGACAACACACAGAACTTTTGACACTAGTAGGACCTAGCCTGAGACAATTACTAGACAAAACCTATACCTATAGACTGATACTAAAATAATCAAACAACTTACAAGGATGACTATAAAGTGTATTTGAAATCAGAAATCGAAATGAAGAGGTGGAAAGGGAATATGATGACCGAGCAGATGCATGTGTTTACAAATTATGGAAAATAACAATATGGAGCAATGATGAGACACTATTCTCTTAAAAACCTCTGATTCGACCTTTAATGACAATCCACAACCTTTTCCGCACCGTTAGGAGAAAAAAATAAATGAAATTTCTAACAAATATTGTGTTCAAGAGGGTGAATTTTCTATGGGAGTGCTTAGAACTTCCATAGCAAAACCTGACCTGTTTAAACTGAATTTGCTATGGAAGTCTATAAAAGTATTAAATTCACCATAATGACCAAATAGACTTATGCACACCTAATTTTCAGATTTTTCTTTGACAATGACACCTGTTACATCAATTATGACCTTTCAAACTCACCAAAAGACCCTCATACACACAATTTTTTGAAAATATCAAATTAAAAAAATCCTATCCAACCCTAAGTGACTTACTCAAATTCACTCAAGACAAACCTAATGGTTATCATGGATAATATTTGTCACAAGTATTCTATTATATCATGAAAATATGATGATGAAGGATATAAAGAAGGAGACCATGCTAGACAACATCTAACGAGCTTAGGAGATAAGATGATCATCAGGAAATAAGATGAAGGAACACTAGATTGCAACAAAATACCAAATATCATGACCACATGAAGGCTGCATCTGAGTCACAACCCTTTGGAGGGAAGATATGCAGAAAAAATAATATCTCTCGTGAAGACAAAATATTGGATACATATTTTAATGAAGACAAAGAAGCAAGAAGGACAACTTGGAACTGTCACATCATCATGCAGTCCATGTCATCAATGTCATGTCATGTCCGGTCACGAGTCATTGTTTGCCACATCATTTGTGGATTATGTAAATTCAATATTGGAGAAATATAATGTAAAGTGGAAGTCCAAGATTCATCCATGTACTACAAAAAGTCATGTAGGAAGTTTAAATGCCATTGATAAGTCAAACAATCATGAGGGTGGTCCAAGAGTCACAAGGGAGGTGAAAGGTCACCCCATTTGTTATATATACACCATCATTGTTCATGCAAAGTAATTTTCACTTTGTCTCCTCCTTCCAGCCATTAGATAGAAGGATAGTTGTTTTGGAGGAGCAAGTGATTGCTCTAATGCTCCACTATTGGGGCTAGTGTTGTTCATTGTCTTGATGTATCTTGGAACTTTTACTTAATTCATAACCTCGTTGAGCCAACATGCTTTCATGATTATGTCATGAATATTGTAATACTATTATTTAATTTTTTGCGACGTATGTTGCTTTCACATGTACTAAGGAAATTGAACTATTTTGGTGTCTTTGTTACTTATCTTGTTTAAGGTGTGTTGTATTTTATTTAACAATTGTTGCTTCCTTGTGAACTATTCCATTGGTTGATCAATGATACATTCATATGTATATGCTCGTGTGCCTTTTATATACTAGTACTATTACTTGTCTTTAAAGGGCCCATTTATCTATTCCCTTTCAATAGAAGGACCTTGATATTATCCACAAATAGAAACTTCACAAGGCATACTCACTTGTTAATCAAAGATTACATGTGCATTACTCTCCTGTGTTCAAATTTGTAGCCAAGGAAAATCTATAATAATATATGGCAGTCGGGTCGATGCCCCAGATGGGGCTCATATTGGAACGGTGTGAGGTCTAATTTGGGCTTCACATTGGGGATACCCCCTTTATTGATGGATTTCTAACATCTGTCAACACAAGGGTTCCAAATACTTTGTCCCAACCTAGGCTCCAGGATTAGTAACTTAACCCAAGATTTTCCAGGGCTTCTAGAGCATTTGTTCCAACCCACAACCATAAGCAATTATGAGTACCAATCAGAAAACAATAAAGTGTAAAAACCCACAACACCATGGCTATCCAGGAAATACTCCATGCCGTTGACAACAGATAACCAGATAATCACATGCATATGCCATGCATCCATAAATCAACAATAAAATCACACATGAAACCTATTGCCTACAAATAAAACAAGCAGTAGTTTTTGATCCACCTGTTCCCTTGTGCTTTCCTGCTTTCCTTTGCCTTCTTTCTCCAAATTTTAGTGAATACTAGAGTGATCCAATCATGCTCCAATAATTCTCTAAGGTTTCAAGAGTATGATAAAATGGGAGAATAGAAGAGAACTCCACCCAAAAACTATAAAAAAGCTAGCAACTGACCCTTAAAAGCCTTTTTTATCATTGATGTCTCTATTTTATTCATTTTTCCTTCAATTTCCCTCTCATGCAAATTTGTGTCTCTTCACCTTCATTTTCTCCTATTTTCCTTTATCTCATAAATAAAATGCCAATTATTTCCACTTTTCCTTTGTCAATTCCTTTGGAAATTTCTATAGCCACCAATTAATCACAAGTGATACCCATCACTATGTCTTGCCCAACATTCATCCTGGAATACGTGTCCCATGAACTTGGTCTTATTTTATTTACATGGAAAATCAACTAGGGGCTGTTACAAACCCCTTCCCCTTGGGGGGATACTGTCCTCGGTTTTCAATGACACCTAAAAACCAACAAAACACATGCTTCCCATGGAGCTTTAAAACAAAACTCAATGCAACATTTACATCATACCATACGACCATCATAACATGAACACCATACCGATTATTGGAGCTTTATAACACAACTCGATGTGGTATTTAAAACATACATATTCATATACATATTGTGAAAATTTCTAACTACAACTTTATGCAGAAATCTATTGTTAGATCTGGTTATGCTCCTCCTACTTAATTAAGTTATTAAGCTGAAATTTCAGATTAATATCGAAGCAAAACACATAACAAACTTTCACCAATTCAGATCTAGAAAAAGTACATGCACACATAGACAAAGTGACACAAGGATTTTCTGGACAATAGTCCCCAGAAAAACCCAATGCGGGAAACCGGTCTCTGGCTGCAGGAGGGTTTTATTATTAAGAGTATTTCTGAATACAAAAAATATGGGTTCCAAATATGGAAAACCTAGCAGAGAAAAATATATATTTGCAACCCACCGGTTGTTCTGAAGCCAAAATATTAACCGATCCACACCCTCAAATGGGATTTATAGGACTCGGCCAAAATTAGTCCCTAGAAACCCCAACACTGCCCCTGAATCCCTTGCGTCAGCATCTGCAGCCCCTGCGTCCCTCAATGCTGGCCTGGAAAGGGATGTGTTACCCCAGACTGGGTGACGCAGTCCCTACGTTACCCCTAAGGGTCTCTGCGTAACCTCTGAGGGTTTACAGTTGCCTTACGCTTCCCTGGGAGAGACTGCGCAACACCTGCGTAGCTGAAGTTGCCCCTGTGCTGCGCAGCTGCTACCCTCTTGCTGTTGATGCCCCTGCTTCTCTGCACTGCCCTTTTGAAGCTACTCTCTGTCTCTTGCTGATTCTAGACACTGGAATTTGGTCATCCCCTTTGTCTAAACTCCCCTCTTTGCAGCTGAAACACTTCTAAGAATTCTTAGCAAACTCTGCCCTAGAATCTCAGCTTAGCTTTAGTGCTCTGCCTCTGTGTGTCTTTACAAATTACCCCAAGCCTTTCCTTTATACTTTTCTTGTTGGGAAACTAGCGGCCATGATCATATCTTGAATCAATGACTAAGATTAAAATAAATCTTCATCCGTGTGACTTAAGACAATTTCATCACATGTTTAATTTAATTAACTTTAATTATTTATTTTTCCTAAGTTTAGACTTAGGAAATACATTAAAATAATTAATTAATTAAATATCTTTCAAACCAAATGAACTTTCCCAAATCCATTTCTAGGTCTTCTAGATTAGGTGTACTCTAGTCCCTCCACAAATTTTAGGAGCTAGAGAACATTCGATGCTACCCCAACACACAAAATCTCAAAACTCCCTCTTAGCATGAAGTGTGCTCTAGCAATACATCACACCATGCATTACAAGATTTTGGGCACCAGTTTCTGTGTTGTTGATGTTGGGCTTGCTGCCCTTCAACACTGCACCGCTGGTCCCCTTCTGTACTACTTCCCATGACGCTGTCACCGCCACTGCCACATCTGTACTACAATTCCCTCTCAATTTGTTGCATTTGTGCTGCACATAGCACTGCCACTGCTAACTGCTGCATTGCAACTTTAGTTGTTGAGAGAAGCAACTGAATCTCCTGCCTAATCTTTGACAGACAATTTAGTTGGGCTACAACCTCATCATTGAAGCTCCATAGGCTATTGAGCTGTGCTGAAATCTAAAGGATTATGCACCGCTACAACTCTACATTGCGTAAGCAGACTCCCTCTACACTATTGAAGTCACATCAGCCCCTTGTGATGAAATCTCTCACAATGTTGCTGCACTGCGATGTCCTCTTGAAGCCTCCACACTGCTGCAGCTCTGCTATGCGTAAACATCTCTGCTAAGCGTGGCTGAAGTGACATTATCCCCTGTGCTGCTACTGCATCTGCACTGCACTACTCCTCCCAGCCTTCAGATCTTCCTCTGCTTCATCCATGATCTATGCACCCACTGCTCCACTTGTCCCGCTATTGTCTTAAGGCTCTCGTAGCTCAGATGTGATCCAAGAGATGAGATGCTCAAGGATCCCACCAAAATTCTGTAGTTGTTCTATAGATCCATGTCGCCCCACTTTCATGGTTCATGAGCACTTATGGCTGCATCATCTTCTGACCCATCATCTTCCACGACAGCCTTGGAAGAAGAAGCTTCCTTGTCATTTTTCTTCCGAGGACAATTCCTGGAAAAATTTCCTAGTTCACCACACTGGAAGAACTTGATCTTTGATATATCCTTCTTCTTCTTTCTTGGCTGCCTCTTATATGCTAAGGTTGCATCTTCTTCTTCTTCCTTATTTACTTTTCTCGATCCATTGTACCGCTTCTTGGTGATTCTGCGGAGTTCTTCTTGATGCATGATTTCCCACAAGTTGTCCCAGTCTGGGAGGTCTGCTCTGCCCAAGATACTTTGGAAAAGGTTTCCCACTCATTCGTGACTGCATTGAGAGCAACCCTGACCATCACATAATCTTCCACCTTAGCACCTATGGCAGTCAACTAGTCTCTGATCGACTGTAATATGTAGAGGAAATGTTCCATGTCTTCTCCCTTGGTCATCATGAATGACCACATCTGAGTCTCCAACAACATCTTCCTTTGGACGAAATTTCCCTCATATAGGGATGCTAAGGCCTTCCAAATCTCATTATTTGTTTTCTTTTCAGCTGTACGTGGGATAATATGGTCCTTAATTCCATCCATGATTAGCTTCTTGGCATGTACAACAGCTTCATTAGATCTACATCGGTAGGAATGGTCCTTAGATGATATGTCTCTAGGACTATCAGGATTATAGCCTTCCAAAATGAGAAGTTGGATATGCCATCCAATCCGTCCTAATCACGCAGTCCATGAGGAGCCATCTAATCAGAAAATTTTCAGAACTCCTCTTCTCTCTGCTAGAGATCTGGATCTAAGGTCCTTGGCGAAACAATCACCTTTTGCTCCCTTTGAAAATTGATTTCCTTTCTTGGAAATCTTCCAAATCAACAATTATTCAGCTCTCTTTGATCCTCTAATAAATCTGCAAGTTTCTTTGGCCATAAACTCTCTGAGAATTTGATCTCCTTCGGCTCTTTGTCACTAGTGCTTAGGCTAAAAATATAAAAACTTCAGAAATTTAACCCCATCAGCACCTTCTGGAGTTCTGGAGTTTTGCTTCAGCCTCTTTTGGATCTGAAAACTTTAAATATGTGTCACACTGGTTGGCTTCAGACAATCTCAGCGCTACCTCTATGCAGTAAATGTGTGGGACTGCTGGGAGACAATGTAAGACTGCATCACCCTGCCCTATACATAACTTTGCTTCTCTGAAAACTGCGATGTCCCTTCAGATCTTCCCTTCTGCTGTTGTTGCTCCACTTGCTACTTTCTGCAGCAAGATCCTTCAGGCTTCTGCTAGTGACCCTCCTAGATCTGCAATTTCTCTGATACCATCTGAAAATTTCTGATTGTTACTTCATGAAAAACTCTACCGTTAGATCTGGTTATGCTCCTCCTACTTAATTAAGTTATTAAGCTGAAAATTCAGATTAATATCGAAGAAAAACACATAACAGACTTTCACCAATTTAGATATAGAAAAAGTACATGCACACATAGACAAAGTGACATAAGGATTTTATGGAAAATAGTCCCTGGAAAAACCCAATGCGGGAAAACCGGTCTATGACTGCTAGAGGATTTTATTATTAAGAGTATTTCTGAACACAACAAATATGGGTTCCAGATCTGTAAAACCCGATAGAGAAAAATATAGATCTACAACTCACCGGTTGTTCTGAAGCCAAAATATCAACTGATCCACACCCTCGAATGGGATTTACAGGAATCAACCAAAATTAGGCCCTAGAAACCTCAGCGTTGCCCCTGAAGCCCCTACATCAGCCTCTGCATCCCCTGCGTCCCTCAGCGCTGGGTTGGAAATGGTTGCGTTACCCCAGACTAGGTGACGGAGTCCCTACGCTGCCCCTAAGGGTCTCTGCGTAACCTTCGAGGGTTTCTAGTTGCCTTACGCTACCCTAGAAGAGATTGCGTAGCTAAAGTTGCCACTATGCTGCACAATTTTTGCCCTCTTGCTGCTGATGCCCTTGCTTTTATGCGCAACCTTTCTGAAGTTTCTCTCTGTCTCTTGCTGATTCTAGACACTCAGATTAGATCACCCCCTTTATCTAAACTCCCCTTTATGCAGCTGAAACACTTCTGAGAATTCTTAGCAAACCTTGCCCTAGAATATCAGCTTAGCTTCAGTGCTCTGCCTCTGTGTGTCTTTACAAATGACCCCGAGCCTTTCCTTTATACTTTTCTCGTTTGGAAACCAACGACCATGATCAAACCTTGAATCAATGGCTAATATTAAAAGAAAGCTTGATCCATGTGACTTAAGACAATTTCATCACATGTTTAATTTAATTAACTTTAATTATTTAATTTTCCTAAGTTTAGACTTAAGAAATAAATTAAAATAATTAATTAATTAAATATCTCCCAAACCAGAAGAAATTTTCCAAATCCCTTTCTAGGACTTGTAGATCAGGTGTACTCTAGTCCCTCCACAAATTTTGGGAGCTAGAGCACATCTAATGCTACTCCAATACAAAAAATCTCAACACATGTAATCAACACAACATCAAACACATATACCAAAATACATCTACTCAATCGACGAATAGAGAAGGATACATAGCATGCATCTAACCATTCATCTCCCATGTAACTTCATCGGACCCAAAGTGCTCCCACTACAATTTAATCTACTTGATTACTTTGTTTCGGAGCATGAGTTGTTTCCACTGCAATATGCATTGTTGTTTAGGATGGAATTCTCCCTTTAGTTCCAACTGAAATACAGACCAGTCAACCACATGATCAACATCTTTGATATACTTCTTAAGTAAGGAAACATGGAAAACATTGTGGAATTTCACTTTCGCACGCAATGCAAGTCTGTAGGCCACTAGTTCGATCCTCTCAAATATCTTAAAAGGCCCGCAATACCGAGGTTCCAGCTTGGCACATGACCCTAGTCCTCAAGGATCCCCTCTTGGCCTTTATGTGCAAGTACACATGATCCCTAACTTGAAACTCCTTAAAAACCCTATGTTGATCTGCATATCTCTTATGTTTGTCTCGTGTTGCCTTGAAATTCCTTTTAATAACCTACATTTCTTGTCCATCTCTGCCAACATATCTAGTCCAATCAATACCCTATTCACTGCATCACTCCAGCTAATAGGAGTATTACAACTCCAGCCATAATGTGCCTCAAACAGACTCATCTTCAAGGACTCCAGATACCTGTTGGTATATGAAAAATCCACCAGTGGAAGATACTCTTGCCACTTCAGTTCTTGATGTATAACATAAATTATTATTATTATTATTATTATTATTATTATTCTCCCCAAACCATTTTTTCAATTTCCAGACTAATCCTAATCACACAGGTTTGAACGAGGAGTGACCTTGCGAGATAGAGTGCCTTAGTGCCCATCTTTGTGCTCTACACCATGTGGAGTGACATAACATAAATTATTAACATGTACTCAAGAATCCTATTAAATCTCTCTATCTGTCTGTTTTTATGTGGATGATAAGTTGTGTTGAAGCCTAAATTTGTCCCCAAACTTGCAAACAAATGTTTCCAAAAATTAGAAGTGAACTTGGCATCTCTATCAGATAGAATCTTCTTAGGAACATGATGTAACCTCACTATCTCTCTGATGAAAATATGAGCTATGAGCTATGTCAATATGTCATCAATGAATACTATCACAAACTTGTCCAGAGAAGGACACAACACACTATTCATCAAAAAGCTGAAAGTAGATGGAGCATTAGCCAAACCAAAAGGAACCACAACAAACTTATAATGCCCATAACTGGTCTAGAATGCGGTTTTGTAGATGTCCTCTTCTTTAATGTGTACTTGATGATATCCTGATCTCAATTCAATCTTCAAGAGCATTGTTGCTCCCTTCAACTGATCAAACAAGTCATTAATCTGTGACAAAGGATACTTGTTCTTTATCGTCACCTTGTTCAAATTCCTTTAATCAATGCACAACCTGAGAGTACCATCCTTCTTCTTCACAAAAAACACTGGTGCACCCCAAGGTGACACACTTGGCCTACTGTATCGCTTGTCAAGCATTTCCTTAAGCTACAACTTAAATTCCACTAACTCTGGAGTGATCCCTGTAAGGTGCCTTAGATAATGGTGTTGCTCTCGACATCAACTCAATAGAAAATTCCACTTCCTTATGAGGTGGTAACTCTAAATTATCTACAGGGAATACATCCTGGAACTGCTGCAAAACCAAATACCTCTTCAAGACTTCAACATCCTCAATATCCTTCCCTTTATCACTGGAAATATGAACTGCAAACAATACACACCCTTTCCTACTACTACGCTTTTCCTGCATAGCTGTAACCATTCTCAATGACATAAGATTCTTCCTACCCTGCAAAATTCTCCTCTCTCCATCATCGTCGAGGCACTCAATAGCCTTATCATAGAAATCTGCCTTAGTCTTGTGAATATACAACTAATCCATACTCAAAAACATATTGTATGATCCCAACAGAAGCACATTTATATGCTTTGATGTAGACAAATCGTTTAGCTCAAATGTACAAGATATTATCCAATGATGAACTATTTTATTTATACTTGTAGCCATTTGCACCAACCAAGACTCTGCATGCACTCCTTTATTCAAGAAACACTTATCCACCAGGTAAGTTTTGATATAACTATACTTATATCTAGGGTCAATCAAAATAGAAATAACTTGATCACAAAGCTTACATTCCATAGCGATAATAGATGCTTGATTATTAGCCCACCTATTGTCCAATGCTACATAAATTTGAGGAATAATTTGTCCAACATGTCATACCTTGAGAGACAATCCCTCACTAAAAAGAGGTTAGTGCCCAAGACATTCATTAAAAACCATGATGAAAATAATTTATTGTCCCAGTGTTCTTAAACCGAAAATATGTAATCCTTATCAGTCTTCTGTGTGACAGCCTTTCGGTGTTGAATAAAAATGGAAAAGATAAATCAGAAAGAAGTGATGGTGGAAAGTATTTAACAATAGGTTGCTTCTCCAAAATAAATGTAAGTATTATGAAATGAAATATAGAAAAGAGGAGCGCATCATTAAGGATTTTAACTTTAATCGACTATAAAATTAAAGACCAACAACTTCATTACTCAATTCTAAATAAGAATGACATAAAATAGGATGTAATTGGAAAGACAAATCATACTCAACAAACTCTAGAATCACTTGAAAGATTTATCCATATGCCATGAAGATCCAAAAATACAAAACGTTCTGCTTCTCAGGTCCAAAAACCTAGAACCCTCTTTTTCTTCCTCTGACCATATGTTTTTCAGAGTAAATGCCAATAAGATAGTGTGAAAACTATCAACGCTTAATTTTTGGTCACTAAACTACTTGGGAACTGATTGTTCCTTCAATCATTAAATTTTGGAAAATTAAAATTAAAATATAAATACACAATCCATGAACTTTTAAAAATTGATGATGTCATGAACGATGTGATGGCAGAAGGGCCACATGGAACTTGTGTTAGTCCAGTGATGTAATACGGGGGCAGGCTCTGGTACGTGAGAAATATGACAGAGTCCCCTCGCAATCATCCTGGATTGTCAATCTGCAACTTGATCAAAATCTTAAAAAAAAAACTTTACGAAGGGACTCGGAGAGTTAACTGTTGGGAAAGTTGTGTCATCGGGTTTGCTCTATCCGATGGGTCCCATTGTTTCTTTCCATCGCGCTCGAGCAATCACACAACGTTTAACCCTAATGATGTAATTGCATTGGGGCCCACCAAAACTTGCATTGATTTATTTAAAACTACATCAAACTAAATTAGCGCCCTTAATCAATCATTATGGATTTAATAAAAATTGAAAATAACATCTAACACTAAACTTTGTCACTGTTTTTTTTTTTTTTGACTCATGATTTTTGTTTTTTTTTAACACCTATATACATTTTTTAATGTATAGCAAAAGTGAAACGAGCTACAACATCTGGCTCCACCTGGGGATAGTGTTTCTCAGACAGAACACTAAGAACCATAGATTAGTGCCTTCACCTCAGGAATGGAGTCAAAATTATAGCTTGGAACATTACAATGAAGAGCTCACCGAATATTCATGATGATCAAACTGGTATACACAATGATAAAAATGAAATAAAGTCAGTGTTGGAAGTAATGTTTCAGATATTGCCCATTCACAGGCATATACAACCATTCACCATCTAGATTCTCCACAATGAAAGAGTTATTGGCTCTGGCTTCTGCAATTTTGAAAGGACCAAACCATAGGGGATCAAACTTGACATGTTTTCCTTTATCTTCTCTCCTTGCATCCCATCAAAGAACCAAATCTCCAGGCTGAAAAATAATATCTTTGGCTTTTTTGTCAAATATTAATTTAATATTCTCTTGGTAATTGATCAGATTTTCCATTACTTCTCCCCATTTTCATTCAATTCTACCAATTGATTCATTCTTCTCGTGAGAAAATTTGGTTCTTGCTGTGAATCTTGGATAAGTGCCATGACAGGTTATACTAACTAACTGGGAAATAAAGAAGTTGTTCCATATACTAACTCAAATGTTGATTTTCTAGTCTACCTCCTAGTAGAAACTCTGTGTGCCCGTAGGGAAAACTTTAGTTTTGAATACTATTTTTTCTAATTTTCTGCAATTATTTTCTTAAGTATTTTCACAAGATATTTATTTGAAGATTCTTCTAACCCATTTCCCTGGGGGTGATAGGTGACAAGAAAATTAACATTACGTGAAATAAATGTTTGACCTCAAGCAAAAGAACTCAGCTTAAAGACTCAAAAAACATGAAAAAACACCCCAAAAACAAAAAAAGTGTATTCCAGAACGCACTTGGTTTTTTTTTAAAGTCAAATTTCAACATTTTATAAAATTATGCTAAAAACAAAATTGTTTCTTGAAAAAAGGATTGAAAAAACACCCTCAAAACAAAACCAGTTGATGCTGGAATAACAAAAAAAAAAAATTGTGTCATATTTTTGACATTTTTTAAAATAGAAATAACATTTTTTAATTTTTAAAATTCAAACATTAAAAAAAACCTAAAATTTAAGAAAAAAATAAATTTAAAAAATAAAAACATTTTAAAGCTTAAAATTTAAAAATATATAGGAATAAAAAAATAAAAATTTTAATTCAACATTAAAAAACCTAAAATTTAAGAAAAAAGTAAAATAAATAAAGATTAAAATTTCAAAATATATAGAAATAAAAAATAAAAATAAAAAAAAAGAAGAAGAAGAAGAATAAAGAAAGAAATTAAATATATATATATATATATAGATTAAATTTAAAAAAGAAAAAGAAAATATTTATTAAATTAAAAAAATAAAAAATAAAAATAAAAAAATTTTAAATTTTAATAAATTTAAAAAAACACACATATATATATATATGAAAAATTATTAAAATAAAAAATAAAAAATAAAAATACAATATAAAAAATATTAAATTTAAAAATATGTATTAAAAAACAAATAGATTTTAAAAAATAAATTAGAGAATTTATAAAAATAAGTAATATATATATATATATATATATATATATATATATATATATATATATATATATATATATATATTAGATTTTATTAAATTTAAAAAAAATGTTAATATTAAAATAACAAATTAAATTTAAAATATATATATATATATATATATATGAATTTTAATAAATAAATGAATAAACAAATAAATTTTGAAAAAAAAAAAAATCTATTTTTAAATACACAATTTTAATTGAAATAAAAAAAATATATAAAAATTTTATGTAATTAAAAAAATAATAATAAAAAAATAAAAAATTTAAAAAAAATATTAAATCCAAATAAATTATAAAAAAAAAAAAATCCAAAATTAAAAAAAAAAAAAAAAAAAACAAAATTTACTAAATTTTAAAAAAATAAATGAAAAAACTAAACATAAAATTTAATAATAAAAAAAAAATTAAAAAAAAAATCAATTAAATAAAAAAAAAATACAAAATTTAATAAAAAAATTTAACAAAATTTAGAAAAAAAAAAGTTAAAAACAAAAAAAATGAATAAAATTAAAAAAAAAAAACAATTTAAATTTCAAAAAATAATAATAATAAAAAATAAATAAATAATTTTTTTGAATTTAAAAATAAATAAATAAATTTTTTGAAATTAAAAAAAGAAAAAAGAAAAAAAAAGTCAAATTTAAAATAATAATAAAATTTAAAAAAAAAAAAAATAAATGATCGTGGTGGTGTCGCCAATCGGCCCCTCCCACCGAGGGCGGCGGAGGTTGGTCGGCTGGGCGGGAGGCCAATTAGGAATCGCCCTCTCACAACGGGAGGCCGGTCGGGGAATCGCCTCCATGCGCCTTGAGTCGCGACGGAGGCGGTGCCAGGCGAGAGGGGGCGCATGCGGCCTCCCGCAACAACCGACCCTCCCACTTCCACCTATAAGAAACGCTGACGCGCCACCATGATCATTATTTTTTAAAATTTAAAATTTATTTATTAAATTTTAATTTAATTCAATTTTTTTTTTAATCTTTTAGTTTATTTAATTTTTCATTTTTAAAATTTATAAATTGTTTCATTAAAAAAAAAACAGTAAATTTATGGATATTTGTTTTTAATTATTTGCACGTGGTTTTTTTCAACTTTTTTTTTTTTTAATGATAGTTTTTTTTATTTTAATTCTTTTATTTTAATTTCTTTTTCAATTTTCTTTTTTTTTAATTTTAATTTTAATATATATATATATATATATATATATATATTTTAATTTAAATTTTTAAATTTAAATTTTTCTTTTTTTGTATTTTATTTTTTAATCTAAATTTTAATTTTGTAATTTAAATTATTTTAAAATTTTGTATTTTAATTTTTTTTTTTAATTATATGGATTTTTTTAATAACTTAAAAAAAATGTTTTTGATGTTTTCTTCAAATTTTGTCATTTCTTTTGATATAATTTTCGAATATTTTTGTTTTATTTATTTATTTTTGTTTAAATTTTTTATTTTTACGAGTTAATTTTGTTTTTTTTTTACATTTTTATTGGTTTTTTTTTTTATTGTTTATATATATATATATATATATATATATATATATATATATATATATATATATATATATATATATATCTAAGTTTTGTGTTTTATTACCAACATGAAAATCACCACTCTAAAAAAAAAAGGTTGATGCTGCATCAATACGTTTCAAAATTAGCATGAAAATCACCGCTCTAAAAAAAAAAAAATTGATGTTGCATCAATACATTTCAAAATTAGCATGAAAATCACTAACATTTTAAAACAAATATTCATACTTCATAAATAAAAATATTAGAGTGTCAAAAATGTGCACCAAAAAAAAAAAAAGTGATTCTGCATCACCACTTTTCAAAATCAGGTGCTTTTCATGCTATCAAAAAAAATTAGGTATTCATGAGTTACCTATTTCATCGATATGGGTGTTGAATGAGAAAGTATCACATTATATTTCTGGCAAAAATAAACTGGTTTTGCAAATCTGAAAACCCGAGCATTATTTGCTACCAGCATTTTTGGACAACCAAACCTGTTGAGAATGTTTTCTTCTAAGAATTTAATTACCACTGCATCATTAGCTCCTTGTTGGAACAACTTCTACCCATTTAGTAAAATAATTTGTACCTGTTAAAATCCATCTATGTTGTCTGTTGGAGGGTGGATTTATTTCTCCTATGCAGTCCAGTGCCCATTGTCTAAAGGGTTCTTTCACATACACAAGAATCAGTGGTAATGGTGCTAATCTTTTCTTTTCAGCGAATATTTGGCATTTTCCATGACTTCTCACAAGTCTATAAACATCATAAAATAGAGAGGGCCAGAAGAAACCAGCCTTCAAAATTTTATGTGTCGTAGTCTTCCAACTATAATGTCCACCACAAAGGCATCCATGATATTCATTCACAGTTTCTATAGTTTCTCCTTCTATTAAACAAAGTAGAAAAATACCAGTTGGATCTCTCCAATACAACCTTCCATTTTTTTTTTTTTAACTGAAACGGGTGTATCTTTATTTGAATTAGAAGAAGATTGGACTTATGCCAATGCTTCCATTTTTACATTGCATCTGATTCTGTTCCATAATGCATACTGTAGGAATTTCAAGGATTACATAGGTGAATAGAACTATCCCCATTAATGAGAATTTGGCCTTTCCCAAGAGTACAACCCTTATTTGCCAACAGGTCTGCTTCACTGTTCAGATTTCTGAGAATGTGGAAGCATTTGTAGGATTCAAAATCGGAAAGGACATCCTTCAATCTGTTCAGAGTTTTGTTGAGACTTGCATTGATGAACAGGTTCTCTGAATTAAGTTTTTTAATTAAGAGCTCGGAGTCTCCGAAAACTTGGATTTTTTTGTCCCCCCTATCTCTAGCAATTTGGCAGGCTTTAAGAAGACTTAAAATCTCGGCTTGATTGTTAGATTTCTGCCCAATGCCCCAGGAGAAGGAGTCCCTTTTGACACCAGCCGGATCATAGATGACCCCTCCTGCTCCAGCAGCTCCGGGGTTGCCTTTGGAGGCGCCATCAAAGAAAATCGTGGATATTTTTTGTTTTTTCCACCATTCTTGAAAGTATTCTTCAGTTTCTCTTATTCTCCAGATTGGATTCAATGGTTGAGGGATTGAGCGCAACCTCCTGGAGGAGGGGGAGAGAGAGTTCAACCATCTTTCTTCTTCAGGAATCAGCAATGGATCTGCAGAATAGTAATGCTGATGGGCAGCTTCCAGAAGGAGGGATTTCGCTTTAGCATCTACAGCTAGAGGAGTTTGTTCTTTTCCATTGAAGATCAGGGCATTTCGGGCCAGCCAAGTCTTCCAGCAAGTGAATTTGGGGATAGAAATCCAGATTTTCCTCCAAAAGGATTTGCTGGGGATTTTGTGGGGGTAGCATTCATCCCAGGCTTCAAAGAGATCAGCAACAGAGTTGTACGAGGGAACAGTGATCTGGAACTCATGGAGGATAAGTTTCCAAACTTCTTTAACGAACTTGCAGTCCAAGAAGAGATGCCTGGCAGTTTCTTCACTGTTTCTGCACAGCTCGCATCGATGAGGCCCAGCGATGCCTCTTTTCATCAGATTGTCTCCGGTTAGCAATTTGTTGTGTGCCAAAGTCCAAAAAAAGAAATTGACTTTGGGGAGGGCGAGGGGCTCCCAGACTTTCTTCCAGAAATCTGGGCTTCTGGTGCTGATCTTTGTGGGTAGGAGAGCGTTATAGGCAGCGGCTGGAGTATAAGTCCCGGAGCGCCCCCAACCCCAACTGTCCTTCGACCATCTGCTCACTGGAGCAGCGTCTTCCAACAGTTCATCGAGCGCTATCTTCTGGTGGTGCAGGCGATCTGGAATGCCATGAAAATCCCAGCCAGTCCAAGCACCACGGCTGTCCCACTTGGAAAGATCATACACGGTGTTAATTCCAGCGCGTAACAACCACTGTCTGATTTCATCGATTTCATCGATTGCTGAGAGAGGGGCTCTGTCCATAATGCGATCTTGCCACAGTTTTATATGTTTGCCATTGCCGGGAATTTTATAAACTCTGTCTTTGAAGAAATTTAAGCTTCTATTACAGAGTTTCCAAACCTGTGATGCGTTGATTGTTTGAGAGGCCTGAAGATTTCGGAGCGATGCTGTAGGGGCGTACTTTGCTTTCAATACTTCGCTGACAGGATGCTTAGGTTTGTCATATAAATTCCAGAGGATTTTTCCTCCCATTGTCAGATTGACCGTCGCTGGGTCCCTAATTTGCAGACCTCCTTCTGCAAAGGGGCGTTTCACCTGTTCCCATTTCACAAGATGCATTTTATGGGTGTTCCCTTTCCCACCTTTCCAGAGGAAGTCACGAATCAATTTGGAGATGAGATCTGTCACCTGCTTTGGTGCCAGAAGGAAAGTGGCTTGGTAAATTGGTAATGCAGAAAGGACAGACTTAATCAAAATGACCTTGCCTCCAGAAGTGAGCCAGTACCCTCCCCAGCTTGTTATCTTTGTCTTGATCTTGCTGATGACTTCAGACCACAGAGCTCTCTTATTGCAGCTATTAATGATAGGAAGTCCAAGGTATTTTATCACCTCCCATTGTGCCTGGCTATTGAAACCTAGAAGGGCAGAGATGTTTGAGAGCTCCTGTTGATCGATATTCCATCCATAGACTTCACTTTTCCTTTCATTTATGGAGGCTCCCGTGACCCTGCAGTAACTTTTCAGGACTGCATCAAAGGCTATAGCAATTCTAGGAGAAGCTCCTCCTATTAGGAGAGAGTCGTCTGCAAAAAGAGCATGGTTCTGGGTAGGAGAGAGAGAGGAAGGTTTGAGACCTGGAAGAGTGCCTGCAGTTTTTTCTGCTGAGAGCTTTCTACTGAGAGTGTCCGCCAACAAAATGTAAAGGAAGGGAGAGAGGGGGCATCCCTGCCTAAGACCTCTCTGGGCATGGAAAAAAGAGGTAGGGCGACCATTGACAAGGGGGGCAATCCAAGCGGAATCAGTGCAGGCTTTGATGAGAGAAACAAAGAGAGGGGAGAAGCCAAAGGCAAGAAGGACTTTGTAAAGGAAGGCCCGGTTGACTCGGTCAAAGGCGTTGGCCATGTCAAGTTTGATCAGCATTCCCTTTTCTTTTCGTTTCTGGCTTGAATGAATGATCTCCTGAACTTGGATGACATTGTCCAGGCTGTGCCTGCCTTCAATGAAACCACCTTGGTTACTGGATATGAGTCTGTTTAGGAGCGGCTTGATCCTATTTGCAAGAAGCTTTGCCAGAATTTTGTAAGAGGCGTTGCACAACGATATAGGTCTGAATCTGGCAAAGGTTTCCGGATTAGATTCTTTTGGAATGAGGGCTAGGTATGTGGAGTTGGTACCTCCCCCTACCTTGGCTTTATTCCTGAATCCTTTGATCATCTTTAAGAGATCTGTTTTAATAATGTCCCAGCACATTTTGTAGAAATGAATGGTAAAGCCATCGGGCCCAGGAGCCTTATCTGGGTCCATAGACCAGATCACTTGGATGACTTCTTCTTCCGTGAAGGGTCTATTGAGTTCGGAGTTGTCTTCCGGTCTGACCAGAAGGGGAATATTGGAAAGGAAATCTGCCATGTCCTCCTCATTGCCTTGGTTTCCAGCAGTGAAAAGATGTCTATAGTGATTTACAACTGCCTCTTTGATTTGGCTGAAACCTTTGCAGATTTTCCCTTCTGCTGTTCTTATTTCAGAGATATGGTTTCTGCAGAGTCTAGCCCGATATTGGCGGTGGAAGAAGGTGGTGTTCCTGTCGCCAGCCTTCAACCACAAACTTCTAGATTTAATTCTCCAATACTCCTCTTCTAGCCGGAAGGATTGGAAGGTCGAGCATTGGATTTTGACTTCTTTATCCAGCAATGCTGGAGTGACATCTCTTTTTTCCATATCAGTTTGCAGCTCCTCAAGGGTCTGCACAATTTCTTTTCGGAGGCTAGTAGGATTTGGGGCAGGATTTTTGATCCACTCCTTCAGTGCATACTTTGTGGCTTTGAGTTTTTGCTCCCACACATAACTGGGGGACCCTGAGAAGGATTTTCTCCAAGCTGCTTTCACGTAATCGATGCATTAGATAGATGATGCAGAGTAATTTTTGTGAGGATTTTTGTGGTGATAATCTTCTTGTTTGTCATCGAGCACCTGTCAAGAATCGATCAGTGGCGGAGATATATTCCTTTCCCACCTGTTGGTCAGAGTGTAGAGCCCTTTCGGCGGTATGAAGTCAATGGGGTCCCAATCCTGGATGGAGTCATGCGACCGTCTCTACCGTGAGTGCCTCCCCTTTTTTCCTTGTATTTTAAAACAATGTTTAAGTCCCCAGCCAGAATGATGTTATTGGGGGTGTGTTGCTCCAGGAAGGCTTTGAGGGAGGTCCAGCAATCTCTTTTTTCTGAGTAAAGAACAGGAACATACAGATTAAAAAGGGAGAAGGATAACTTACTTGGCTTGTGCATTAATTCCGTGAAGATCCAATGTTGAGTTTCATGAGAGTTTTTTAGCTGGAAGAGATCCTCTGGCCAGAGAGTAGCGAGCCCTCCAGAAGAGCCTCTTGAGCTGACAGCTTTTCCTGTATTTTTCTTCCATTTCTTTTGACTGATTTCTAAGAGGGCTTTCCCCTCTATTTTTGTCTCTTGGAGCAAGAGGATATCTGAGGGCTCCATCTTGAGAAGATCTTTGATCGCTTCAGCTTTCGAGGGATTACCCAAACCTCTGCAATTCCAAGAGACGAGCCGCATTATTTACCTGGGAAATGGAGGGAGCCTCCCTTAGAAGGCCTGGTCCTTGTATTTCTGCCGATAGACATCTCAATTGTAGGCTGGCTTCCTTGAATTTTTTTCCTTTCGGCCTCCTCTTCCCTTTCTTCTCTGCGAGATTTCCTTCCAACTTTTTTGATGGGTTGCTCGAAGGTCTCATCCTCCGAAGACCCTGAGCTGTCGATAGGCTTTTTCCTTGTAACATCTGCATATGAGGGGTTCGAAGGGCTTCCTTGGGTGACCTCAGGGAGAGTCTTTTCCCCCCCTTCTTGTGTACTAAGAGGAGGGCCAGGCTGCTCGAGAGTTTCCTGATTTGTTGTAGCTGCCGTTTTCTGACTGTTTTCTTTGCCCTTTGGATCTTTGTCTTGGGTATGGTTGGAACTGCTTGGAGCCTCTTTCAGGGGGCCTTTCCCGTTGCCCTTCCTGTTTGGTTTTTGGACTAGGGTCCATTGCTCTTCATTTTGATTTTCTGGAAGATCTTCTACCTTTTTCTTGCAGTGTTTGGCAAAATTCCCATAGCCATGGCAGTGTCTGCATTTGAATGGAAGCTGTTCGTAGTCCAACTCTTGGACATGGGTCCATCCTGCGACTGTGAGGTTGATGGCTTCCGGTAAACCCTCCTCTAAGTCTACTTCGACACATATGCGGGCACAGGAATATTGATCTTTCCTTGGGGCTTGGTCGATGTATTTGCCTAAGGCGTTGCCTATGATCTGGAGGGACTTAGAATTCCAGCAATGAAGGGGAAGATGGGGGAGGCGTACCCAGACCGGAACGGCAGAGGGAACGTCTTGGGCTGGATCGAAATCATGCGACCATTTATTGAGGTATAGACCTTGCGGCCCCATGAAGTAAGGGCCGTTCCTGGAAATCAAGCTTCTGTCCTCTGCACTTTCAAAGACAAAGACGAAGAAACCTTTGCCGACGAAGTAGCTTTTGACTCCCTCTTTGATAAGCGGCTTCCAGTTCCTTTGAGTCCACTCCTCCACCGACTTGGGAGAGGGCCAGAGGCCCGTGAACTGGCCAATGAGGCCGCGCTCAGCTAGGTTAAGGGCAGCTTTACAGGTTTCTTCCTCAGGAAGGGCAACTGAGGGGATGGTGTCCATCTTCTTTACAAATTTCTGCTGGCTCAAAGAGGGAGGGCGCTTGTTGCATTGAGCCAGCATTTCCTTGAAGGCAGCAACCTCCGGGGGGGGGCAGAACCGGGCCCCCAGAGGGCTCCATGGCTGCGCGCAGCAGCGGCAGGACGGGGACCAGGGTGCAGCAGCCCAAAGGGCGCACGAAGGCTTGGAAGCCCTAGCTCGAAACCTCGCAGAGTCTTCGCGAGCGGAAGCGGCGCGCGCAGGACAATAGTGACCATACAACCTTCCATTTACTATTACATACTTTTGAGATTTGACTCTGAGAGCTTTATATTTTGTTCTATTAAAAGAAGAAGGGTAGCTAAGGAAACATAAATAATGGACAATATCTTTATACCACTGGGAATAAAGATACTTATATTGAATCATGTTATCAAGTTCTTCATTTGTACCTTTCTCTTCTTCAGTTTTAGATTCAACAGCTTCATTCAACAGATTAATTCCCATAGCTTGATTATTCGCTTCTGTTAACATCTTTTCTAGTCCTTTTCCTTTTACAAGCTTAGTTGGCTTAATGTCCATATCATATTCTTGGATTTTTTCAATCATTTTTCCTCGTTTTCCTTCACTATCACTCTGAGTCAATACATCCTTGACAAAAACATTAGGAACATAAGCAGTAATATGAGATTGAAGAATATAAACTCTGAATAACTTTAGTGCTTTTACTAAAGCATAGGCCTATACTTCAAAAATATTATATTTCAATTCTGCATCCCTTAACACCCTACCGAAGACTGGTACAGGCTGCTCCCTGTTTTTTCGATTTCTCTATAAAAGTACTGTTGCAAGAGTAAAAGGAGAAGCAAATGAAAATATCTGAAAAGGATTTTGATAATCAAGACTCGCCAATACATGGGCCTCCTGAAAAGCTTCTTTAATTCTAGAAAATATTCCTTAGAAGTTGTATTCCATTTTATTTATGCATCCTTTTTCATCATATTAGTAATTTCCTTAACAATCTCTACATAATTCGTGACAAACCTTCTTAGAAAATTTATATTTCCTAGAAAATTTTGAATCTCCTTTTTGCTCCTTAGTAGAGGTATGCTCTTGATGGCTTCCACTCTTTTTGGATCTATTTTAACCCCTTATTTTGACACAATATGACCAAGCAATTTTCCTTATTTCAAAGAAAAATGAGACTTTTTGGGGTTTAAGGATAAGCCAAACCTTCTTCACTTTTCAAAATTGTGTTGTAAATGTCTGAGATGCTCCTCATCTGATCTAGAGAAAATTGTGATGTCATCCAGATAAATTACTACGAACTTCTCCTTTTCACCTACAAAGGCTATATCCATAGCCCTCTGGAACGTAGCACCAACGTTCATTAATCAAAAAGGCATTTTGGCATACATAAAAGTGCCCAATGGAGTTGTAAACATTGTCTAATTTTCTTGATCTTCTGGTTGTACTAAAATTTGAATATATCCAGAAAATCCATCAATCATTGACATTCTAGAATATCCTATTACTTTCTTCAATATGTCATCCATTTTGGGAAGAGGATAATTATACTTCAAAGATGCCCTATTCAAAATTTGAAATTCAATACACAACCGAATTTCCCCATTCTTCTTTCTCATAGGCACTACATTAGCTATCCAATCAGAATATCTCAGAGGATCAATTATTTTAGCATGCAATAATTTCTTGACTTCCTTCTCAATTGATAGCAGTAATAAAGGATTAATCTTCCTCAATCTCTTCTTGAATGGTTTAATCCCTGGCTTTAGAGGAATTTTATGCTGGATGATGCTGGTATCATAAGTCTTTATATCCTCGTAAGACCAAGCAAAGATATCAATGTTTCTTAAGAAGATCTACATACCCCTGCTTAAAATTGTTTGGAAGATCCTTGGCCAGTTTCACCATCCTTAGTTGTTGCTCTGTTCCAAGATTACGATCTTCAAGGTCATCTTCTGAATCTGTCTTCTTAGTATTGGCAACAACATCATTTATTTTAAACAGTCTCTCCATGGGTACCAAACCTTTACGTATCACATTATTCTTCAATTGTATAATCTTCTTATCTCCTATAGAATTATTTAAAGGAAAATTTTTACTTGATTCATCTTCTTGAACTTCCTTTGTTTCATCCTCTTTATAAATTTCCAAATTCAAAAATTTACCTACCATTTCCAGAAAATATTTGATATGTTCTTCATCTTCAAACACCTGCCAATACTTTACATAAAATGATAATCAAATTTTTTGTGCAACTCAACCTGCATTAAATCTGTGATTTTCTTACAATATTCTTCAATTTCCTCTTCACCCAGGGAGACCTGAAATTCTGACTTTGAAACTTCACCCATGTCTTCTCCTTCTTCCTCCTCATATAAAGTAGAAATATGATTTTCTTGTTCTTTAAGAACTTCATCCATGGCTTCTTTTGGCTCATATTCAATTTACAAAGGTGGTTGTATATGGTATTGGTCTTTCCCATACATTTGCATGATTTTCAGTGGCTACCTTATAAATTGAGGATTGAAATTCCTATTCTTCCCTTTTTGAATTTTGCTTGGAGGATTTTTACTTTCTAACTCCAACTTCACTAGTTTATTTGACAAATTCCTAATGAATTTAGTCATTTCATCTAGTTTTTGGTCATGATAATCTTTAGGCTCACTAGCATCCTTTACTTTTTCTTTTCTCTTTCCCTTATCTTCAACCTGTTGCTTTGACTTAATTTTTCCTGCAACGAAAAAATTAGCCCGAATTTCTAATGCATCGGTTTGAATTTAGTCTAAAGTAGGAGATATCCTCTCTCTCAGTGTAAAACCAAAGTCAAACTCAAATGCCCCTGCAAACACCACTTTTTCTTCTATAGGTGGGGGCTTTATTTTTGCTGGCATACTATTGTATAATTTATTAAATCCCTTAATAAACTCATTTACATATTCTTTTGGTTTTCTTTTAATTGCACTGAATTCAGTTAGAAAATAACCGTTATCCTTTTTCTCACCCCATCTCTGTGTAAACACATTCTCCAATTCCTCCCATGTATTAATAGAATTAGCAGGAAGTGTATTGAATCACTTCCTATAATCTCCATCAAGTGACTACACAAATAATCTCAATACAACATCCAGATACTCAACATTCGAATTTTCAACAAGGGCACAAAAAGAAGAAATATGTTGCTATGTTGTTACTTCATCTTCCCCTGTAAAACTAGGAAGCAGTTTAAGATAATATTGTGGCAAAAAATTCATTGGCTAAGGAAGATTAAAGGTGCATATTATGTTTAACATAAATGTTGGAATATCCATGTTTAAATTCGAATGAGATACAGAAGATCTTCCTACCTGAAATAAAAATGACTGAGGAGGAACAACAAAGATAGGAACTGGTTGACTGATGGCATAAACAAGCTGATCTGATACCGACAATTCAACTATTTTAATCTCTTCAATTTATGGGAAGGAAAATGACACTGAATCCAACAATTCTCCTTCCAATGTAGGCTCTGGGAAAATAGTTTGAGGAGAAAATGAACTTTCTTGAAAAAAGTCAAAATTTCTTACAACTTCTTCTAAATGAAAACCCAAAAATTGTGGGACGAAACTGGTACCAGGAGAAGACAAAGTAGGATTTGGAGTTACTAGAGATTTTTCTTTCCAAATCCTTCGAGAAACCAAATTATCTGGATCAGAAAGAATATGGGATTTCTGTTGTGAGGTATCAGACCTCGTGTGGGGCCTTTTAGGAGCCAGGACTGCTACTCAGTGAGAGATTCATCCTAACCACTTTCTTTTCTCACGAAACAAAGAAATTACTATCTAGGAAAACCCAGGGAAAAATAACTTCGTGTGTCTGATCCCTGACAGTGATGCCAAAAAAAATTTGTACCTTGAGAGACAAACCCTGACTGAAAAGAGGCCAGTACCCAAGACATCCATTAAAAACCATGATGAAATGACTTTATTGTCCCAACGTTCTTAAACCCCAGAGATTTAATCCTTATCAGTCTGCAGTGTGAGAACAGGATTTCAAAGTGGTGTTATGGTGTTGAATATAGATGGAAAAGATAGAACATAAAGAAGTGATGGTGGAAGTCTTTAACAATCGATTGTTTCTGTGAAATCTCTTGTTTCCAACTTTAGAAGAAAAATGTAAGTATTATGAAATGAAATATAGAAAAGAGGAGCACATCATTAAGGGTTTTAAATTTAATCTACAAAATTGTAAAATTAAATACCACCAACTTCATTACTCAATTCTAAAGAAGAATGCCATAAAATAGGATGTAACTAGAAAGACAAATCATACTCAACAAATTCTGGAATAACTTGAAAGCCCTATTCATATGCACATGAAGATACAAAAATACGAAAGTTATGCTTCTGAGGTCCAAAAACCTGGAACCCTTTCTCTTCCTCTTAACTGTCTTTTTATACAAATTTTTCAAAATAATATAGTTACAAAATTGTCAACTTCTAACTGTTGTCCTCCTAAATTACTTCAGGATTGATTGTTCCTTCGATCATTACATTTTTAAAAATTAAAATTAAAACATAAATACACAATTTAGGAACTTAAAAAAGAAAATTGATGACGTCGTGAACGATATGATGGCGGAATGGCCACATGGAAATTGCGCTAATCTGCTGATTTAATATGGGGGTAGACTCCTATATGGGAGAAACATAACGGAGTACCCCCGCTATCATCCTAGACTGTTGATATGCAAATTGATAAAAAAAAAACTTTACAGAGGGACTCAGAGAGTTAATTGTCAGGCTAGTTACGTCGTTGGGTTTGCTCTATCCGACGAGTCCCACAGTCTCTTTCCATCGAGCTCGAGAAATCACATGAATTTTAACCTTGACGACGTAAGTACATTGGGGCCCACCAAAACTTGTGATAATTCCCTTAAAACTGCATAAAACTAAATCAATGCCCTTACTCCATCATTATGGATTTAATAAAAATTAAAAATAACATCTAACACTAAACTTTGTCACTGTTTTTTATTATTATTATTATTTTGACTCTAATTTTTTTATTTTTTTTACACCTATATACATTTTTGAATGTATAGGAAAATTAAAACAAGCTACAATACAACATCTCCAACTATTTGGGTCTCCTGAGCACCGTATATCTAAGGTCTTCCACCCTAATGTTGTGTACAATATCTCCTGTGATGATCCTTGCCATAAGTCCAACACTACAAAGGATTATTTCCATAACACTTGTTCTTCTCCTTAGACTGAAATCTCTTTCCTCTGTCAACTACATTGAATTTATTGTATCGCGTTGCATTCTCCTTGTTACTAGCATGTGTAGAAATTTGCTGAATAATGATTAATTATCCACCGAGACTATCCTGATCACATACAATTCGAATTTATATACAACACATAATCTCTTCCACTCAGATCATCAAACATGCGGAAATAAAATCAAGCGATAACACATCAAATCATCATACACATTAACACAGTATGTATGGGGAAATATTATAGCTGAAAACCCCGCAGCTATTGTGTATATTATAATGGAGAAATCATGTAACAAACTCAGTACAATACTCCTCACAAGTACTCGGTACTTTCTCATGAAGTTACACACAAACTAGCTCAGTTTTGAACAGGTTACTGGTTCAAAACTCACCGCCAATTGCCTTGCCTCTATTGCGCAATCATGGCTTGTCTATATAGAGATCCAAGGTTCGAATCTCCTTGGCTTGACTGCGCAATTTTCATGGACAAATCCTCCAAGTGTGGTGCAAATCTCATGCACAACTGATGTCGCCACTGATAGCTAACTCTACCCTTTCATCTACCTCTTTCACTGGTCTCCACTGAACTGATCATGCACTGTAGTGAACTGATGTGTTCTTGAGTTGAATAATGAGTTACTAATTAATGAATTAAATAATATTTAATTCAATCCACTCATAACTAATTGATTAGCTAGTTAAACTAATCTCAACTAGTTCAACTAAAATAAACAAAACACAACTCCACTAGCTGTCTCATTAACTCCACCAAACTTCTGCCACTGAAGTCCTAACTGAAGTCAACCATGCATGTGCTCACCAAACCCTTGGGAATAACGTAATTCCTCTGTCAGATGCATGAGCCACTTCCAAGGCTCGAACTGAAGTGCTCCAAGAGAGTAAACTGTTGTTTAGAGTCCAAATATTATTAAGGGTAAATAATATTTGACTTCCCTATTTTTAGGATAGGCAGTCTAAAAATAGACTTCAACCTATCGACCTATAGGTAAAAAAATAGAGGTCCATATATTTTTACCAACATGACCAATACTCCAAGAATAACATACTGCAACCCCTGGACCATGCTCCATATGTCTAAAAATAGACATAGTCTAAAAATAGACTTTGCGCCAGAATTTGCCTGCGGGCCCACTTAGTGAAGGCGACTTCATTTCACTAAGCTCCATCATCTTATTGCATTTTCAACACTCCCTCTCAGCAAGATATGGATTATCTGCAATCCCTATCCTACCTTTGTGGAATTCGAACTTGCTCCTGGTGAGCGCCTTCGTCAGGATGTCGGCATCCTGATCCTCCGTGGGAACATATGAAAGCATCATGATTCTCCGCTGAACACAATCTCTGATATGATGGTACCTGATGTCGATGTGTTTGGGCCTATCATGAAATACTGGATTAGCCGAGAGTTTAATGCAACTCTGGTTATCACAGTAGATCACTGTAGGCTCCAAATGCAACCTGAACAAACCTGCGAGGATCTTCCTCATCCAAATAGCCTCGCATGCGACCAAGCTTGCTGCCATATGTACTCAGACACTCTCTTGAAATGAGTGCCACGGATCTCTGCTTCCTACGTACCGGAAAGCTATTTATGCGACCCAATCTTTGAAAACTCCTCCAGTACTCTTAGGTCCATTGGGCTCCACCTTGTCTGCTGTCGATGGGCTTGACTTACGCTCCATCCTCCTGTCTGTGCCATAGACCATATCCCGATGTGCCTCTAATATAGCGCAATACATGCTTGCCTGCCTTCCAAAAGAGCTTGGTAGGCTTAACCATAGCTTGCGAAAGCTAGTTAACTGCATAGCATATATCGGGTCGTGTATTGACCAGATACATAAGCGACCCCACCAACTGTCGATAGACAGTGGCATCCACTACCTCCGTTGAAGTAGCATCCTCCTTCCTCCAACCACCAGGAAGAGGAGTGTCAACAGGCTTGCAGCCTTGCATGTTGAACCTCTCGAGAATCTCCCGGGCATACTTGCCCTGAGAAACAAACAGTCCTCCGCTGCGCTGCCAAATCTCCAATCCCAGGAAATAATGAAGGATGCCCAAGTCCTTCATCTCAAACTCTCGTGCAAGATCCTCCTTGCATGAAAGTATCAACTGCTCATCGCCAGTCAAAATCAGAACATCTACATACAGTACGATGATCAAAAGGACAATCTCCCATGCACTGTTCCTGATGATCGAATCATATTCTTCGATCATGGCATCAACCCATGCGGGTTCCTCCACGGCTTCCTCAAAAGAGGATGGCTCCGTCACAACACATTGACTCACCAGAGCCATGTATCCAGTGTACCGATCCGGTGACTGTCTCTGTCTGCGCTGTGCTGTAGGTGGTCCTACAACCTTCTCTGCATCCCGAGCCAGTCGCTCAGCTTCTGTAGTGCGCATGCGCCCTCTGATGGTTGGCGCTGCCTGGGTGGTTTCTTCCACCTCCTGAACCTCCTCTTGTGGCTGATCCACATCCGGAAGCTCCTCCTTAGGAAATAACAGCTCCTCATCTGCATGCAAGTGTAGCTCCCTCTCAAGCGAACACTGCATGGCTTTCTCCTCCTGAAATTTTATATCCCGTCGCACAACAGTCTTGCGACTGTCTGGCACATACACCCGATAGTTGTGAGTTGTATCAGTGTACCCCACAAATATTCCAACTTCAGCAGTTGGATCCAGCTTCCTTCTTGCATCCTTCGTCACATGCATGTAGACAGGAGATCCGAAAATCCGCAAATGGGAAATATCATGCCTCTTGCCAGAATAAGCCTCCTCTGGTGTACTCATGCCAAGAACCTTGTGAGGACAACGGTTCTGCACATACACTGCTGTATTGCATGCCTCAGCCCACAAGTGAAGGGGTAGGCCCTGATCATGCAACATCGCCCGTGCGGCACCCACGATCGTTCTGTTCTTCCGCTCAGCCACCCCGTTCTGCTGTGGGTTATGGGGTGCGATGAGCTCTCTCTGAATCCCTTCTGCGCTGCAGAACTCCTTGAATTCGGCCGAGATGAATTCACCACCGTTATCACTCCTTAGAGCAATCACCTTCTTCCCCGACTCCTTCTCGACCAGTGCTTTAAACTCACAGAACTTCGCGAATGTATCGCTCTTCTTCGACATGAAGAAGATCCAGCACTTACGAGAGAAATCATCAACAAAGATCACATAATACCTGTGCTTTGCTGTCGAAGCAACTGAGAAAGGACCACACACGTCTGTGTGAACTCTCTCAAGGATCGTCGTGGCGGGACTATCCTTCTCGTGAAAGGTGGCTTTCACATACTTCCCTAAAGTACACCCCTTGCACTGATCTGACTGCGCAAGGGTGCCCTTAGGAAGCCCAGTAGAAATCTGTTGTAGAATCTTCAAAGCTCCATGGTGAAGGTGGCCCAATCTCCTGTGCCACAGTTCGCCCTCATCATCCCGGCTCACCACTTCTCCCGCCTTGCATGCCATAGCTGCGCAGCCATCTACCTGCAACTGATAAAGGTTCTTGGTTTGGACCCCTATCTTCCGGGTCTCTCCAGTAGTCTTACTGCGCAGGAAGGCTTTTCCTTCGCTGAAGACCACATCATACCCCTTATCCTCCAACATCGCCACAAAGATCAAGTTCTTCTTCAATCCAGGTACATGCATGACATCCTTCAATACAAAGGGTTTACCAGACTCCCTCTGAAAGGATATGGTATCGATACCAGTCGCACTATATCTACCATCATCGCCCATCTCGATGTGCACACCCAAATCTTTGTCCTCCAGATATGAGAACAAATCCCGATCTCCTGTCATATGAAATGACACACCGCTGTCCAAGAACCACACCGATCCCAACACACTTGAAACCAAGCATGCGATCAGTGAAAAGTCAAGCTCGAATTGTGAAGCCAAAGCTTCTCCATCTGCAGATCTTCCCGCTTGCTTGTTCTTCTTCTTCTTTGGACAATTGGTAGCATAATGTCCGTGATCATGGCAGTGAAAACACTTCACTTTCGCCATATCCTGCTTCTTGCCCTTTGCACGAGAATGAGAGGTTTTCTTACCCTTCCCTTTCTTTGCTTTGGCCACCAAAGCGCAGTTTTCTTCATCAGCTCCCTTTGATGAAGATCCATCTCGAGTAGTCCTCCTTATCTCCTCCTGCATGAGATTCGCCCAAAGGCGCTCCCATCCCGGCAGCTTCTCCCGACCATTGACACTATCTTGATATGAGTGCCAAGCCTTCGGAAGACCAAGGAGAGCTAGGTCGACCATGTCCTCGTCTTTGACAGTCACCCCCACACTTCCCAGCTCATCTCTGCACTGAGTGAACTTTGTGAGGTATTTGGCGATACTGTCGCCCTTCTCCATCTTGATGTTCCTGAGCTTATCTTTGAGCGCCAGCTTCCTTTGGTCGCTCTTACTCTGGAATAGATCCGTTAAAGCTTTCCACATTAAATATGGAGTAGCCTTTCCATGCAGGCTGGATACAATATGATCCTTGACGCCCTCCAACAGGATCCTTCGACACTTCGCCATCTTCTTTTGCCATACTTCGACTTCAGCAGGATCAGTGGGCTTTTGGACATCCATATCTACGAACTCCTTTAGACCATTATCTTCTAATACTTCTTCCATGCGATCCTTCCATGCAACATAATTCGAACTGCCTTCAAGAGCATATTCGAGTCGCAAACCGTTGAAAGACATTTTCAACACCGGCACCAAGAAAACAAAACTGCTGCAAAATTAGAATTCCACCTCAAAGCTCAACCGCTCTAGATCTGTGAGAAAAAATTATTTCTAGCACAAAGATTGACTGCAAGGGGCATTTACCAGACCTTTCACTTTCCGAAGAAAGATGAATCCGGAGGCTACCTGGCCCGCATGCAGACTCTGTCTACCGAAATAAGTTTGTAATCACTGTGATGATCAATCTCTGCTTCAATAGCTCTGATACCATGTAGAAATTTGCTGAATAATGATTAATTATCCACCGAGACTATCTTGATCACATACAATTCGAATTTATATGCAACACATAATCTCTTCCACTCAGATCATCACACATGCGGAAATAAAATCAAGCGATAACACATCAAATCATCATACACATTAACACAGTATGTATGGGGAAAGCTTATAGCTGAAAACCCCACGGATATTGTGTATATTATAATGGATAAATTCGTGTAACAAACTCGGTACAATACTTTCCTCACAAGTACTCGTACTTTCTCATGAAGTTACACACAAACTAGCTCGGTTTAGAACATTGCTGGTTCAAACTCACCTGATGCCTTTCCTCTATTACTTAATCCAAACCTGTGTCTATATCGAATCTCCTTGGCTTGACTGTGCAATTGTCATGGACAAATCCTCCAAGTGTGGTGCAAATCTCATGCACAACTGATGTCGCCTTTGATAGCTAACTCCACCCTTTCATCTACCTCTTTCACTGGTCTCCACTGAACTGATCATGCACTGTAGTGAACTGATGTGTTCTTGAGTTGAATAATGAGTTACTAATTAATTAATTAAATAATATTTAATTCACTCCACTCATAACTAATTGATTATCTAGTTAAACTAATCTCAACTAGTTCAACTAAAATAAACAGAACACAACTCCACTATTTGTCTCATTAACTCCACCAAACTTCTGCCACTGAAGTCCTAACTGAAGTCAACCATGCATGATGCCATCAAACCCTTGGGAATAGCGTAATTCCTCTGTCAGATGCATGAGCCACTTCTGTAGCTCGAACTGAAGTGCTCCAAGAGAGTAAGCTGTTGTTTAGAGTCCAAATATTATTAAGGGTAAATAATATTTGACTTCCCTATTTTTAGGATAGGCAGTCTAAAAATAGACTTCGACCTATCGACCTATAGGTCACAAAAATAGAGTCCCATCTATTTTTACCAACATGACCAATACTCCAAGAATAACATACTGCAACCCCTGGACCATACTCCATATGTCTAAAAATAGACATAGTCTAAAAATAGACTTTGCGCCAGAATTTGCCTGCGGGCCCACTTAGTGAAGGCGACTTCATTTCAATAAGCTCCATCATCTTCCTGCATTCTCAGCATCCTGATTTCTTCATCACTTCTTATCCCATTTTCCATTGGTCTTGTCATTACCTTTCCAACCCTGTTGTGGCTCCGACTTATGTTTAGACAACTCATAACAATGTTTCAACTTCAGAATTACTTCCTCCAATGTCTAAGGCTCATCATACTCAATCGAGCCTTAAATGCTAATGGAAATCCACTAACAAATCTTTGAATCTTTGTCTTCTCATTATTAAGATATGGTACATACCTCAATAGATCCAAGAACTTAGTTGTATACTCTTCATCTGTCATAGATCCCATCTTCAACTCGTATAAATCCTTAGCCTTACCATCATAACATCTCTCAGACAAGTATTTATTCCTAAAGAGTCTCTTCAATTCATGTCAACTCAAATCCTATGTCTTGATTCCTCTGACATGCTTCGCATCTTCCCACCAGATGTATGAATTTCCCTTGAGACTGAAGATAGCTATTCTAGCCTTCATATTCTCTATGTAATCATACAACTCAAATAACTTCTTCATCCTAAGCAACCATGCTTTGCATCTTCTGGTTTCTTTAGTTCTCCATCAAAGGTAGGAGGCATGGATTTCTTGAACTCATATGGCAAGTACGCCTTCTTAGTCCTCATGTAAGGATGATAACGATGATGACCATGGTATCCCTCTAATCCAGAACAATAATATAATCCATAACCATTGCCTCTCCTGTCAAGTGTATCCATCCATTTAACACCTATAATTGTGTCATCTCTGTCTAACCTATGTCCTCCATGAGACCTTACCATATGCCCCATTATTCCTTTCCTCCTCTCCATAACTAATTTGTGGCTATCCTTGTCCCTACAAATATGATAAAATCTGAAGGATCACTACATTGATCTCTTATTTCTTTTCCTATTCCCTAGGAAGTATTTCCCATGACTCAATGATTATGTCATTATCCACCTTGCAACTTCTTATTTATGCCTTTAAACTTCTCAAAGTATATGTTATGTTAAGAGAGTACTCATCTCTTTGTTGCTCATCTGATCTATAAGGTGATTCACATGAAATTTAGTCCAACATTTTGCTTGTCATATATGATCTTCTTCCTGAAAACATGCCATATTAGATAAACAAAATATAAACATAACCAAAAATACCTCAATGACATTCAGGGGAAGATATTTTTTTTGCACAGTCAATCCATATTAGCACAACATATGTATATATAATTATTTCAACATATCAATCATCCCAACATCAACATCATCAACCTCTACATGATGACACAACTGCAAAAATGACCATCACAATGTATGCATAGAAAACACATATACAACTAACACGCATCCATTACAAACACATCTACCCCAAGGTCCAGTGTTGCAACCTCGCTCTGATACCACCATGTAACCATCCCCTCCCACATTTACCAAATTCCACTATCCTATCAAGGTAAACATGAGATTAAGAGTTACTATGACATGACCCAACCTCCAAGCTTCAATTATGAAAGGGGGGCCAACAATTGACAACTCACAAACATCCCTCAAGGCTTACAGGACAACCAGGGGAAAAGAACCACCCCAGGTGATCAAAGCATGATTTGGGGCTTCCTTTCTCTGTCTTAACAGGCCAACCACATGCACAACCCAGCAAGGGTGAGGTTATGACCCTCCAACTACATGCACAACAATGACTCCATACGATTGTGACCCAAATTTCCCAGTTTAGAGGGTGTTGTCCCGAGATCTGAGCCATAATTCCAGGCCAACCTCCAAAACAATTCCCAAAACTTCCTAAGACTTTCCAGAATCATAATTGACATGACAACAAGGCTAAACATTCAAACTCGAATCAATAACTTGTGCTAGAATGCCTAGAACACACTAACATTTCGTCAAACACATGGAAAACATAGAAGATACAAGTCATGAATACATATATATTTATGTCTGAGATTCATCTGTGAATCACCAAGAAGGCTCCATTCCCTCTCCACAAAGATGCAGCAACACTTATTATTCCATATGTTCATCAAAAAATCAATAACTAAGCAATTAATGACAAGATCCATATATAATATACATCATATGACCAACATATAACTAGAAAATAAACAACAAAGATACCATGGAAGCTCAACCATAATATCACCAATATAATACTACAAGTTCTCATAGATTACAATAAGGAAATGTCTCATATTAACATACAAAAATACCAACCAAGTTAGGAACATCCACATACCACTTGACCATAGATTCGACTGAACCAAATCTCTCTTCATCTAATCACCCTTGTGCCATATTCCAAGCATGAATGCGATATCCCATGGAATAAACCAATATAAAACCAAACCATAGCTTCCAGAGACCAACCCACCTCAACCCTCAATCACAGTGATTCCACCGCCATAGTCGGGCATCACTAACACCAACATATCGATCTCTACCCAATTTTTACAAGGCTCCAGGAACTAGTAACTCAACCCACAACCTTCCAGGGCTCCAAAGAATTTTCCCAACCCGACTCTAGGGACTAGTAACTCAACCCACCAAGGGCTCCAACGTGTTTGTCCCAACCTAGGCTCTAAGAATAGTAACTTAACCCAAGTTGTTCTAGGGCTTCCAGACTGTTTGTTCCAACCCACAACCATAGGGAATTATGAGCACCAATCATAATACAATCAAGTTGAAAAACCCACAACACCATGGATATCTAGGAAATGGAAAGGAAAGGCTAGAGCCAATTTCAATCTAGGAAATCCTCCATGCCAATCGAAAAACATAACCCGATAATCACATGCATATACCATGCATCCATAAATCAGCAAGGAAATCACACACACAACTTATTACTTGCAAATCAATCTAGTTGTAGTCATTGAACCACATATTCCCTTGCGCTTTCCTTTGCATTATTCCTCCAAATACAAGTGAATAATAGAGTGCTTTAAGCATTATCCAAGAATTCTCTAAGTGTGTAAGAGTATGAGAGACTGATATAATAGAAGAGAGCTCCACCTAAAAGTTGTAAAAAAGCTAGCAACTAATCCTCAAAAGCCTTTTTATCATTGAGGCCTCTATTTTCTTCATTTTCCTTCAATTTCCCTCTCATGCAAATCTGTGTCTCGTTGCCTTCCTTTTCTCCTATTTTCCTTTATTTCATAAATAAAATGTCAATTATTCCCACTTTTCCTTTTCCAATGCCTTTTCCAATTTCCATAGACATAAATTAATCACAAATGATACCCATCACTATGTCTTTCCCAACATTCAACCTGGAATATGTGTCCCACGACCTTGGTATTATTTTATTTACATGGAAAATAAACCAGGGGTTGTTACAACCTCCAAGGTAGAGATGTCCAATCTGGGTGAGCTAGTTAAACTCCTTAGAATTGGCATCAAAATGAATAGATAATATTATTCTTGTATTCTTGTTTTCTCTCATTGAAATATTCCCCCTCCTGCCATCGTCTCTCCTATTATCACAAGAGATTCTTCCAAAAAAAATCATAGTATGTTGCATCCTAAAAAAATTATGTGCAAAGTGAGTATTACAGTATGAGTGTATAAACATGTAATATCCAAAAAGGGAGAATGCAGTAATACTAAAACACAATATAAGAACCCGCAACTAAGTAAACAATAAATCTTAAGACAACATCAGAATTTACAAAGAATCTGAGTTAATATATTGGAGAAGATTCAGTTATACAATGTACAAAATATGAGGAGATCTAGCCAAAGAGATGGCCTAGAATCACCCAGAAAACATGCCACAATAGGCACTGCGTAACTGGAGAGCCACTGAAGCAAATACTGCACTATCCCTTTAGCAGAATATGAATATATGACTATAGGCTAAAAAGGAAAATGCAGATCTACTCAAATCTAGAGCTCAGATGATGCCAAGATTCAAGATCTGGCCAATGTGATGGATTCCCAAGATAACCCAGAAATGATTTTCCAGATCTACAACTTTGGAAAATCACCCTCCTAGGATTTGATCCTTGATCTACTGGGAAATACATATCTAAAGCTAGATATGACAGATAGATGGTTGGAATATGTCACAATATCATATCTAAGCTTGAAGGGCTGATCCCTTCTTCAGATCTACAAGCTAGAAGCTCTAGATCTATCTTCTCAATCCTTCAATAATGATTACAGTTGTTGCAAAACAACTTCCAATAGAAATTGCACTGTGAGGGAAAGAGAGGCCTTCTGCCTACTGAAAATTGCCACAATAAACTCCATGCTGATGGAAAGACTGATGGAAATGTGAGGGAATGATCCCTCGCAGGATTACTAGCTAAAATGCTAGCAACTTCCTTCCTCCTTTTGGATTTGCAAATTGGACAACGTAATTCATGAAGGAAATACTGCTTCTAGGAGGTCAATAACTTTTGGCCTGATGCCAGATCTGAAATGAAGCTCTAGGAATGCTGGTCTATAAGCCCAAGGTGATAGGAATAAACCCTCACCAGTTCTCTAGCTGAAGTACTGAAAACAACTTCACCTTCCAAACTGATCTTCAGAAATCTACAATTTCTAAATATGAATGTTCTGCAGAAAATGGGAAACGATATGTGGCACCAATGCCTAATGTGGAATGAAGTACAATACTCTTTCTAGAGCTACTCTAAGAAAGAGGTGGGATTCCCAATCAAGAACACCCTGTGCTAAACAGCACTTGCAATCTCTGCTAAAAAACCCAAGAAAGCAATGGAATGTCACATGACAATTCCATATCTGAAAAGATCCTTAACATAAAGAATCACCAGCATACCTCCATCCTTGCCTTCATCTTCTTTATATAATATTTGAGCCTTCCCATGCCTTGGCCTTCATCTAGACTGTGTTGTGCATGTGGACCAAATCCTCCATGTTTGACTGCGTTGTTTGACCAAATCATTCATCATGTATAGGTGCAATGTACACCCTCTCCATCATGTGTGCTTTAATTGCACAACATCCTCCATCACTTTATCATGAATGTTCCATGATCTTTTGTTTGACATCTTCAAGATCTTAGTTGACTGTATCACCCTCCATGATCTATCTCAATTAATGAGACATAATCTTCAATTCCATTCACATTAGTAGTTTCTCAACTACCTCATTATGTAGATCTAGGCTTAATTAATCCACATTCACACACAAAAAGTGGATATTTATTCATATTGAGGATTATGGGTCCCTCCACACTTTTATTTACTTAATTCATTAAGAAAGTTAAGAACTCTAATATTCCAAATATCAGGTGAAAATTTGGGAATATTACAAAACAAAATACTACATCTAATCTAAAATCATGTTTATGTAATTGTTGGGGTGCGTGACAAAACATCAATGGGAAATTTTTAATATATATGGGAAGGGAATTGTGCTCATGCATGCCAAGAAAAGAAAATTGTTTACATGTATCATGGAGAGGACTTTTAGTAACGATGTAGACTTGCATATGAAATATTAATGCACTTTTCTCTTCAAAAGTTTAGGAGAGAAAAATAAACCATAAAGTGCCCCATAAATTCATCTAAAATGTGATTGAATTTAGATAAAACAATTGAGCCTTTTTTGTCAATATAAGTATAGAAGAGCACTATGTTCAAGTAGATTAAAGTTTGCACATTATTTAGCATTAATACCATCAATGAAGGAAGAATATAAAAAGCATTCATGTACACCAAACACGCTAATATTTTGTAATGAATAAAAAAAAAACGTGTAAACAAGTCTTGCAAAAAACCAAGAACTGTAAGATAGGTGATATGCTACAGTAGGTGGATCATATTTAATCAAGGTGATGAGCATTCAAAAAATGCAACCAAGAAAAATTCAGAGGTGTGTGATATTTATATGCTCTTGTTGTCTCTCATGATGAGCAATATGAATTTTTCATGTAAAGCAGGAGACACCATATTGGCACAAGGTGATGAAAATTGATAGCATGGCAGGTGAATGACTTTTTCCTTTTTCCTGTCTCACTTACAAAGTGCAGAAATTATACAAACAATATGTATACCAATGCATTCATTCTGATCATGTAATATACTAAAACAAGATACTAAATCCTTCTACAAATTAATTGCAGAAAATAAACACGGTCGCACAATCACACCAAGTAAAATAAAGAAGAAAATCAATCCACGACAAATATATTTTTCCTAGGGAAAGCTTGATGCTCAAAACCCCTCTATCTCTATTGTATAATTAACCAAGGAATCATGAAACAATACAATGCACTCTTCTCACAAGAGTCTGCTGCACTATCCTGACTATCTCACACTGATCCAGACAAAATTTGTCCAACACTTAACCAATTCTTAGCCTGTCTTCAGCCTGCCTTGCTCACGTAATCCCTAGGCAATTAATCCCTATTAATTAGGATAATTATCCTTCCTTGATTGCGCAATACATAATGGGCATCCTATGGTGTATATAATTGTGCCCGGGCAATTTTCTATAAATACCACTGATAGATAACTTCCCTTTAAACTCTGTCTCAACTGGGTCTTCATCAGAACTTACATGCATTCAACTATTAATAGTAAATCATCAGTCACTTGACATATCATTGCATGTGAATTAAACCTGATTTAATTCACTTGACCTCTCACTAGTGCAACAATCAGTTACAACTAGTTAGACTGACTTTAACTCACTTAATTGAGTTAATTGATTTCCCATGCATTGAACTAATACACTAACTGCAACTTGGACTCTAAAACAAATAGAATCACTCTACATGCCTCACCAACCACCCTCAACTCGAATTTCATGAGCTAACTGATTCTATCACACTCAATTAACTATTACAAGCGATTATGAGATAATATTACAATTTATTGTCCAATTTATTTAAGAGATAAATAAATTTGACACAAATTTCTTCTAATTTAATAAAGAAATAATTAAATCAAAAGCCTCCATGGTAGCCATTTGTGGATTCCATTTTCTAGATGTTGTTTCTAGATGCCACTTTCATTGTTTCTTGTTGCAAATTTCAAAACTCCCTCTCAACAAGAAAGGAATCAATTTGTCCTGATCCGGTACCTTTGGAATGTTCTTGCATGCAACACTTCTCTAGTGTTGTTCGCACATGCAACTATCCTGAAACTGAATAGCCTCCAAACAACTGAATCAATATAATGCATTTGTCATCAGAGTCTTCTGACTGTTGGATCCTACTACACATGTCTACTGGACTCTCTGTGTTGTTGACATCTACATCCATGCACTCTGCACTGCTGCCAACTCTGATCTGCGCTCCAGTATCTGACACCTATCACTCTGATTTTTGTCTTCTTGACATCTGACTACATCAATCTAACCGATCCTTCCTGCTACTATTGTACTGTGGAGTCCCCGTAACTAGGTTTGATCCATGAGACACACCATCTCAATGAATCCTACCCAAATTTCTTCTTGAGATTAATTCTGCACATCGCTCCACCTCACACCTAAAGGTATAGATGCATGTACTTCCTCTACCCATCTGGCTCTAAATTTCCCCCTCCTGGAGGTCTCTTCTTGAGTGGACTCTTCCACTCGGTATCCTCTCTGCTTCTCCAATTGTGGCTTCTCCACAACCTACTGAGACTAGTTCTAAGGCTGCATGTTGAGAGATAATTGATCCCTCTCAACCACCAAGTCGTTAACCATTGCTTTTCTCCTCAAATCCTTGCATGCATCCTCAACCTCGAGAGCATACAAGTTCTTGACTCTTGAACCGATCTGCTTCACCTGTCCTGTGGCTATGTGTTTAAGGAATTTTTTCCCTTTTCTAAACATCACTTCATAACCATGGTCTTCCAATACCGCTACGGAGACAAGATTCTTCTTTAGGCCTGGAACAGACAAAACATCTGCTAGTCTGAGATGGGAGCCATTCTCCCTATGAAAGGTAACTGTACCTACATCGGTCACGCTATACCTCCCGTCATATCCAAACTCTATGTTCTGTTGGAGGTCCTTCTCCTCCAAGTCACTGAATAGATCTCTATTCCCTGTCATATGGAATGAAGCACCGCTGTCTAAATACCACATGCATCTCATTAGAGTGTTTTCCATGCATGCAATGAGAGTAAAATCAAGCTCAAACTGTGAATCCAATGCTTCACCTGCTACAACTACAGGCTCCTTCTTGCTTGCCTTCTTTTGTGGACAATATGTAGCATAGTGCCCATGCTCGTGACAGTGAAAACATCTAATCTTGGACAAGTCTTTCTTTCCCACCTCGCCTTGGGATTTCTTTCCCCTAGCCTTCTTTGCCTTACCAACCAAGGCACAATCTTCCTCGTCATTAGTATTATATGAGGATCCATCCCTGGTATTCCACCTAAATTCTTCTTGTACCAAATCCTACCAAAGTTTCTCCCAGTTTGGTACCTTCTCCCTCCCATTCACCGAGTCCTGGTAACTATGCCATATCTTGGGAAGGCCTAGAAGTGCTAGGCTCACCAATTCACCATCTGCTACGGTCACACCAACACTTCCAAGCTCATCTCAAAATTGAGTGAACTTCGCCAAGTATGTTGGTACCATCTCGCCCTCCTCCTTCTTGATTTTCCTGAGCTTGTCCTTCAACGCCAACTTCCTTTGGTCGTTGTTGTTCTGAAACACATCTGTCAAGGCCTTCCACATTGCATATGGAGTCGCCTTGCCATGGATACTTGAGACAATGTGATATCAAACTCCCTCTAATAAGATCCTCCTCGCCCTTAGTACCTTCTTTTGCCAAGAATCAAGAAGAGCGGTGTCTGCTCTTGCGGGCTTGGGAATATCATTATCAATGAATTATTTTAGCCCGTTGTCCTCCAGAACTTCCTCCATTTTGTCTTTCCATGCGATATAATTAGAACTTCCATCAAGTGCATATTCCAATCTTAATCCATTGAAATCCATCTTGATCCGCTTGTTGCACCAAAGAAAGTATCTGCAAGTTTGAATATTGTTCAACACAAACTCAATTTCTTATCCACTATTGTGATTTCTGGTGCTCTGATACCATGTAGAAATTATACAAACAATATGTATACCAATGGATTCAATCCGATCATGTAATATACTAAAAAAATATATTGAATCCTTCTACAAATTAATTGTGGAAAATAAACACGATCGCACAATCACACCAAGTAAAAGATAGAAGCAAATCAATCTACAACAAAGATATTTTTCCTGGGGAAATCTTACTACTCAAAACCCCTCTATCTCTATTGTATAATGAACCAAGGAATCATGAAACAATACAATGCACTCTTCTCACAAGAGTTTGTTGCACTATCCTGACTGTCTCACACTAATCCAAACAAAATTGGTCCAACACTTAGCCAATTCTCAGCATGTCTTTAGCCTGCCTTGCTCACACAATCTCTAGGAAATTAATCTCTATTAATTAGGATAATTATCCTTCCTTGACTGCGGAATACATTATATGCATCATATGGTGTATATAATTGCGCCCAGGCAATTTTCTATCAGTATAACTGATAGATAACTTCCCTTTAACCTCTGCCTCAACTGGGTCTTCATCAGAACTTACATGCATGCAACTATTAATAGTAAATCATCAGTCACTTGACAAATCACTGCATGTGAATTAAATCTAATTTAATTCACTTGAACTCTCACTAGTGCAACAATCAGTTACAACTAGTTAGACTGACTTTAACTCACTTAATTGAGTTAACTGATTTCTCATGCATTAAACTAATACACTAACTGCAACTTGGACTCTAAAAGAAATATAATATCTCTACATGCCTCACCAACCACTCTCAACTCGAATTTCATGAGCTAACTAAGTATATCACACTTAGTTAACTATTACAAGTGATTATGAGAAAAGATTACAATTTATTGTCCAAATTATTTAAGGGATAAATAAATTTGACACACATTTATTCTAATTTAATTAAGAAATAATTAAATAAAAAGTCTCCATGGTATCCATTTCTAGATATCATTTTCTGGATGTTGTTTTTGGATGCCAATTTCACTATTTCTTGTTGCAAATTTCAACACAAAGATGTGGTAAGGACAATGGCCCAATACTACCATGTTTTGTTTGTCTTGTAGTAAGAAAAATTCTTCACTACCATTGGTTGTAATGCTGTCAAAATGACTTTATAATAATATAATCATGGAGGCAAGACAAACTTAAATATCACAAAAATTTGAAGAGTGAAGTAGAGAATATGGTGGTGTTGTAAACCAAATTTGGATATGATATGAAGTCAATGATACTTCAACAGTATAACCTGACATGATACAAAAAATATGGGAAAACATTGTGTGACATAACTAACATTAGAAGAGGAATATATGCCATTAAACGTAACTAGGATTACTAGTGTCTCGGTGTATACTAATTAGAGAAATTTTTAGGTCTAAATTGGGCCTCCAAAGAAAAATGTACAACCAAAATAAACTTTATAAGAACCAATAGGATTAAATATGATGATGTCAACCATGGGGGATGATTCACCATTTTTGGAGTAAAAGGGTAAAAAGATTAAAATATAATAAAATAATAAAATTACTTCTTCAACTCTTATTTTCAACTTATCTCCCTAAGGTTTCACTCAAATTTCAAGCGGGAGTACTCGTTGGATGCAAAATTTAATTCATCAACCAAGGAGTACCAATGTTGCATACTTTTGATGGACCTTGCTACACGAAAAATGAGAAATACATGAAAAAACGTGATTGGTCACGTTTTTTCATGTATTTCTCATTTTTCATGTAGCAGGGTCCATCAAAAGTATGCAACATTGGTACTCCTTGGATGAGGAATTAACTTTTACATCCAACAAGTTTTCCCTCTCGAAATTTGAGTAAACCCATAGGGAGATAAGTTGAAAATACGAGTTGAAAAATTAGTTTTTTTTTTTTTCCCTCTAAAATTTGATGATGCAATCTAATCTTATTTTATTATTTCCACTATTATTTTATAGTTTCCTTAGGAGGCCCATTTTAGACCTCAAAATTCCTCTACTGACCCTCTCTTGCTTAAGTTCTACGAATTATTAAATTATTTTCTAATTGGGAGGTGATGTCAAATTACAACAAGGGTTTTCAAGCGACAACATTCAGGTTTTACATATGGGAATGCAAGTAATTTCGACCTATAGTTGACCAATGAACCTTCATAGGGATACATCATAGCCATAAATAATCTTTATGATTGAGGGAACACAAATAATATTTAGGTTTTTTACCACGAGGGCAATGAAATGTATGGCGGGTGTTCTCATTTATTTTCCAAACTGAGTTGGACTCATCCTTTCACAGTTCATAGAAACCATGAATTCCAGAAAATGTCTAAGGAAACTCAATGAGGAGCTCTACAAATATGGCTATTGAACGATAATAATGTGGAATTAGGACAATGTTTTGCTAGATAAATAAAGGGGTCATAAAATATGGTGACTACGAGTCGGAGAAATGAGGAAACAATGGATAAGCCTTTATCTAGAACTAAGTTTGAAATATTTGTATCATAGTGCAAGGTGCAACTCTGACACAATGTATTCATGTTTAACTAATATCTTTATTATCATAGCAAACATATCCATAATTCTTGTGATGAGGGCCTTTTGAAAATGTAGAGAGCATACAAGACTTCAACCTAGGTACCATGCAATTATTTGTATTATTACAAGCAAAAAGATGAGTTCATTTAATGGTCACAGTGCATCTCTAATGCATGCAGAATCAAACAAGGTCCAGGGGAATGGTAGCAGGAAAAATGGTGAAAATGAGGTTAACACCTAAAAATAGCAGTAAACAGGCCAACAACATAGAATAATTTCTAAAAGAGGTATTAATTTTCTTGAAATTAGATCTAAAAACTAGCATTACCTATGACCAGATGCTTATATGGCATATGTTTGAAGTTATAGGTGGTTATCAATATTCTTGATGTGCCCAACAGGGGTTTTCTATAAACTATGAACTCACCTAGGTTGCAAAAAAAGAAAAAATGGGGTCTGAAAATTGCCTCCCATAGTTGGCAGCCTGATGTGACTCAACTCTCAGAGCACATAACATCCATTTAATTGATCAGATCGCCATATTCAGAGTTTTATTGATGCATTAAAACATTATTATTTGTATTGTTTAAACAAACATTTATTATATGCAAAAAGGTTTGCGAAGTATCATATCAAGTGGAGTCACCACCTTGAAAATTAAACAAGGCTTCACCACCTTTTCAATGTATACCAATGTTGTGAGATTTATATTGTGCCACATGTGCTATATGATATGCAGGTCATTACCATATGTTCAGGGCTCATTTTATGTATCAAATGCCAAGAGTTAAGGCTTATATCTCACACTTTTTAATATCATGTATGTTTGTTGTATAATGTGCTTTGAGGTTAACTATTCCATGACTGCACATAATGAGGATGGCTTATCCAACCAAAATCATTGGGACTCTAAACTATATCATCCTTAAACCTTTTAAATCATATGTCATTCATAGTCATCTTGTGAGGTCTCAAACATAAAGCCAATTATGAGAAATATAGCACCGTTTGAAACAATGACTATCATGTCTGAAATTCCCCTTATTTTTTTTTAAACATTATAATCACATGGAGTTCTAATGTCACTTTTTCATATCACTAAATGATGAGATAGGGAACTATCCATGAAACTATTTTCATTTCTGACAATCAGATGATATGTCGATTTAGAGGAATGTCATGCTAACTTGTCATCACTTCCAATGTCATATTGCAATTCTTTCACAAGAATCAGCCATAAGAAAAAACATAACATGTATATGCAATGGGAAACCCATTATAGTGACCTTTGAAAATAAAAATAAGATATAATTTCATTTTTATCTCTCAATTACACCAAGGAAGAGGGGACCCCACCTACCATATTTTAATTAGAGTTTAATTTTTGAACTATTATTGTTTTGTTAAGAGGATGGATTATATAATATCGCAATGGTTTCTATCTTTTTGTGTCGATGACTTAACAAGAGGGAGCATAGTTATGGGGTTTGTGAATATTTCATTCTTGACAGTGATAGGGAGTGTGCCAAAAGGGACTTGAGTGTGCTCCTAGGGGTGCTCCCTAGATGCTCCCACATGAAACATGGTTCCAAGTTGGGACTTCCACCTAGGAGGATGATCCTAGTAACATTATTATTTAAATTGTCCATCATCTTAATTTCCAAATTCCTCTCCAACATCTAGCGGAAGTTGCCACCTAGATAGCACTAATGAATGTAAGTCAAAATATAAAACATAAATATGTCTACTATTCATAAAAATATGAAAAATGGCTTACAATGTTTGAGCATGCATGATACATCAACATGTAGGATGCCTCATTTTTCAATTTAAAGTCATGTATGGCTTGAAATAATATGAAGTAGTGTAATGCATGGTTCAAGAGGATATGTTGTTACAATTTTACAATATGTTATTGAACATCTGAATTTTACAGTGAAGGTAAAACATACTTATGGACAATAGAAAATTTGAATATGTGGCCCAATAAATCCACTCAGGGAATTATAAAAGCATTGTGTGAGGTGTCTGTGACATGGTATAATAATTAGAATAATAATAATAGATTGGAGGAGGAATAAAAAAAATTCTTCAACTTGAAACTTTTGAAGATCGAATGCAAGGAGGAGAATGGGAAGAGGTGGAGAGATACCTATTTGGTTTACATAGGTAGAATACAACCATTATTCCATGAAATATTTCTTCAAGATCAAAAATAAAAGGGGAAACAAAATAATATCCATTATATCTCAAAACAAACAAGTCTTATTCAAATTTTATCAAGTATCATTTTACCATATCAAGAGGCAATTGAATGGAGATGCACATAAATAAGAAAATTTTGTCTCTTCCTTAAGTCCTAGATTTATTTGAAAAAATGAGTATTTAAGCTATTACATAACCCCTTAAATTGAATTTTTAATGGTTATTCATGGATTTTAAATTCAACACTTATTCATTAATTAAAATAGTTGGATGAGGAGTATAGGGGAGATGTTATAATGTTTAACTTTTTGAATCAGTCAAAATAAAACAAAAAAACCAGAGTTTAGTTGAACTCTTCCCGCACTCATAGAGCTCGGAATGCACTCCTAAGACAGCTCCGCAGCCATGGCCCTAGGAGGGGGCCCTGAGATCGCAATCTCTCTTCCACCAGAGATATCTGCCTTCAAGAAACTAGTGGAAAGTAGCATCAAGCGCCCAACAAAAGAACACCAAAAAAAAATCGTAAAAATATTGCCTTCTATCCCAACATTTGATCTTCCAATTGATGAACCTTGTAGATCGGCTCTAAATCTTGTTGAACGGAGGCTCATTGGGCAGTTCACTGGGCTCTAGCCCTCGCCCAAAGTAGTCGAAGCCTGGATCTAGAGGAACTGGTCTCCCCTTATCAAAGAAGGCATCAGAAGCTTCCTATTTGGTTAGGGTTTCTTTGTCTTTGTCTTTGAGGCAGTAGAAGATAGGAATATGATATTTCGAAATGGCCTGTATTTCATGGGCCCTCAGGGCCTATATCTGAATCAATGGACCCCTAATTTTGATCCAAGTCAATATGTCCCCTCAGCTGTTTCGGTTTGGGTTCGCTTGCCCCACCTCCCTCTTCATTGTTGTAACCCCAAATCCTAGAAACCATTGGAAACAAACTTGGGAAGTACATAGACATCGCAGAAAGGAGGGATCAATACTCCTATGCAATAATTTGTGTAGAAGTCTATTTGGAGGAAGGCCTCCCCGAGGCTATTAAATTGACGGTAGCTGACTGGTCTCACATCCAAGACTTGGACTACGAGTAGCTCCCTTTTAAATGTCGGTATTGCCATGGCTATGGGAATTTCGCTAGATATTGCAAAAAAAAAACAATGGAAGAGACTAAAACCTCAAAAGAGGATCAATGGACTCAGGTCCAGAAAGTTTCCCCTAATAAACAGAATAGCAGAGTAAAAGGGAAAATTAATCCAACCGGTAGTGTTGCCCCTACCTCGGTGACTCAAGGGGAGGGGCCTATTGGCCCCCCAAGTACGGATGCAAACTTCAACCCTTTTGAAATCCTAATTACTCCAGAAGAACCACAAGCTGCAACAAATGCCCCAGTGGAGGAACCGCAACCTAATCCAATAGCAGAAGAGAATAGACAAGAATAAACTGCCTCAATACAAATTGGATCTCCAAGAGGAGTCTCCACCTCCCCGTCCTATGCAGATTTGACAAGAAATAAGCCCCCAAAATCCTCTATATATTCAAAAGAAGAAACTTTCGAGAGGCCCACAAAAAGATTCGGGAGGAAGTCCCACAGAGAGGCAAGAGAAGAAGAGGTTGAGAAACAAAAAATGAAAGGTAGTCAGTCCACGATCGAGATATCCATAGGAAGAAACACTCAAACCAAGCCTCCCAAAGGCCAACCCTTTGCAAGAAAATAATGTGTATAGTCTCTTATAATTGCAGAGGCTTGGGGAATCCCTCAAAAGCAGAAGCAGTGAAGGACCTATTAAAATCAGAAACCCCGGCGATCCTCATGCTCAAAGAGACCAAAATAGAAGGGGAAACCCTTCTAGATCTAAGTAAAGACAAATGGAAAACAAAATCCGGGAAATCAGTAAGTGCTAGGGGAACTTGCGATGGGCTTACCACCCTCAGGGAGGATGAAAAATTCCATCTCGATGGCTCCTTGGAAACACAACAATGGATCTACACCGAACTCCAACATCTTGCAAGTAAGATCACCCTCACCCTCTTTAATCTTTATGTTCTGGTACTTTATGCCAAAAAAAAGGAATGTTGGAAAACCCTTTCTAACTTTCTGGAAGCCTACTCACTTAATAATATAATCCTTACCAGAGATATCAACCTTGTCTTCAAGCCAAAGGAGAAAAGAGGAGGCATTATTATCAAGGATCACATCCTCCCCCTTGTATAAGACTTGATCCAAGAATGGGATTTACTGGATATCAAACCCAAAATTGGACTCTATACTTGGTAAAATAATAGAGCAGGAAAGGAGCACATTTATGCTCGGTTTGATAGATTTATAATACAATGCAACCTACTCTCCGAGAAGAAGATAATCACCTCCAAAATTCTACCCAAAATGACTTCAGATCATAAACCTATCCTACTGCTGGTAGAAGAAGAGGAAAACCTGGGGCCCATCCCCTTCTAATTTAGCCCTCTATGGTCAGAAAGGGATGGATTTTTGAAGACAATCACAAAATATTGGTCCATTCCAGTCAGTGGGTCAACTAGTTATGTATGGGAACAAAAACTCAAGGCCACCAAAACAACCATGAAAGAATGGTTAAAAAAACGCTCTTGCTCACCCACTAGCCTTAGAAAGCTGGCCTCTGAGAGACTACCAGATATGCAAATGGAAATGGAACATTAAGACATCACCTCCTTAGAAATGTTGCGCGAGCAAGCTACCCAAAAAAGCACACTCCATGCCTTCAAATTTGAGGAGGATACCTTGAAACTTAAATCACGCAATCTCTGGCTTAAATCTAGATATAAAAATTATGCCTTCTTCCACAAGCAAATCAGAACTCACCTCTTGAGAAATCACATAGCAGAAATCACCTCCTCAGAGGGGACTGTGCATAAAGGAATAACTGAGATTCGTGAGGCTGCTACCTCTCACTTCCAACAGCTGTACACAGAAAATGGATCAGACAATGAAGAGGAAAGTACAGACTTCCTCACTCACACCCCAAGACTAATAAAGGAAGAGGACAACTCTAGCCTCCTAAAGCCCTTCACAGAAGAGGAAATTAGAAATTTCATTTCGATGATGGAGCTAGCCAAAGCTCCTGGTCCTAATGGCTTCACTATACACTTCTACAGAATCTACTGGAATATTATAAAGGTTGATCTAATTCAAATGATAAAGGGATTCCAACAGAAAGCCAAAGTTGGAGGAAGCATAAACTCCAATTTCCTAGCTCTTATCCCAAAAGAGGTGAACCCTGCTTCGTTTGATCACTTCAGGTCAATTTCCCTTTGCAATGCATCCTATAATATCCTCTCCAAGCTTCTAGTGAATAGAATCAAACCTTTGCTGGAAAAGCTCATTTCTATCAGTCAAGGTGGGTTTGTCAAAGGAAGGCACATTCTTGACAATGTGGGTCTGGTGCAAGAAACCATTCACTTAAGCCTCCATTGCCATGAAAAAGGAATGATCATAAAGCTAGATATGGCGAACGCCTTCGATCGGGTAATACATTCTTTCCTCCTCCAAGTACTTACCGCTTTCGGATTCACCTCTGTTTTTATTAGGCTAATTAAATCTTTCATTGGAGAGCCATGTATTTCCCCCTTGGTTAATGGCAGGCCAACCGGTTACTTCAAAGCCTCGAGGGGCATTAGAAAAGGCTGCCCTCTTTCCCCCTTCTTGTATATCTTGATGGTTGATTCCCTTAGTCAGAAGCTGACAACAGAGAAAATAAATGGGACTCTTCCTGGCATTAGGGCTATGAGGGTTACTGAGCCAATAAACCACACCTTGTTTGCTGAAGATTCTTTACTCATGGGGGGAGCTTCATTAAAAATTTCAAGGGCATTCAAGGACATTATTCAAAGCTTCTGCAGAGTCTCTGGAGCACTGGTCAATAGGAGAAAAAGTGCAGTGTATGGCTGGGAGATTGATCAGCAAGCCATGAATCAGATTGCCCAAGTTCTTGGCTATGTGGGCTTTGCAAGATAGGAAAAAATCAAATACCTTGGCCTGCCTTTGACCCTGGGCATCAACAAGGCCCTCCATTGGGCTAAGATCCTCAGCAAAATCAAGGCTAAAATGAAGTATGGGATGGTCAGTGTCTCACCACAACTGGGAAACTAATCCTGGTGAAATTTGTTCTTTCCTCCCTCCCTTTATACCAGGCTACCTTCTTATTGGCACCTAAATCAATTACTGAATAGCCCTCCAAGATGTTAAGAAACTTTATGTGGCAAGGATGTAAGGGGAATCAAAAAAAAAAAAATCCACTTGGTGAATTGGGACATTGTGAAAAGACCTCTATTAGACGGAGGCCTGCAAGTTAGAGAACTCGATCTAGCCAATTTGGCATTGGGTGGAAATATTTTATGGAAAATCTTCTCCAATCACCGACATTTTTTCAATCAAGTCCTCATCAAAAAATACATGCATGGGCTATCCTTGCACAATATGGAGGAAGGAGAAGCTAGTAAGAGAACCACCCTCTAGAAACTCTGCAGTCACAGCTGGGATTTTTTCAAGGAGAAACTCTACAGAATTTTGGGCAACAGGAAAAACATCAGTCTATCGGAAGATAAAATTATGGGACTTCAACCACTCAACACTGCTCAAGAAATCACATATTTTGCGTGAATGGCTAAAAAGTATAGGCATAAGCAATATGTAAGACATATCATCCTGGGATGACGCTGGAAATTGGATGGAATGGAATATACCTCATCCTTTGAATTGGTTGCAGCCACAATTACCTCACCTTCATGTTGTTCTCGTTGGGCTGGCACCAATCCACCGTCGCTCAAATGACAAGTGGGGTTGGGGAAAGAAGGGCACTTTCTCTGCTGCCCAAGGCTACGCATCACTTCAACACAACAATCCCCAACACTCCCCTTCGTTGTGGAAGAAGATTTGCGACCCTGTCGGCCTACCAAAGGTTAATTTCTTCTCATGGCTCCTCATCCACAAGTGCATCATAACTGGCGAAAATCTGGAAAAAAGAGGCATTGTTGGCCCACACAGATGCTCGCTCTGCTGTGCAGTAGTGGAAACAATGGATCACTTGTTTCTGGACTGTGTATACACCCAAGAAGTCTGGGCGAAAGCACTACACGGGCTGGAAGCTCAAATCCCTTCGCATATTTCGATCACCAATCTCTTCACCACTTGGACAGGGCGTTCTCCCCACGATTTAAACAAGAAGTCACTATGGTTTAACATCTGGTATGCCATCCCAAAATTTGTATGTTGGGAAGTATGGTTGGCAAGGAACGAAGCCATCTTCAACATCAAATTTTACTCCCCTACAATAGTTGCAGCGAAAGCGAAAGATTTTCTTGTCGAGGCCTTGGTGAATCTATCCCACAAGTCAAATAGCAACCTCTCTCCAGATGTGATCAGTTTGATTGGAGTACCTCTGAAGACTACCTCCAACAATAAGACCCTCTCTCAACCTTGTTACAATCCTGAGTGGAGGCTTTGGATCACTGAGACTGAATTTAAAAACTGGTGGAAGAACCAGGACAAAGCCACAATATTTTTTTATCGTGCCTCTAAGGGAAACCCGGGTACATCAGGAGCAGGGGGATTTATCCATTCCCAGTCAGGGAAAAGCCAAATCAGCTTCAGTTGGGGCCTTGGGAAAAACACCAACAACCAAGCATAAATCTTAAGACTGCTCAAGGCTTTCGAGATTGTGCAAGAGCACGAAGAAAAATACATTCAGGTCTTCGGAGACTCGGAAATCCTGATTAAGATCATAAACACTGGAGACCATTTCAACAATCTGGCCCTCAACAAGACGCTGTAGATACTCAGGAAACTGTTGCAAAATTTCACCTCCAGCTCCTTCTATCATATTCTGTGAAATCTAAACAAGGAAGCAGATGCAAAAGCAAATGCGGGTTGTCTTTTAGCTCAAGGAGAACTCTCAAAAAATGGCGAAGCCCCTAACTGGTTACCCATCCCTTAAAGCTTAGTTATGTAAAAACAGAACTTGACTCTTCGGGAATTTTGGAAAAGAAGTCTATATAACTGGGGTTGTTTAGTCCGCAACCCAACCTACCTCCATAAATAAAATTTAATCGTTCATGTTAAAAAAAAAAAAAAATTAGTTGGATGAGATTATAGAAGGACAAAGCAAGATAGCTAGCATGTACTCCCATATGGCTTGGTAGGTCTCACTTATGGTTATTCAATACATTATGATTGGTTCCTTGGTGCTCCACCCTAGGGATAATTCTTAGTAGTATTGTTTATGGGTCATTAAGCTTTGGAAATGGTTGTGAACTTTGTGTTCTTTTGACAAGGTTATTGGTTTCTTACAGGGAACACAATGAGTTTTATGGTGAGCAGAGTCTAGGGTTAATGGTGAAAAGGATGCATTTGGACATGTTGGTATCTTTCTTCTAATATACTATCACAACTATACGTGTTTCTGTCTCTTAACTTTTCTCTATGGGTTCCTATGTTTTTTATATTCCTAATATTCCATTCTAGAGTATTTTATTTAAGTTAAATCATGAACTTTCTCTTTTCTTTTTTTATGGCTTGAATCTTGGTCTCTCAATTTGGTGCCTAGTGTTTTTCTTTTTTTGGTATGTTTCTTATTATGTCCTCTTAATGTGTTTCTAGATTGTGTACACTTGGAAGGATATGACCGAAAGGCCATGGGCGACGACGATATGACAAAGGTAACAAAATTTATTCATAGGCATGAAGACATTATTCAAGCCAATAGAAATGTGTTAAAGATAGTCTCCTCCAAGATTTATTATCTTGAACAAGATAATATCACTCAAAATGCCAATTTCGTGATCCTTATTCATCTTCTTTAGAAATAATGAATTGACTCACTAGAGACTAAGTGCAATAGATTCCATTTGTTGGTCCTCTTGTAGCACACATATTCCCTCTACTTCGCATCCAACAAACATGAAATTAAGAGTTCAAATCAAGCAAGGATAATATAAGCTAAATCAATCTCTCAAAATTGGGATCTTATGGAGATTCAAGGTGTAAGTACCCCTCATTCTGGTGAGATGTTGGGAGAACAAGGAATTATTTACTTCTGGCCTAGTCTAAATGTTATTTAGAGTTGTTTATATTTTTCCTCAATATGATAGACATGCTACTAGTAAACAAATTTGGAACTCTCATATGGGGGATAATTTTTAATCTATAATTGTTAATATAGAAATATGTCCAATTTTGGGGAAGTTTCATGAATTCAAGGACTATAATCATTGCTAGCTTCAACACAACTATCTTTTTGAATTAATAAAAAATTATGTTTCACTTTAAAAAAAAAAATGATCAAAAGGCAAAAATATTTGGAAGCTTTAGACAAGTAATGGTCTCCTTTCTTTCTTAGTAATGTACTTTTTCATCAAAATACATATATGGTTGAGATTGTTTTATCAATTGTATTATAAAAACCAAATATTATCATTTGGATATGTGTAGGAAAGATTGAAAGAAACTTGCAAAGATATTGATGAAGAATCTAAATGAATTTTCTTTGTTCAATGAAGAGTGTTTGAAAGAAATCACTTAGCTCCTCTCATATTCAACTATACGAAATTTCTCTATTTTTTCATTCTTTTCATTGGGTGGACTCAATGCATTTATTCATGTTTTGGACTCGAAAGGAAATTATTCATGTTTTAGATATGGCATGTATAGAGAAAATTTGCAATCAACTAAACATTGGAATGCAAATCAACGATAAACACTTTACTTTTGGATCTCAATATTATAAATTATTCCATTTTATTATTAAAAAAAATTACAAATTATCCCACTTTATTGAAGCTTATATATTATCATTTATCTATATAAATAACACATTAGAATCTTCATCTTTTGGGACTTATAGTTTTGTACTTTGTACTTTACCTATTAAATTATTTTATTTATATATTAAAAAAAAATAGTTTTGTACCTTTGTACTTTAATATTAAATTATTTTATTTATATATTAAAAAACTTTCATAATCTTCACTTTTGGATGCTTTAGAATATGGTTATATATAATAAAAAAACATTCATAGCCTCCACCTTTTGGATGCTTTAAAATGAATTACCATCATTTTCATAATCATCAAGTACCACATGGGTGGTAGGAACACCATAAGTTCCTAGCTATCACATCCAATGAATGTAGTAGGTATGCAAAATACAATTAAATATAAATTGTACTGAAACATGAATCTTCTTCCCCACCATGAAAGTGTTAGGTAGATAAAGATAAACCATGAGATTCCTTCGCACTTAATAACAATTTTGTAATATTCTATTATTACTACTCACACCTGTTGTCTTTGGAGGATAGGAAAGAAGATTGTGTGTACTCCCAAAAGTATTATTTAGATTTTTTATTTGGTGTTTTGATGCACCCATGTTACCATATCGGGTAGCGTGAATATCACGGCTCGATTTTGTTACTATGGAGGATACAAATAAGGTAAGTACTAAATATTTATGTATTTTTTTTTTTGTCAAAAAGTCAAAAGTGCATTAAGCATTTAGTGGCAAGTAAGATACTTTAAATCTAGAGAATACCTACTTGTATATTTAATTTATTATTTAATAAAGTTTGTGAGAGATATTACTGTGAGGGCAAAGATCTTCGCATTTTTAAATTAATAAAGTATGTGAGAGATATTATTTTGAGGGCAAAGATCTTCACATTTTGAAATATTCGTGCCATGGCCATTTTTTCCCTTTTTTAATTGGAAAGGCTATTTAGTTTTAAAAGTAGTTACCTCGTTTAAAAAAAAAATTAATATAATAATAAGGCTACAAGGTAGTTACTGCCTGCCACTTAATTTAAATATAGTAATGTTGCAATATGATCTTGAAAATGTCTATGGGTAGCTATTACATGCCGCTTAATGTAATTATAGAAATGTTGCAATTTGAGTTTGAGCATGTTTATGAAGATTTGCTTTGTAATAAAGTATAGTTAAATTAAATTAGAAATAATTGTTGCAATTTGAGTTTGAGCATGTCTATCAGGATTTGCTTTGTAATAAAGTTGCTGCTTAATTTAGTTTAAATATAATTAAATCAAAGTAAAAATTAAAAATTTATGCGCTATATAGTAGTAGTTTAAATCTATCTAAATTATAGTAAAACAACTTTTGTGTTGATGATGGTAACCAATTGATAATTACTAGGACGACCCATAAGCATATGCATTTGATGTGTAGATTAGATCTACTACATATGCTTAGCTTATTTTTGGCATCAATATGAGTATGACAAAGTAGCTACTCCCTGCTACTTAATGTAAATATAGAAATGTTGCAATTTGAGTTTCAACATGTTTATGAGGATTTGCTTTCTAATAAAGTTGTTGCTTAGTTTAGTTTAAATATAATTAAATTAAAGTAAAAATTAAGAATTTATGTTAGTGTTAAGGTTTACAATCTAATCAATTTAGGTTTTTTAGTAAATGGTAAATTGAGGTATTTGTTAATCCAATTCCACCTAATACAAGGAAAAGACTTGTGAGTCTAAGTAATCAGATACATACTTAGGCACAATTGAGGAATTGGAAACAAGTGCGTAATGTAGCAATTATCTGGAAAAGCTGGTTGACACAGTTGAACAATGAGCTAGGAACCTCATCAAAGAAGTTTATAATGTATCAATTATCTGGAAAATTGTTGGCATCGTGGAGGAATGGGTTAGTAACCCCATCAAACAAGTGCATAATTCATCAATTATTTGGAAAGTTGTGGTGCATAATGCATCAATTATTTGGAAAGTTGTGAACTCTGCTTTCCAGCTGGTTGGTTACTAGCTAATCTGGAAGGTGGGTAGAGAAGATAAAATCCAGCTTGGACTTGCTTTTAGGAATTATGTGAGCGCCAGATTAGCTCTCCCACTAATGGTACTTTTTAATCCTTTGAATGTTGGTGTATGTTCTCTCCCAAAGCCGTTTTTTTAGGGGTTAGGGTTTATATCATGCGAATACTGAATTAGGGTTAGTGTTTTAAGGGCTGAGGTAGAGTTTTACACCTGAGACGTAGAGAGTAAGTTGATGGTTTGCTTTCAGTAATTTTTTGGTGACTGGGATCTATGGCATTTAATTGACAAATAGTCTTCTTGTTTGGAAGTGATGCAAGGGCATTAGGCACAATGAAACACTTTGTATTTTTATGAGACATAGGGGTCTCATATTTCTAAATTCTTTTGTAATTATTAGTATTTTTGAATAAAAAGTGAGAATTGTAAATGTTCTCTAACTGCAAAGAACGTGAGAGAAATGACTAGTTAGGAATATGAAGAGACTAGGATCAGTGCAACTATATATATATATATATATATATATATATATATATATATATATATATATATATATATATATAATATATATATCAGGGCCACGCTTTATTCATCGCATATCCACCATTCACTAAGGCTTAACGCTTATAATTCGACCGCATGTCCCATTTTATTGTTTGTTGCTCCCAACGTATATTAACCCAACTTGATTAAATCAAACGCCAATCATAAACCAGCGCTTGGGCCCAGCAACATAACGTATCTCTAAACTATTTCCTGTGCAATTCTCCAGCGCGAATGACGTCGATCTATTGCTCAGCAGATCAGACAGGCCAGAATGATATCGCGTTTTTTCAAAGGTCGGACATTAATACTTCAAATTTGCACGATGGGAGTGGTTTTTCCAAACCATTCATGGACACGCATCGTCCCGTTTGTGGAATCGCATTAATTTCTTCAAATCCACTTACCACCTTTTAACTTGCGCGAAAACTACCTTTCACCTCCAAACAGCTTATATTGTTCCCGCAGTAGAGCTGGGCAGAGTAGGAGAAGGAAAAGGGCCATCGAACTGGAAATCTGGCCAAGTAAGAAGTTTGTAAGTGGATGCTTGTATATATAAAGGAGAATTTGGTTATGAATTATGTGTGTCTTGATTGAGTTAAAGTCTGTGTGAAATACATATGTGTTCTTGATTAAATCCTGCATGAAGCATATTTGAGTTCTGAGGGCTAGTGTGAAACTCTGTGCTATGGCTGAGGATCGATCTTATTTAGAGGAGTTGAATTAGTGTTCGGTCTAGAAGGTATCGACATTGATTACAATTGAATTGATAAGAACATGGTTTGCATATGAGATAGATCTAGGTAAGAAATAGTGAGGTTCAATTTGCATTCTTAGGTTAAAACCACAATAGGGAGAACTCAATTCTGGTGAATGGAATTCGATGAGACTCTGGCCTTCTGAGGAAGGATTCCAACGGTGTCAATTCTGCTTAATTAGGAATATTCGTTCTGTATAAAGGTCTGTAAGAATCGAACCCTGGGTCCTTGTTAAAAATCCACTGAATCGATGCATGTTTCATTGAATTATAATCAACAGAAGGGGCAGTTGTGTCCTGGATGCCTGTTTTAATTGAATGCATTGAATTACACTTTTGTTTAGAAACGGCAGGCGGTTTAGTTCCGTGTGGAGGGCTCATTAACGGAGCCAAGGACACTTGGTCCGTAATTGAAGGACGCACGCCATATCACCACACCTGATTTTGGGTTACGTTTAAATTGGGCAAAGAACCTTTGTCTACTCGAATCAAGTTACAAGAATCAATGCGGAGAGAACGAGGTTCTGACCTAGACTTGTGAGGTAAAGCCTTGCGTTAAGTCGAATGGCAGTTGGGGTTGTAACTATTTGCATCAAGGATGGAGGTGTCATCTGTAGGCGGGAAACGAATTCGTTCCACATAGTTGAATTGAAACCGTGAGGAAGGAATGTAACTTTGTGGAGGTCACACAAGTGGAACCGTGAGGCAGCAACGGAACTGTAAAATGAACAGCGAAACCAAGGACACAAATACCGGCGGTATCGCGCAGTCGTAAAGTGGTAAATGAATTTTGGTAAAAAAAGCGCGATCTATCCCAACGCTTGACACGTAAGCCAAGAGTGGTTTCGAGAAACCACTTACATCGCGCAAATCTGGAGGATTAACTCTCGGACGTTGAAAAAACGTGATGTGTGTTTAAGTCCGTCCGATTGAGGTTTGGAGCGCGACATAACAGGGATCGTTGGATCCGTTCGACATTTACGCATAGGTATGTTAGTGAGGTTGTGGGGCCCGAATATATGCTGAGATTCAATGTTAAATGGGATCGATTTTTATATCAATGGTTATAGCCTCGACTTGGAGAATGTCGATATAATATTGTTGGGGGTTTTATTATAACGTTCCAATTAATCGAACGGAGGTCATGATATATAATGAGATATATGTATAATGGTTATGTTAAATCCGACCTTTACATATGATTGCGATCTTGGTATGATTTTTTTGCTGCGTTATAATATGCTAAGGTTTAAACCCAAGGCAAAAGATCGAAATATATGTTATATGTTGTGGACCGTTATGTTATGGGTTTGGATAATAGAGTTCATGTGCTGGAGTATATATATGTTGGTATATATAATATATGTAACGCCGAACCTACACGAAATGAGTTGCGCGCTGGGCGCACATTAAAGCTTATATTTGGAGCATTACAACGCCATAAATGAAAACGTTAACTCAACGTACTCTATTGATTTAAAAATTGATTCCTGAGATATGAAATAAGTACCAATCTTATTTAAAAAAATTATAAAGTACCTATCAAGATTTATTGGAAGTTGGATCCATATCTTCCGAATAAAGAACGAAATTTTAGGATGAGTAAAAGCGACAGTAGTTCTGCTTACCATACCAATCTGTATAGCGTGAAGGACAGAGCTTTCTATTCTGATTAATATAGTTATTCACGAAGTCACAATTTGTATAAATGATGTTAACTTTCTGCACAAATATCTATGAAATTTGCAATAACATGTTGAATTTTGCAACCAATAGAATCCCAGAAAAAAGAAATCAAAATAATTAAAATAAATAAAAAATAATAAATCTTATAGCTGAACCATGGAAAAAATAAAAAAAAATTGAAAACATATGTCTAATCAAGGTGAATTAATGTCACAATCAAGAAAAACCTGATGCGTAGCGACCTGCAGCGGCAGGTACAATAATTATTATTATTATTAAATAATTTTTTTTAAATCAAGTAACAACTTTTAAAGTTAAATAGTCTTTTTAATAAAAAGGACAAAATATCATGAATATTGAATATTTTAAAATGTAAATATCATTTTTTTTTTGCTTGGTAGTATGGGTCTTGAGATGATTTCACGCCAAATTTATGGTCTGAGAAACCGTGATCTAGGGGCATCTAAGCTGTCAAAATCACCCAAGGATCATACCCGGCCTCGGCCACACCAGCCCTTATCATGGTTGGATTTTTTCCCACAAGAAGATTGGAACCGATGACCTTTTCATCATGACCTTCTTAACAAGTGAAGATCATTATTTTTATTGTCATGGTTGGTAAATAAAGATATATATAAATTATATATACGATATACAATCAAATTTTCTTTATTGATTCAATGAAAAATGAGTGTTATTATTGCTTTCATTAAAGCTTAAATATTTTTAATAATATATATTTTAATCAAATTCATATTTATGTTTATGTTTTAGTTTGTAATTATAGTTAAAATTAAATGTAAATTTAGGATGATTTTGGTAGAATACATATTTTTATAGCAATTTAGAAAAATTATAGCCGCATGCAAGATACTTCTACTAATTGTCACAGATAAATGTCTTTGCATGTGATTATTAACAACACTCGTTTAAAAGCTTAGGTAGTGGAGAATATCGTTCCCTACTTAAACATTGAACCCAAATATTATTAATTAAAATTAATTTTTGAATTATCATAGTATTTTGGGTGTATAGTTACATTGTGACGAGAAAAATAACTCTCCAAGCTTTTAAGCTTAAAAATTAACATAGTTCTTTTTCATACTATTGTTTAGCATATGTGATTTGTTAATGCTTCTATTTCATCACCGATTAAACTTGAACTTTGAAAGCTTCCACCTTTGATTTTTAAGACAATATAGTCTTTCATCTTATGCTTGGAATTTCCCTTCTATTTCACCTTTGATTAAACTTGAACTTTGAAAGCTTCCACCTTTGATTTTTAATAAGATAAGTATGATTTATGAAGTTATACATGCATAAAAGAATTTGTCAACTTCAAAGTTGAGTTTAAGGTGTAATGCTTCAGGTTGATGTGATAGTAATTTCTCTCACTTCAATATTATTATGACTTAACATTTTATGTGTGCTATTTGCGTCATTTTCATTACTATTCATAACTTTGCAATGCCTTTTAATTAAAAAACATATTAGAAATAAAAGTGACATATTTTTGGTTTATGATTCTAATCCATATTAATAATACGATTTTTACTTCTCCATCTAAATTTATATTTTTCGAAAAAAATGTTTATATTCACTTTTTGTGTTCCCTCGCTATCTAAAACATGATTGTGCTTGTTATTTATGAGTGCTCAATTACTTGTTAGACTGTGTGTGTTATTTATGAGTGTTCAATTACTTGTTATAAATATTACTGAGTACATTATCTTTAAATAAAGTATAATTAACATAACTCTATTTTAATTTTAAATCCATTAAAAGTGTGTTGACTCATCTCATTAACTAGCATTGATAGCAATAAGAAGATAACCTAACTCCGTAATAATTACATGTACTAAGTGTGAAAAGGAATTAAAAATCTAAAAATGTAACATTCTCAATAATTTAAAAAACATAAGGCAAAATGAATATGTGTCTATTCAAAAAATAAAATTGTGTAAGTGGACGTATTACAAGATAGGAAAACATTAATTCCAATCTATCTAAATTAAAGTTGTCAAAGTTGTCACTTTTTTTTCAGATCTCATGGTGATTGTAAAAATGGACTTGTTCTCATAAACATCATTTTACAAATGTTTTGTTTTTAAGTTTTTTAATGATAAATAAAAAAACCAAAGCCATATTAAATTCTCATCTCTCCCAAATTAAATTCAATACCTGTTTCTATATACAAAAAAAAATGTCAATTTTTAATAATTACTAATACATATAAAATATTCATAATAGAAAAAATAATCTTTCCCATAATATATAAAACCTCAAAAAAAAGTTTATAATTAAAATTGGCCTTTAAAATAATTATTTGCAATAAGAAAGATTAAAATGCCTACATGGAAAAATAAATGTTTTTCCAATTTCTACACTCATGTTAATTGCAAAAATGAAAGAATGAAGAGACACCTAAGCTACAATTGACCAATCTATAAACCATGTGAAAGTTATCAAAAAGTAGGGCTTTTTTTCATATAACTACTCAATTCATTTTTAAATTTGTTTTCATACACACTAAACCTCAAACTTAGATGGATAAATAACTCCATTTTTTATTTTTTATTTTATTAAAAGAACGAGTAAGGGTTTTTTATTAATAAAACTGGACTATGGGCAAGAACCCTTACATGATGCTTCAAAATTTTGACAGAATATGAGATCAACAGTCCAAACAACAAAATTGCAAGTTTTGAGGTTGCAAGTCCTCCCTAAACTGAAAATGTTACACATATATATTCGACATAAAGACCGGAGTATCAAAATAAATTTACATGGCAACTTTTATTTTTCAGATCTCATGGTGATTGTAAAAATGGACTTGTTCTCATAAACATCATTTTACAAATCTTCTGTTTTTAAGTTTTTTAATGATAAATGAAAAACTAAAGCCATATTAAATTCTCATCTCTCCCAAATTAAATTCAATACCAGATTCTATATATATATAAAATGTCAATTGTTAATAATTACTAATACATATAAAATATTCATAATAGACAAATTAATTTTTCTGATAATATACAAAACGTCAAAAAAAAGTTTATAATTAAAATTGGCCTTTAAAATAATTATTTGCAATAAGAAAGATTAAAATGCCTATTTGGAAAAATAAATGTTTTTCCAATTTCTACGCTCGTGTTAATTGCAAAAATGAAATAATGAAGAGACACCTAAGCTACAATTGACCAAGCTATAAGCCATGTGAAAGTTATAAAAAAGTAGGGCTTTTTTTCATATAACTACTCAATTCATTTTTAAATTTGTTTTCATACACACTAAACCTTAAACTTAGATGGATAAATAACTCCTTTTTTTATTATTTATTTTATTAAAAGAATAGGTAAGGGTTTTTTATTAATAAAACTAGACTATGGGCAAGAACCCTTACACGGTGCTTCAAAATTTTGACAGAAGATGAGATCAACAACCCAAACAACAAAATTGCAAGTTTTGAGGTTGCAAGTCCTCCCTAAAGTGAAAATGTTACACCTATATATTAAACATAAAGACCGAAGTATCAAAATAAATTTACATGGCAACATGGATAGAAAGAGAAGATACTATGACAAAACACCAACCATAAGCCCGGAAATCAACAATGACCATGTCCCATGACTTCAGACCCCCATGCACGATGAGGTCTATTCCTCTTGGTAGAACCACTGGAACCAACTCCTCCCATGCCAAGTTGACCTCCACCAGCCATAGAAATCTCCAACGCAAAAACACAAGAATTTAGTGATTAGGCCTGCTCACAGAGGTCGTACAATGCTTGCTCCATATCAACTTGAAACCTGAGAAACTTAGACTCCTAAAATAATTGAAAGTATTTTATTTGTCTTTCCACCATATCCTCCAATTATTGGATGGAAACCAGGAGCGTTTTGGTCACCTCCAACAACCTGTCGAACAAAATAATAACATTTATGGTGTTCTGAGTAGTCGAGTATCCACCATGACTAAACATGACGTCTAGACCCAACTAACTGGACAAATGGTGAATATTCCCCAGAGATCGAGCCAAACATGAATTGGCAACACTTGGATATACTAGGAGGCTAGAGATCCATTTTATACATAGAGTTGGGACCCTACCATGAGTCGAACTACAACAAGGATTCAAAGCCATATCGAGATCCTTAACAGTACCATGACTAGATATGATATGAATGCCATGAGACAAGAGATTTAAGGCCATCCCACTACTCGATAAAAAAAACTCCAAGGTCGAGGATTTCCATTACATAATCCACCAAGGGCGAATTAAATAAACCAACTCTCAACACAATAAGGGATTAATGAGACATACCACTTGTATATGGATACATGACATCGAGTGGGAGCCTTGAGGATCTATGGCTGAAAAAGGGAAGGTTTCCAGATCCCAAGGCCCCTCCTTTTCTAGAGGCGAGCCATGGAAATGTTTGGACAAAACATTATAATGTGCCACCCTGTTCATGAGGCTTGTTCTATGAAATCAAAATAAATTAAGGCATGATTACACCTCAGGGAACTAACCATGACTTAAGGAATGGGGAAATTAGAGAGACACCAATTGTTATACATGAAAATACCTCCTCATTAGCTCAAAGGAGAATACTATGTTGTTGGTTGAAATACCCCTTTATCCTATTCTATATAAGACTATAATACAATTTATGTGCCATGAAGACCATGTTATCCTAGTCTATAACAATTTTTCCCCTTCATCTAACTTATGTTACCAAAAGGAAAAAAGCTCAAGTTAACTAAAATTTAACACTTTTGGAAACTCATATGGCGTAATGTAATCTCGTTATCCTCATATTTAGATTTTTCCTAAACAAGAAAATCACACAAAAGCGGGAAAGATATATAAAGCATGTGGAAGCTTTTTCCTAAGCATAAAATCATCTAGAAAGTCGATAAAAGGATTTTTATATGAGCAAACATTATTCACCCAAAATATTTTTCCCAAATTGAACTAAGGAGGAATTTGGAAATCTTAATAGCCTTCACTTGCCTATGTATTGAAGGCTTGGCCATTGAGAAAGGGAGGGTAATTCTAGTGTTGTCACGCTACTGAGATATGAGTTAAGAGGGAGACTTTTGGAGCTAGGAGCTGGAGAAGGTGTTGTTGCAACTACATTTGATGGTTGTAACTTTCCTTCAGCTCCTTTAATAATATAGATCAATTTTTCTTCCTTCTATACAATGTTGTTCATTGTTCCTTTCTTATGTCTAACTAATAAATTTATGGAAGTGAGATTAGTTTTATTGATTTAGTAATGTTTAGATGTTTATTATAGTTTTTATTATCAGGATATTATGTTGTGAAGGTTTCTTTGTTCTCTTTCTGTTACACAGTAATTTGTCACCGTCCTTACCATTCCCCGTCCCGCACAATGGAGGACCCATTCCGTGACCTGTGGACACTGTCATGCCTTGAAAACATCATCAATGCATCCCTCTGAGTATGAGCTTCATTTTCCCTTGAGACATCTCCTCGCAAAACCCATGAAAAAACAGCTCTTTTTTGCAGTGGCGCGGGTAGACAGTTCAGTACTCGCGCCAATCAGGGAAATCCTGTAAAGAGGTCGCGCCACTTGGCGCTCTGTCATAGAGCAGCAGTCGCGCCACCCATTTTAGGGACTGTTTTTTAAATGTGGATGGCGGAAGTTGAGTTCAAACAAACTCACAACCATTGCCTATCTTGAGTTGGGAGGTTTGGTCATGGGTGGCTCTAAGTAGCGGGAAGTGGTTTTGCCACCTTCTATGGAACCTTCCTCGTTGATAGGGCCAATCCCATAATAATAGGGATCCCAACTCCTCCTTCCCATCTATATAAGCTCGCTCAAATCCAAGAGCCAGTCTTGAAGTGCTGAAGCTTTGCATCTCCCTATTCCCAAGTGCCTTTGTGTTGTAAAGAGTCCCTTCTTCCCTTAAGGCCCATTCAAGCGAGGAGACCATTGTTACGAGACTCTAGAGAGGTTTCCCTTTCCCTTGGCGAGCTTTGCGAGACGTGGACGACCGGAGACCCGCTCGAAGGAGGCTGCAACGTCAGAACTTGGTTGTAACTCCTATTCGTTTATCATTTTAATAGATGACTATGATTATGGTTCCACTCCGTTTTCCATCATGTTAATGCGAGTAATATCTTTTCCTCAACCGATGTTTAGTTACGAGGCTGGCTCCATGCTTGTATCTCTGCTTCGTTTTTCAGTGTGTTCGATCACGGAGATCGGAAGGATTGTGATCTCGCAGTTGTCAAGGATTTTGTGGACATCTCTTCTTCAGACCGAGCGCTGGATCCAGTAGGCTTCTCATCCGTAGCTCTTTCATTCGTAACTAGAGCTTGCGTCATAGCATTGTTTGCTTTGTTGCTAGACCCGGGCTAGTAGGGATCGCCCATTCAAGCAGAGGGATTTACCTCCTCAACAAATTGGCGTACTCCGCCGGGGACCGGGTCCCGCTCTCCTTGTCCAGCTCATGATTTCTCTCACACCGAAGCTTCTCCTGCTTGGTGAACCTTCTCGGTTGAATTCTTTCATTGTTTTAGCTGCTTGGTTTGCTTAGCTTGTATTGGTCTGCTTCTCGAAGTAGCTTGTTTTTAATTTTTGTTGAGAAACTCGACTGGCGCGGTTTTTAACCCGACAGTCGCGCCACTTGGTGCATGTTGCCTTTGTCTAGACCGCGCCAATTGGCTTCTGGCGCCAGTTTCACTCTCACAGTCGCGCCACACCTGTAATTTTTTTGAGTTTCTTCATTTTTTTGGCTCTTTGGATCTGATCAATACTTCTCTTCTTGATTTTCTGACTGTCTGAGTTTGTTGGAGTCTTGTTTGGCTGGAATTCACCTCTATCCTTGGGTTGTTTGCTTCTATCTACCGATTTCACATTTTGAGCCCCAGGGCATCTAGTGGCTTAGTGCATCGAGCCCTCCTCGGGAGTTTTGGTGTCTTGATTGTCCTGTTAGCTTGTTGATTGATTCTCCACGCTCTCTTAACGGTCTTTCATTGTTTTGTTGCGTTTTTTGGATGATTGTCTATTCCTTCATTCAGAATTCGTTTGCCTTGCTTTGGACCTAGATCACACGGTCCATCGGAAGCTTTTGAGTCTCTTTGCTTTGAGAGACTTTGGGTCGATTTGGGGATCTGATTGATTGCATTGTTGAGTGAATTTTGGTTGTTTCGCTCTCTCGGATATCATTTCTCAAATTGTTCCTTTTGTTTTCAGTGCACATTAGCCATTAAACATTGAAAATCAAAAAAAAAAAAAAAAATCTCTTTTGTTTTGATTAATTAGTGCAAATTGTGATCTTTTCCATATCATTAGTGATTGGTGTTTGAATGAAAAGTGTGCAATTGCATTAGTTTCATTAGAGACATTCTTGTTTGTATTCCGTTCATTTCGTTTGCATAAAAGCTCTCAACTCTTATTTAACTAGTTTTCATCGAACGAAATGTTGCACCGTGGCATATAGCTTGCATTTAGGAGACACTACATACGATAGGGCCTGGAAATTGAAACTTAATTGAAAATCAACTGTAAAATTTATTCAATTAACCTAAGGCAACATTGGAACTTAACGCAACATATTTAGAAGGTCTAGGCTAGAGACGTGTTTCGGCGTCGTTAAACCTAGCAGCTGTCGTTCGCCTCTTGGCTTTAGACAGCGCTAGTACGGACTTGCGCTCCCCGTACCGTCGCGTATATAAAGGGAGACCCCTCTAGGTTTTCAATCCTTTATCCACAGGAAGCCGAGTCCGCCGCCCTATACCCGTGATACACCGAACACAGCATTCGGGGAGACTACCTGCACGTACGGAAAGTCCTTGGTCGATTTCTGTTTCATTTTTTAAACCAAGGTGTATATTGCAGTTCACGGATATTTGGTACACCCTTTGTGCCTAGTTTTTCCTGAGCAGTCATTTGGTCTTTTCTGACTCCCTAAACTTGAAAAGACCGTCAAGCGCTTGTCCTTTCACGCTTGTATCAACTCTGAAAGAGATAGAGTCATCTTTTATCGTTTCTCGACTCTTAAAACATGAAACGGTAGAATTTGTTTATTTTCCAATGTGGTAAAATCAATCTCCCACGATTACACGCCCGCTTAGATATTGCTTGTTGACCGTTTGATCGTGTTCCCTTAACTCGTCTTCGGCCCGTGTGTGGTTTTGAGTTTGATGGCAACTTTTTCAGAGTTTACCAACCAAGGAATCCCCTCAGAAGGGAATCCTGGTCATTTTCCTCCTTTTGGAAATGTTGGTGCTCCCTACATGGCGACGTTGTCCCTTCCTGGGTTAACGGTTGGGTTGCCTGTTTGGTTGTTCTCAACCTCTGTTGTCCCGAATGTCTCCACTACTGTTCAATCAGTTCCTCCGACGGAACAACATCGTGTTGATTCCAAGGTGGACCTCTCCCCTTTTTCGCCTGTTTCTGCGTCCTCCTCTTCTACTTCGCCTGGTGAAAGCCTAGGTTCAAGTAACCAGGTGGCTAAGAAGAAGAAGAAGAAGACAAAGAAGAAGAAGTCTGATAAGCGAGAGGTTAAATGTACGGCTACTGCCTCCGAGATATCTCCTCTTGATAAACCTTCCAACCCTCCACGGAAAGTCAAGTTCCCTTGCCTGTTGTGCACGGGAGACCATCTTCTTCGAGACTGCCCTGGCATTCCCAAGGTGCTCGAAGTATGGTCCAACGGTCGCCCACCGTTGCCTTTGGCCTCCGGGAGTCAAGATGGGGGCACGTCTTCAGCTACTGTTGATAAGAACTCTAAGAAGCAGGGTAAGATCACCAATCCCTGTAAGTTGTGTGAAGGGCACCATGCCATTCACCTTTGTCCTTATATGGATGAAGCCAAACGAGTTTTGGACAACCCGACCGGTTCTACACCACGCCTTCCACCTGGTTATAATCGGCTTTCTTCGAGTCCTCCGCCATCTGATCCAATGATTGGTCAAGAGTCATCCTTGGTCGATCCCACTCCCCCAGAAATTCAAATTCACGAATCCGTCCCTGACCAACCATTGGTCGTAGAATCGGTTGAACTGGCCCCGTCCACGGTGCACCAGGTCTTTTCTGTCGAGAGTGGACCTCACACCCCCCATGTCCTTCTGATCTCTTCAGATTCTTCAGACTTGGAGAAAGATTCTCCGGTCCCTGTACTTCAAGAAGCCCCTCCTCCGCCTCCCATGATGGAGGCTACGGAGGATATTCCTCCCACCTTCGAGATGGAGGTCATGGAGGAGGCTTCTTCTACCGTAACATCAGGGGAAGACCTTCGCTTGTCGATGGTAGCCCCTCCGAGTAGTTTGGTCGCTTCCTTTGACTGGAATCGATTTGCAGGATTTCGCCTTCCGTCTTATGTACCTTTCGAGATCACAGTACAGGCTCTTGGTCTGGTTGTACCCAGCACCATTATAGACGAAGGTGCGTCTGTTAGTATTCTGTCTTCAACTACCTGGCAAGCTTTTGGTTCGCTGCCGCTTGCGCCTGTTACGCAGAATCTGTTGGCATTCAATAGAAGGACGAGTCAACCGTTGGGGATCCTTCCAAGGTTACCTGTTACTTTGGGAGGTAAAACCGTCCATATGGACGTGATGGTCGTTCCAGGCCCCTTGGATTTCAATCTTCTTTTGGGGCGAGATTACACCTATGCCATGGGAGCGCTTGTCTCCTCCCTCTTTCGCGTGATGTGCTTTCCACATGAAGGACGGATCGTGACCATTGATCAGCTTTCATTCTTTGGTCCTAATATGGCATCTGGTCCGCCATCACCCCCTCCTGGTTTCTATCCACCCGTTGTATCTGCTCCACCGCAGGTCAACTATGTGGCCACTTACCCCGTGCCTGTGCTCAGTGATGATGCCGTTGTGCATAATGTGCTGGGGGCATTGGGTCCTGACTTCCAGGATGTTTCCCTTCCATCAGGAGTGGAACTCTTGGAAGTACCGCCTTCTTGTTCATTTTGATGTAAGTCGGTTAGAGCACGGTTTCCTCCCTGGGTCAAGCTCTTTAAAAAATGAAACCAGGATCTTGGAGCATGGTTCCTCCACTTGTGTCAAGCTCCTTAAAACAATGAAATAAGCTGTTTGAGGATAGTTCTTTTAAGTGTGTCAACCTCGTTAAAATAATGAAACACAAGCATATTCAATTCGAGTTTTGTCAGTTTCAGCTCAAATCTCGTGTGTGTTCAATCTTCACTCCATTTTCAATCGAGTGAAGCTTGGGGGGCATGTGCCTCGATTTGAGACAACATGTTGGGGAGCATGCCCGTCTTTCTTATTATCAAGCATAGTTTGTGTTTTAAGCTTGCATAAAAATAAAACTCATTTCAAGCATAGTTTGCATATGTGTGTGTTCATGTTTGCTTTTAAGCTTGCGTAAAAATGAAATGTGTGATTAGATACATTGTGTGAATACATTTCGCATTGGGTCGTTTGTTATGTAACTGATACATTAGATTACATCTGTATTAGACATTTGCATGACATATAGAAAACATCATCACATGTAAAAGGAAGATCCATCCAAAATAGTCATATGTATATATATATATGTGTGTCGAAATGTTTGCACGGTGTGCATCACAAAACTCAAAAAATATGCATAATTGTCTTAATACATCCGGAGACACTGTGTCTCTCAAAAATAGGTGTGGCATAAATCCTAGAGACTAATCCGCATGGTGCTCATGATAGCACGTCACTGCACGTACTAGCCGCCTCAGGATTCGGTGGAGTCGGTTTGGAACTCCCACCATATGGCGCTGGTAATCCATCGGTACGTCTGACAGCCGGGCATAGTCTGGGATCCCATGGGCAATCCCCTCAAGGTTCTGGACCAGTGCCTCTCCTCCGCTGCCTTCCCCCTGGATCTCAGGGGCGAGTTGTGTCCTCCGGGAGATAGGAGACATCCCGGCTGGTCTCTCAGGTCCTACATCTGCATGCATATATAATTGTGTTAAGACAAGTGTGTATTAACAAAAAAAAACATATAAACATAAAATCAAAATATGAGGTCTTACCCAGCTCTTCATCCCAGTCGTCTCCTTCTGGTAGCGGGAGATCTGGGTCCCCTGTAAAGTCAGTTCCCGAATAGGGCCAATCTTCCACAACGATCAGTTGGCACCGTAGCCACCTAAAGAACTCGGGCTTCCAGGACATCTGTTGCCCGCCTCCAGATCTGGGCATCAGTGCTGCCCAGCGAGCCATTCTCGGCTCTCGTGGTACCGGACTCGCCACATGGGCCTCTTGGCCCTGGAAGGTTGGTATGCATTCCAGAATGAACGATACCAAGATGGAACCATAGCCGAACTGCTTCAGTTTCCCCTGTTTACATTTGGTGAGCTGCCTTTTCATGTTGATCGTGACGGTTGTTGCCCAATCATACAGTCGGGGACCCATGCATTCTGAGGCCAGTAAGAGTTGAGTCTTTGTAGCCTCATGCGGTGCCTGCGATCCAGCAGCCCGCGTAATGGTGTGGAGTACAACTCTCAGTGCTAGATCAGGGATGGTGGAGATGTATACCTTCTTACTCCCTGATCCTGTTTGTGCCCCACGGCACACCCGCGCCATTACTTCTTCCATCTTCTCCCCGGATGGTCTGCTTCCAGTCAGAACAGGAATCGGACCTCTACGGGACAATCCAGTAATGAAATAAATGTCAGTGACCTCCAATTCCAGCACCTGGTCTCGTATTCTGAATACTTGGTCATTTTCATCCCAGATGTTGATTAGATATTGGAGGAGCTCAGGCTGAGCTCGTAAGCATGGCGTGAGGAAGAACTTTTTTAAGCCGCAGTCTCTCAGAGCATTCATACATGCTTGGCTTTGCATGGCCTCTTCGTCCTCATCTCCGTGTTCTCGTTCCTTCCATTCAATTGCCATTTTGACTGTTTATCTGCATTCACATGGTCCAAAGCCCCTGATTAGATCTTTTGTGAGCTTCAAAATTCAAGAAATTTGGTGTAAATATCAGAATTTTAGGCGAAAATTTGGGTTCCGCCGCTGGCGCGACTGTTTTGCTACCAGTCGCGCCAGGTGGCGCGGGTCCTTTGGTAAAAAGAGCCCAGTGGCGCGGGTCCGTGCCCGATACCCGCGCCACTGGGCCCGGCCCTAAAATTTCGAAAGTGCCCTTACAGAGCTGATTTATGAAGGGAAATCATTAAAAAATGTATGGAAATGAAGAGAAAAGGAGCGCCTCTTACCTATGACGGACGAGACGCTGAATGGTTGCCTGGATTGGTCGCAATCACCGTCAGAAGATTCTGCTCCAAATGGACCATTGTTGCTCTCCACAAGGTAAATAGTAAAAAGTAATTTCATTTTTTACCAATTAGACATATTTATAACTTGTTTCACGTTAAATGAGCTTTAAAAGTTATTTTTTGTCAAATATTTGCATGTATTATGTCGAAAATGGATTTTACGCTTGTTGGGTATGTGCAGTGGCAGGTATTTGCGACTTAAAAGATGGAAACGAGTTGTATTTTATACTTTTTCGGACTCGGTAAATACACGAAAAAGTCACTCTGGAGTCATCTTTCAGCTCTTTTCTGACTCTCTAAATATGAAAAGATTACCGAGGCCCTTGTCGTTTCGATCTCGTTAAAATGGACACGAATCGACATTCACCCAGTATAAGTTTAACCCTTTTTCGGGCTGGGATGGATTGATTACGAAAAAGGAATACCCTAGCCTATCGCGACTAGGAGGTTTTCCCGGATATTGTTTTCTACCTTTTCGGATCTCGGGAACTATTTACGAAAAGGGACCTGTGGAGTTTTCTTTTCCGCTGTCTTTTCAAACTCTCTAAACATGAAAAGACGCCGAGTTCTTCCTTTGTCAGACTCGTTAAACCCTGATGACATTGGATTTCGTCGAAATGACGTTCTCCGAGTTTCTCCTTCCTAGGACTCGTTAAATGCACTAGGGTGGATTCGCCCGAAGGGCGGACTTATATCACAAGCATATGCTATCCCCTTCAAGCTTGTTATCAAAAATAATTGGGGTACTCGCCAGAAATGGTGGGGGAAAAAATGGAACTATCGTCGTTGTCGTCGGCAGTATGTCGCTCTTGAACATGGCACTTGTCCGCATTCGTGTCGGGTTGGGGACATCTCATCTCGTTGCTTCACTTTGCTTCCATGGGTTTGGGTAATCTCTTTTGACCTCTCATCTGTTCACTGCCTCGTCGCCATGACCTTTGATCTGTTGATGTCAAATACTGCCAAGTCCATTGTCGTGCCGTTTATATGTTCAAGAGAAGTTGGCCTCTGCGAATGTCAACCTTCCTCTGTTTCTCATATGGCCCCGATTCACAACAAAACATTATGTTCCTCTGTCTCGTGTCGATGATGTGGGAATCATTATGGCCCACCTTCGATCAAGGTCACTTCCTGTCGACTTCAACTCATTATCCAGGAAGTTGGTCTAAAGACTCCTGATGGTACCTTGGAGCCTGCATGCCTCAATGGCAGGTTCGTCGCATTCGACGTGAGGTTTTCATCATTGGCCTCCGATCGAATGATTCTGCGGGTGTTCGACATCAGCTCATTTATTCACACGCCGTGGATTGTACCTGTAGTACCTTGAGGGCCATTGTCATTATTGGTGGTTTCTCTCGCGTCTGTTAACAGCTTCCATCATTGGCTGGTAATCATACGATGTTCTTGCATGTTCGACATCAGCTCACATATTCACATGCTCGAACTTGTACTTGTTTGGGTCGAGATGGAGCACAAGACCCTGGATTGTGTCTGTTGTAATCCAGGCTGCGATTGTGGATTATTATCATTATGTACATGACTCACTGATTGGATGGTTGCGACCATACCTGAGTCTATTTGTTCGATCTTAGTTGGATGGCTGCGCCCATACCCTGGATCCGGATTATAGCATACTCTGTTTCGGATGGCTGCGTCTATACCATATATATACATCATGTACTTGAGATATCAGTTGTATCTTTCTGCGCAGGTTTTCCGATGGCGGGCCTTCAGTTGGACATGTTCTCGTAAATCATTTCACCCCTCTCACTCTCGGGCCTCATACTTTAGGGGGCATCTGTTACACAGTAATTTGTCACCGTCCTTACCATTCCCCGTCCCGCACAATGGAGGACCCATTCCGTGACCTGTGGACACTGTCATGCCTTGAAAACATCATCAATGCATCCCTCTGAGTATGAGCTTCATTTTCCCTTGAGACATCTCCTCGCAAAACCCATGAAAAACAACTCTTTTTGCAGTGGCGCGGGTATACAGTTCAGTACTCGCGCCAATCAGGGAAATCCTGTAAAGAGGTCGCGCCACTTGGCGCTCTGTCATAGAGCAGCAATCGCGCCACCCATTTTAGGGACTGTTTTTTAAATATGGATGGCGGAAGTTGAGTTCAAACAAACTCACAACTATTGCCTATCTTGAGTTGGGAGGTTTGGCTGCGGGAATTCTATGGAAGGGAAGTGGTTTTGCCACCTTCTATGGAACCTTCCTTGTTGATAGGGCCAATTCCATAATAATAGGGATCCCAACTCCCTCCTTCCTCATCTATAAAAGCCTGCCCAAATCCATGGCAAGCTAGTCTTGAAGTGCTGAAGCTTTGCATCTCCCTATTCCCAAGTGCCTTTGTGCTGTAAAGAATCCCTTCTTTCCCTTAAGGCCCATTTAAGCGAGGAGACCATTGTTACGAGACTCTGGAGAGGTTTTCCCTTTCCTTGGCGAGCTTTGCGAGACGTGGACGACCGGAGACCCGTTCGAAGGAAGCTGCGACGCCAGAACTTGGTTGTAACTTCTATTCGTTTATTACTTAATAGATGACTATGATTATGGTTCCACTCCGTTTTCCATCATGTTAATGCGAGTAATATCTTTTCTGACCGATGTTTAGTTACGTATGCTGGTTCCTATGCTCGTATCTGTTCGTTTCTTCTATGTGCAGGTGTTCATCCGCGGAGATCGTGGAAGGATTGTGATCTGCCAGGGCTGAAGGACGGGGACACTTCTTCTTCAGATCGTAGCGTTGGAATTCAGGTAGGCTTCTATCCCTAGCTCTTTCATTCGTAACTAGGAGCTTGCGTCATAGCATTGTTTGTTTGTTGCTAGACCCCTGCTGGGCTAGTAGGGATCGCCTCTGTCCGCAGAGGGGATTTACCTCCTCAACACTTTCTTATGTGCATGGGCCAATATTTGGAGCTAGCTAAGAATGCTTCCTAGCTACATTAAAAACTACAATAGGCCTGCATGCGAGGAGTCATAGGAAATCTTTCTCATCTTCTTAATATCTACTGTGAATCTTGCATTCTTGAAATTTTGAGCCTTAGAACAACCTTTCCCTTATTCGATCTTCCCTAGGTTTCTGGGAGAACCTAAGAGGGTTTTATGTTTTCCCAACCGAACATTAAATCCTATAGAATAATTGGTGACTCCACTGGGGAGAATTATTCTTCATGATTTATTTTTACCTCTCCTAAATTCCCTCTCTGTGACCTTACCTTTGCTTGAATTCCCATCCATTGTTTTCATGCTTAATAATCCAACTGATCTGAGCACTTTTCTTGGACCCATACCCTCTTGTTTTTAGTTAAAATTGTGTAACACTGTCTGCAGTGGATATCATAGCATTATAAATTTGTTTAGCCCTTATCACAATCCATTACCTCTGCCTATAATGCCCTGTATTGGTCTGTTAGCCTACGTTAGTGCTTAAAACCTCTAATTTGTCACTTTTCTACTAATTTCCACTGCCTGTGTTTTGTTGGTTTATATCTTAAGGTCTTTGATTTCTTAGACTATGATTATCATGGTTGCATTCATGTTTTCTTTTGGAATTTAGTTTAGACTGCATCTTAAAAATAATAATAAAAAATTTCATTATATGATTAATCTGCCTGATATTATGTACATTATTGTGCATGCATTTTGGACTATCATTGTTTGCATTTATTTTAGGTAAAATGGAACTTGTATTTTGTTTGTTCATTTTGGAAAAGGCATATAGTTACTCTCTCCTTGTAGAAAATATTATTCATCGAACTGGAATTAAAAAGCATATTTTTTGCATGGTTTGAATCAAGGTCTCATAAAATTACATGCGTCAACGCCCCTTCTGAAGAAATTAATAAAGTAACTTTAAAATAATTCTCGTAATAAAAGTAATCAACAACTCCTTTTGAGAATACACACATATTAGTTTAGGTTAGAGTCTTGGGATAAGTTTTTGTGAGTAAACTTCCCAAGACTGCAAAACTTAAACTAGTGTCATTAAAGAGAGAAAATCCTGATGCACTCACATCATCTGAGACTGCTGCTCTAACAAGGGATTTAACCATGAGACAACATCGCAATGTGAAAGAAGGTAGTCCACCTTAGATTGCATTTCGGTGGGTATTCTGTGTACTAGGGATCGTTTGGGGGAGATAGAAGATGGGTCGATGACTCAGGTGTCCTGCCCACACAACATACTATCTTCGATCATGTCCCCCCCCTGTGGTGTATGTGATTTGAGGTGACCTTAGTGGCCATACTTTTAGGGACCAACACAAGGTGACTGGGATGGGTTGCCTTGGTTCCTAAATAAATGAACCAACTCCATCTTTGGTTTTTTGGGAGGGTGATCGTCTTCATGAGAGTCCTTGGTCCCTTCTTACCTAGGTTTAGGTGAAGCTCATGAGTAATCGTAAATGTACATTTGGCCACTCTCTCTTTTATCCCCTTCGATACTAGGTTTCATATCCAGCTAGTTGTGGCTATTAGATAGAGTCATGTTCCCTGGCTACTTAATGGTTGCCTTTAGAGTTTTATTTTATTTTTTAGGTGTGTGTTTTTTTGTTACTGAGACTTATATAATACATCACTTAATAAAATTTTGTAAAATATATTCACCATGGTTACCTCAGGTTCCTGTTGTTTGTATTGACACCTGCAAGGCCTTCCTCCTCTTTATGTGGAGGAATTTATGAGTGAATCAGATTCCCTCACTTCTCAATGGATTCAGCCTCCAGTTTCAAACCCTAAATCACACCATATTAACCTAAAGTCTATTATGTATGAGGAACCTTCTATTTAAGGTCTAATACCTCCTTGTAATCCTCCACTTGAAGATCCTCTTGGGCCTATCTTGATTTAGGAAGCACCCTTACCTTTATTGTCTTCATTGGTTACCCCTTTGAACATCCTAATGACTGTCGTTGAGTCATGGCCTTTGGTGGAAACCTTTTCTACACTACCATTCAACCCACCTGTCTCAAGTTCCAACCCTATTGTGGGTTACTCTACTGTACAACCTAAGGTTCGACCAGGAACCTCAACTACACCCATTTGGGGTAGTTCTCAACATTCTCTTGCCTCTACTCCTTTCGTCAGTTCCTTTTGTTCCTAGTTTGACGACCTTCAACAACTCGTTTGGTTGGAACCCATTTCTTAGTTTAGCTCCCTCACCACTAGAGAGTGGGGGAAATGTTTCTAGTACTTATCCACCGACCAAGGTAATTCCTACAGCCATGCAATATGTGGTACAATAGGGTCCATCTTTTATGGATTCTTTTCCTAATGGTGGCTAATGGCGGTGTTCATGTACCTAATCTGACTTATGTGGCTAGTGGTGTTCCATTCCCTAGACCCATTGCATCTCCTTAGGGCATCCCATTTCAATCATCTGCATATGTTGGGGGAAAACTCTATCCTAGGGGAAACCTATTAGCTGGTAGTCTTCCTCAGGTTGGGTGCATGCCTTATGTATTGTCACTCTACACGACCCCGCAACTACCTCATGGAAACCACTATCCATCACAATCTATGTACCCTACCATAAACCCATTGATGGGAGGACCCCATGATCCCTCTAGTCATTCTGCTCTTCCTTAGTTTGATTTGGCTACACCTACTCCATTGTCTTTCTTGGCTACATTGGACATCATGAATCTATACAAATTGAAAATTTGTCCCATCAACCATAACTTGATATGGCCTCCAACCCCGCACAAAATTTTTGCATACATTCCTAAGTTTAAAGGAAAGAAGAAAGCACAAGCATTCTTTTTATGGCCTTTTTCTTGCTCGTTAATCTGAAAAATTCTTGAGTTTACTTCTTTGGGCTCATTAAACTATCATGAAGAATATCAAGCATTATTTTTATGGTATTTTCTTGCTAGTTAATTCGAAAAACCTCAAGTTTACTTCTTTGGGATCGTTAAACTTCCACAAAGAAGACCGGGCCTTCTTTTTAGGGACTTTTTCTTGCTTGTAAAACTAAAAAAACCATGTGTTACCTTCTTCTGGCTCGTAAAACTCCTACGAAAAATATTTGAGCGACTCTTTTTCTCCCTTTTTCTTGCTCTTTAAACTGAAAAAAGATACTACGAGTTTTCTTTGTTTGACTCGATCAACAAATTTTACAAATATTATTGAGTTTAATTCGTCCCCTCATACTCGTAACAAATTCAAGAAGACACCTATTAATCATAGGTTTCTTACTTTATTTGGACTCAATGGACTACTTACAGAAAATGGACTATGTCAGGTATACTATTAACCCTTTGTTGCACCCGGTCATCAAACATGAGAAATGTACCCCCTAGATTCATCTTTACATTCTTTTCAAACTCTCTAAATGTGAAAAGACAATCAAGTTTACCCTATTTGGAATCGTTAAACCTAATCAGATTAGGAAAAAATTACAAGAAAGAACAATCATTACTATCTATATTGGTCAGAAGTTTTATTGCAATAGTCTATTGTCCATCCCTTGAACATGGTGCTTATCCGACATATTCCTCTCTTTTCAGCTTCTCCTTGAGACCTACCATCTTATTAGTTTAGCCTTGATCCCTTGATATCCCTGCATCCTTGTATCCTAACACTCTTTGGTGTTCTTGAGTCTAAGTTTTATGGTCTCTTTAGTGTTGTGACTTCTATTGTTCAAAGGATTCTCTACTATCTATTGACCTTATCAAAAATTGTATCATGTGTCCATTTGACCTTAGTCAGTTCACCTTGTTGTTCCATATTACTACAAAATCAATCACTTTATATCGTTTCATGTCAATTAATGTGGGACTCCTTATTTCCAACCTTCGACATATCGCTTCCTATCGACTTCAGAGAATTATCTAGGAATTGGATTGAGAAATATCATAGTAACCTGGAGCTTTTAGTCCGTAGTGGCAGGTTTTTGTGTGTTTTATTGGGGATTTTCATTATTGGCTCCCACTTGAACAATTCTACGAGTGTTCGACTTCAACTCATTTATTCACACTCGCTAGATTATAATGAGCATCTTGGAGACCATCATCCTTATCAGTGGCCATCCTCGCATCTGTCAACCATTTCCATTATTGATTGGTAATCAGATGAATTCTCACATGTTCGACATCAACTCATTTATTCATATGTGTATAATTATGTTATTTTATGACGATGGTGAATACCTTGGGTGGAGGCTTACATCACTCAACCTTGTTTCCTCTCCCAATATGTGTATTTTGTTTCTGGAGATAACTTATCTCAGTCTGACTACACTGCGACATAGCTCCACATTATTCTTACTGGTGTACTTGATCTCTCATCTTCTACATGGATCCGCAATGTATTGTTATAGCTAATAAGAATGGGAATTCCCGACTCAGGAACTAATTTATATGTGAAAGATGTTTGATGTTGTTTGCAGGTCTCCTTCTGTCCCGATGCTTTAAAACTCTCTCTCCTTGGTTGTTTTATAAAGTATTTCGAACATTTTTTTTTGTTTGACCTCACACTTTAGGGGGCATATGCTATACATGAAAATTCCTCCTCATCAGCTCAGAGGAGAATACTATTTTTTTTGTTGAAATAACCCTTTCTCCTAGCCTATATAAGACTATAATACAAGTTATGTACCATGAAGACAAAGTTATCCTATTCTATACCGAATTCTCGCCTTCATCTATCTTGTGTTACCAAAATTATCACTCAGTCATGAGGAAAAAATATAGAGTTAAAAAAATTTTGACACTCTTGTTCACTTTTGGAAATTCATATGGTGGAATGTAATCTCTTTATCCTCATCTTTATTTTTTTTTCCTAAACAAGAAAAGCATAAAAAAATGGGAAAGAGCAATAAAGCATGGGGAAGCTTTTACCTAAGCATAAAAGCATCTAGAAAGTGGATAAAATAATTTTTATATGAGGAAATATTATTCACCCAAAATCTTTTTCCCAAATTGAACTAAGAAGGAATTTGGAAATCTTCACAACCTTCACTTTCCTATATATTGGAGGCTTGGCCATTGAGAAAGGGAGGGGAAATATTGTATTATCATGCTGCTGAGATCTGACTTGAGGGGGGGATTTTTGGAGCTAAGATCTAGAGGAGGTGTTGTTGCAACTACATCTGATGCTTGTAACTTTCCTTCAACTCCTTTAATAATATAGATTATTTGTTCTTCCTTCTATACATTGTTGTTCATTGTTCATTTCTTATGTCTAACTAATGAATGCATGGAAGTTGGCTTATGTTTATTGATTCAATAATGTTTAAATGTTTATTATAATTTTGATTATCAAGATATTATGTTGTGAATTTTGCTTTGCTCTCTTTCTTATGTGCATCGACCAATCTTTGGAGCTAGCTAGGAGTGCTTCCCATCTACACTGAAAACTCCAATAGGCATGCATGCGAGGACTCAAAGACACTCCTTCTCATCTTCTTAATATCTACTATGCATCTTGCATTCCTAAAAGTTTGAGCCTTAAAACAACCTTTCCCTTATTCAGTCTTCCCTAGGTTTCCGAGAGAACCTGAGAGGATTTTATATTTATCCAACCAAACATTAAATCCTATAGCACCAATATATTTCCAAGCTTCCTTGGCCTATAAAGGATCCTTTTTTGGCTTGAGCGCCTATGATTGAATTCAAGTGCCTATACATGTGGAAAAAGACCAACTTCTCAAACTAAGAGGTAGTTAAAATAATTATTTGGAGAAACAGAGAAATATCACAACATGTCTTCTTTAAAGCCTTGGTCACTTGATGGATCACAATCATAGAGTCACCGAAGACCATTAGCTTAGTCATTTTCTTCGCGATAACTAGTTCCAACCCTTTCCACAGGGGGAGAAACTTTGCTTGATTATCAGTTGCTAAGCCAAGCCCCCAAGCATATTGAGACAATATTTTTTCATTGGGTCTAATTAAAGCCCCTCTAGCTCTTGCCTCCCCTGAATTGCCTCGCGAAGCCCAATTGAAGAAAATATAAAACTAAAAATTATTCAATCTCCACTTAGATAATTCTGACTGGTCGAGCTTGATACAAGGAATATCATTGCTTAGGGGATGGAGCAAGTATGCACAAGGGAATTTGAGAATCTTTCTCAACTTTATTCATTCATGTTTTGCTTGGTTTAGATCCTTGAGTTGATAAATAAATCCAATTTTTCAATAAAACCTTGAACTTTGGTTTTCGAAATACAATCTAATCATTTCAAATCATCCATAGTTGAACACAATCTCTAAAACATCATCACAATAAAAATACATAAAAAGTGCACTCAAATGTAAAAAGATGATTTATTGTTCCCCATGCTTCCCATAAATGCATGTTGATGTAATGGGAAAAATGATTCATGTTTTAGAGGAGATTGATAATAACAATTAATTTTAGATAGCCCCGAGGGTTAGCTTAATTAGCTAAGTTCTCATCGCTAAAGTGCCTTATTAATGAGAGGCTACAGGGCTTATTCTCCTTGACACCCTTGGGGTTAGGCTCTACTAATAAATCGATGAGATGTGATCCTTTCAAATGAATCTGTCTTGATATTTCTTTAAAAAACAACAATTACTTTTAAAGTATATATGATGCCTAAAATATTTGTTATATAAATATGAATATTGATTAAAAGTTTCAGATTTTTAATAAAAATAATTATAAATATGAATATTGATTACCAGTTTCAAAATTTTAATAAAAATAATTATAAATTTAATATTTGTGTAATATTTAATTAATATATGAAAAAGTAAAAATACTTACTCAATAATTCTCTATCTCAATTTTCAATAATAACATATATTAAAATTTCAAAAAAATAAATAACTCGAAAATTTCATATCTAAAAAGTTTAATCAACACATTATAAAAAAAATAATAAAAACACAACACTAATAAGGACACTCAAATACATCAACGAAAATACACTAAGAAAACCAAGCACTATAATAAGAGAAAGAACAAGGACTATGATTAGAGAAATGCAATGGTAATGTGAGCTCAACCTTTCTATAAATATTTTATTTGTTCTCCAAACTACAAAAAGTAATGCATGTGGGATGGACATGAATGATTTGCTTTCATCCAAATCATTATTCATGCATCCTATGTGGTGTACTTTCATGATAATATAACAAAAGTAATATATATATATATATATATATATAACTCCTATGTGGTGTACTTTCATGATAAGATATCAAAAGTAATATATAAATTATGATCTTCCAATGTTGGAGTTCACAACAAAAATGGAATAAATGATGGTGCATTTTAATTTTAATTATGGTAATATATTGTATCATGCATAAATAAAAATAGTGGACACCACTAGGAAAGAACACCACGTGCAATGTTAGGTTGGGATCCCACCAGCGTAAGCATTACAAATTGTCCCCACTTTATAATAAAACACCTTTATCTATGGATGGTTTTCTAAGTTTCCACCCAAAAATAAATAAAATCCCAAAGCACTACATCAACTTCGAGAGTCCACCATAGGATGCATGCAGTTTTTTGTGACATTTTTATATAAATGTCACTTTATCACTCATGCTTGCATTCAAGGAATATATTAATTAATATGCATTGGTTTTTTTTCAAACTCTACCCATGAGAATAGTTTGTTTATTTTATTTTTATTTAATTTTTTATATGATAATTGTATTTCTCTTGCATTATATACAGAGAGAGAGAGGGTTTCTCTAAAGCATCTTTGATAGCCTTTATGTAGATCAATTTTTTCTTCCTCTCAAAGAGTTGATCCATCATTTTGCTCCATTATTTGACTTCAACATGGCTTATTCCTCGAGGGGAGGGGTTTCAAATTCTTCCTATCGCAATGTAACTATCGACAATGCCTCAATGGGTCATTATGGCCATGCTTCCAACTCATGGCCTCAACACTCAGGATCAATAGCCCAAGGAGGCCAAGTGAATGCCCCCATCCTTGGCACAACTTGGAAAAATAAGAGGCAGAACTGATGTTTCCTAAAGCTTCCCAAAATCTAAATTACGAGGTAAAATCTGATTCCATCCCAACCTATATCAAACACTTGCATAATCATGTTCCCATATGTAAATTTATAGGAGTCTTGCCTATTGAGAAAGAATTGTCCTTGTGGATTAAAAATAAATGGCAGCCTAAGGGCCACGTTGAGTTGTAGATAGGTTCCAAGGGCTTCTTCACAGTGGTTTTAACCAATCTTGAGGACTGCTCCAGGGTTTTTGAGGGAGGCCTAGATTTCCTAAATCATACATGAATCTTTCTCTACTTCTGGACTCGTAGATATAATATTGATAATGAGAAGTTATTAGTTTCTCCCGTGTGGATATGTTTCTATGCCTTACCAATGTAATACTCACAAGAGGATATATTGGATGGCATATTAAATGCACTATGATCCTACGTCAAAAACTTTGACATCACCAAAGTAGGAGATACACCGCATATGCTAGACTTTATGTCTACATAAATATTTCCAACCTCTCCCATAATCTATTGAAATCTCCCTGAATAACGAAGTTATTATCCAACCCATCAATTATGAGCATGTCCCTTTCCAGTTCCATCGCTACCATGAATATGGCCACCTGTTTCGGGACAACACTCTCCTAAATCCTCCCACTCCCCCTGTGAAAGAAACAGTAGCAGATCCTGATGGATTCAGGATTGAAAATAATTTCCACTAGAACTATAGAAACTCAATGCCCAATAACGGGGAGTATCCTCAATCCAACAATCGATATGAAGCCCTTGTCCACATGGAGGACTCTCTCAAAGATGCAAAGCCATCTCAGGAAAATGAGGGCTCTCAAGGCACAACCACTCAGGATCGCTCGAGGAAAAAAAAGAAGGAAAAATCCAAAAGACTTCTCCAGTAACACTTTGATCCCCCAAGTTCTAGAAAATATGGAGGTTGAAGCACCAATGATTGAACATATAATCCCAGAGGATAATGTTGTAAGCAGTGATCAAAGTGGTAAGGAGTATACAACATACCCTAAAATCAATGAGAAATTATTATTGATGATACTAGATGAATTGCAGAATGAATATCGTTAAGTGGTCTCGAAGAAAAAAATGTTCCAACTTTGACAGGCCTTGCTGAAGGTTCAAAACAGCTAGGTTATCACTCAAAAAGTACCAACACCATCAATGGTGCCTCCCAAACCCTATTCATGAGGATCCAAATCGACTATCAAGGTCGGTCAAAAAGAAAAGATAAGTGGCAGGAAGATAACACAAGAGCTAATTCAGCAATCGGAAAGCTTCTTAGCTAAGTTAGGGAAGGTACTTGTACTTTCAGAGACTTTTTCTCCATCCCCTCCTCTTTCTACATGAATATTTTTTCCTGGAATATAATGGGCTTGAATAGTAGAGGTAAGCAACAACTCCTTAAGGATCACATTAAAAAAGAGAAGACCAACATTGTGATTCTACAAAGGACGAAACGTACCAATGAAAAAATGTATTCTCTTTCTCAAAGAAAAGGAACCAAGCTCAATCACTGAACACAAGTGGAGAACAACTGGATGCCTTTTTTTAATATGGAACCCAAAAGAAGTATATATACAAGATTGGATCGGTGTGCCCTATATCCTTGTAGACATAATGTAGCTGATTGGATCAAGGGATTCTTGTGGCTTAATGGTTCTATATGGGCCACCCATATCTACTGATAAAGGTCGTTTCTTGTGTATTATTTCTTTACTTTGTAGATTCTGCCAATACGAGCCTTGCATCATTGGATGATACTTTAACATGACTATATCCATTGAGGAGAGAAAGGGTGGTGTTTTAATATTGAACACAAATTCCACCCTCTTCAGAGACAATCAAATCCATGCAAACCATGAATTTCCCGACAATCAATGGTCTGCACACTTGGAATAAAAAGAGAGGAAACATACATCAATTAACTTGCAAACTTAATTGATTCTTGATATCAGAAGACCTAATAGAAAATCATTTTTTCATGGAGTCTTCAATATCACCCTGTGTTGGCTTAAACCATTGGCCTATTGCATTGGAATTTTATCTCAAATTGACCCAAAAAAATTGACCCTTCCGATTTGAAGGTTTCTAGCTTATAGATCCATCATTTGTTGGAAAATCCAAGGACTAATGGAAAAGCTTTGAAGCTCCAAAAACCTTTCCAATGTAAAACTTCCAACAAAAGCTCCTGCTCCTATAAAAACGGAATCGAGAAGAGTTTGGTAATATTTTTGAAGAAAAATACCAACTTGAGGCACAACTGTAGGAAATACAAAAAGAAAAATCCTTGAAGGATGCACCCAGGAATTGAATCAATAGGAGGGGGAGCTTATGGAACAAATTGAACAAAAAATGAGGCATGCAGAAATACTTTCGAGACAAAATTCAAGAATTATCTAGTTAAAAGAATGTGAACACAACATCAAATTATTCCATAAATTCATGCTCAGGCATCAACATCATAACTGAATTCCCTCCTTGAGAAGCTCTAGTGGGAAAAGAACAATTTCTCACTCTAAGATCGAGAAATAGATCACCACCTTTTACAACAATCTGTTAAATGAGTCAGTTCATCGTTTCCTCTCAACCATTGGGAAAATTTTGTAGGACATTCCCAAAATAGTTAGTGATGATCAAAATGTTTCCTTAATGAGAGAATTTATGATGTAAGAAGTGGAAGTGGTCGTCATGAGCCTTCCAAAAAATGAAGCACCAAGCTCGGGAGAATTCACCTCGACTTTCTTCTAAGCTTGTTGGTCTTTTCTAGGGGAGGAGATCCTTGCCCTTGTGGAGGAATCACGATGTTCTCAGAAAATCCTCCAATGGTTTAATGCCACCTTCTTTACTCTAATACCCAAGATGGCAAAGGCTATGGATCCAAGTATATTTATATTGATTTCTTTGTGCAACAACATATATAAAATCATCTCCATGAGCATAAACACCATATTAAGGCCCATGCTTCCTTCCTTAATATCTAAATAATAGTCAAGATATGTTGAGGCCAAAAAAATATTGGATGGAATCGTGGTTGCTCACAAACTTATTCACTCGATGAAAAGGCTCAAGAAGTAAACTGTGATAATCAAACTCATTTTTTCCAAATCCTTTGATAAACTAAATTGGTCTTAACTCTTCCATATCCTCAAATATTTTGGCTTTTCTAACCAATGGAAAGGTTGGGTCTCATCTTTGTTTTCCACCCATTTTTTAAAATTTCGAGCAGTGGTTCTCCTCCCTTTCCCTTCAGAGCCTCTCGGGCACCCGTCAGGGAAATACACTATCCCCCTTCCTCTTTTTCCTAGTTTTGGAAGGTCTTGGCCGCTACTTGAAGGAAACGATGCATAAAGGGGAGATCAAGGGTGTTAAACTAAACAGGAATATGGAGCCCATCGCCCATAACCAATTTTTATATGATGCAATGTTGATGTGTCAGGCTACCATCAATGAAATGTTTTCCTTTAAAATAATCCTTTATGATTTCATGGCTACCTCTAGAACCTCTATTAATCCCTCCAAGTCTCAAGACTTTTTCTTTAACACACACCAAAATTTAGGCTCCCCTTGCTAGAGTCATGGGATTCTAATCAACCACCCTCCCTGTCATATACCTTGAAACTCTTGTTGTGGAAAATTCTTTAAAACTATCGAAAAGCAAGATCTTTTGGATAAAACTGCATCCAAGCTAGACAATTGGACTTTCAAATATCTAAAACTTGTTAGAAGATTAGTCCTACGAAAATTTGTTTTGCGGGCCTTGTATGTCTACAAAATATTAGTCTCAGTAGTTCCCAAAGGGATGTTGAGGTCAATTTGCAATCTATACAAATCCTTTCTATAGGGTAACACTACGATAGAATAGAAATGAGCGCTAATTTCTTGGGAGAAAGTACACTTTCCAAAAATTAGGGGTGGCCTTAGGCTAAGAGACTTGGAACAACTTAGAAAAGTAATGCGAAAAAAAATGTGGTGGTGATGGCTCTAGGCAGGTGATGATCAAAGGAAATAAATACGTAACAATAAATAATTTCCAAGACAAAGTCTTGTCTCCAAGTTATCCTCCACTAGGCCCACCTCTGGCTCATCAATATGGAACTTGGCGAATAAAAACAAATTCTTGGTCCGAAAACACTCATTCTGGAAAATACACAATGAGGGTCGAGCTATTTCTAAGAGGATTCTTGGCAGCAACTCATTCCCCCCATAATCCTCACTCCATTTCCCTTAGTTAGAATCTCTCATCAAAGAAAAGGATTCATGTAAGTAGTGCACTACCAGAATACATACGACATAAATTTTCCCTAGAGGATCTGGAAATGCAAGGAAGAATGGGGCTTTGGCATTCCCCCAGGAGGAATGGCATGCTCTTGAACATGAGCTTGAAAAAATAAAGATCCTCATAATCAGTGGCCGTAATAAACAAAGATGGGGGTACAATCCTGCTGGAATGTTATTGCTAAAAGAGGCTTATGTTGGAAACCTTTGAGCACTAATGAGAGGGGGGGTGAATCAGTAGTGTGATATTCTTAATAATTTTACCAATTTTAACTTTAACTAAATCACACATATATTCACTAGCCATATAAACAATGGATTATCTAATGAACATAAACCATATAAACAACTAAAACAATATAACCGAAAGATAAAAAATAAACATCACATAAAAACACATCCACACAAGATATTTGGTGGAAAACCCTTCACCGAGAAAAAAAAAACACCCTTACTGTTGTTGCACTGCTTTGAATATTTTGTTAAGAAAAATGTGTCATTTATATAGATGACTGACGCCCATCAGTGAAGAGACTCAACCTCATATACAATCGGCTAACTCTGATCAACCAGGAGACTCTATTCTACTGATCAACTCAGAATAATATGTTCTTCACGGATCTATGGAATACCATCCACTGAAATCCACCATGATCAATCGATCCTCTCCCAACTCCGATTGGACTATCCAACTACCATTGGATTGAGAAAGTGTTCCTTTCATTGAAACTTCACAATCATTGCTCCACATCCATGAAGTCATTGATCATGTACTCTATGCATACCTCCTTTCATCTATTTTCAAACTCAATCCCAAGACTTTTTTCTCAACTCAATTCAACTCTGCAATACGACCTCTAGCAACAAGACAATCTCATCAAATAAAAAATCACCATAATCATATGCTCTCATACAATAAATAATGGCCACATCAAATCTGAAATACCATCATAATATAAAACCCTCACATCAGAATATAATGTTGCATAATACAATTAGAAACAAAAGACACTATGGCTATGTGCCAAATCCATCAGCAACTCCTGCTAAAACAAGTGTGAGAATCACCAACAAAATATACTCCATCAACATGCAAAAACTCTCCAAACAATATTTGCTACAATAACCTCAAATTTGATCTTAATATTGATGCATTGCTTCAGAAATATGCTCCATTAACTGCCATTACACTCACTCACTGAAGCATCTATGATATCCAATAATTTTGAAGCATATGCACTCTATGCATCCTTCTCTTACACAATCATACTCAACCGACCAATACTCAAATCCAAAATTATGCAGATAAAATGTGTTGGGTGAAATTCATATTTGGGTTAGGATTAGGAGTTCACAAAGTTGAAAAAATCCAACCATAATCATCATTGATTGTACACTAAAGGTGTTCACTCCCAATGGAGGAGTTATTCAATCATTTCCTACCTTAACTAATTAATTTATAAATTTTCACAAATCACCATGTCGAAATTTTCCTGATTTGCGCGAGGAATGCAAAGAAATTCAATTTTAGGAAGTATACGCGACTTTCCTTCATAAAACCTACATATGCACAGGTTTCCTTCACAAGACCTGTGTATGCCTCTCAAAACTGATTTTTCTCAAGAGTTTTGCAGCCCCCATCTTGCATCTAATTAACTCCAAACTTGCAGGACTTGTTTATCTATTTGGGGGGGGGGGTGTATCCTAATGTTTTAGAACCTATGAAAATGCATGAAAAGCCTCTGATAACCATGAAAAAATTCTCCCAAGTGTCACTTCCAAGTTGACCTAAAAGGCCAACAAACAAATGGTTGACAAAATTGTCAACAAGTCCTCTACTCTCCACAAACATTTTCACAAGCTGCAACACCTCTAACAAACCTGCAATACATTGTAGTACATCTCCATCATCAACATAAGGCAAAAAAAATGCAACATGCCATCAAGTGTGCCATCATCATAGGATCGATATCAATTCCAAAAAATTCCAACATAAAATAATTTCTCCATCAACAATCTACATCATCATAGGTTGACATAAGTGCATGACCTCATAAGGTTGACATCAATGCCAACACAATCAACTCAATGTCAACTCCCCCATCTGCAACCATGATATAAAGAAGGAAACCAAAGATAAGCTAGGCTACATATGGTTGACATCAATGCCAACATGTGCTAGCTATCAGCATGAACCAATGCCAACATCAGCTAGTTGGAGCCATGCACACCATAATGCCAACAACTTACTCTTCAATTACCATAAATAATTTACCTCCCAAGGAAAAAATTTGGTTGTAGATATGGAATGGAAATTGGTGGTAAAATATAGTTGATTCCTTATGGATGTTAGCTTGCATAAGAACAATAACATGGGATCACCTCCAAAAAATAGACTTTGAATTCCCTTCCTATTTCCACCTCTATAGATATTATCACGTAACTGCTAACCATCTCTTTAATGAATGTCCCTACACTGAGTATCACTGGAATCAAATCACAATATTTTCATGCAATATTATCCTCACCCTCACCTGGATATAGTATAAACTACCTCTTCTTGGATAAATGTTGTGTTTAAGAGTCTTATAATTAACATAGCATGGTCATTGGCTCCTGAATTTGTTCTTTGGTCCCTTTGGAAGGAGAATAATAGCATAATTAGTAAAGGACTCTCAAGGGACTCTATAGAAATATGGAATAAAATAATTGCTAATATCAAAGAATATTTTATTGTCTCAAGCTGGTTAGAGGATGATTAGCCCTCCTCCCTAGAGGAATATTCCATTCCCTCTGATTTTGGAATACCTCAACCAATCTATATCTCATATCTTGTCTCTAGAGTTTGTAATACTTCTTCTCCAACTATGTGGTCTCCCTCGCCTTAGTTATTCACCAAATAAAATTTTGATGCAGCCTCAAAAGGCAACCCAAGCTCCACTGGTTTTGGAGGTATCTTCAGAAATCATAGTGGAGATCCTATTTTCATCATAGCTAATTCTATGGGTATCAACAATAAAAACGCTAAAGAATTTTTAACTCTGGAACGGGGTCTCAAAGCAACTCATGCTCAGGGATTGAAAAAATTCATTGTGGAGGGAGACTCTTACTTGGTGATTAGAACTCTTAAAAAATTGTAGAATGGATCCCAACCCAACAAAATGTATTCTTTCTAGAGATTGGTGTTGAGAAACCAGCTCCAAAAATAGAAGAAAAGAGATATCAAAGCCTTAGAAATAGGAGTCCATGGGGCCACAATGTAATCATAGCCGACCTAACAATAATAATGTAAGAGCACAATAATAACAATATGGGGGTTACAGGGGTACAACAATAACAATAAGGAGGGCTACACTAACATAATAAGGGACTACACTATTAATATAGGGACTTAACATGCCCCTCTCCTTCAAACAAGTGTTGTCCTCAACGCTTGATTATTTCTTGATTCTTCTTTATAAAATTCTCATCCTCCCATTTAGAATATTCTACAGGAAAGTTCTTCCACTTGCTGAGATACTCTGAAATTGATCGTACTTGTCTAGTTCTTGTTTTTTTACTGCTTCAGAACTTCTTTCGATGTGATGTTGATCTTTCCATTGTTTCATTAGATTCTGCACCAAAGTTAGGTTATCCTTTGAGAGTTGGAGAACTTGTTGTTGATGCTCGATGTGATCTTCCACTAATTTATCATCCATATTAGCTATTATTTGATCCTTAAAACCATCCAACTGAGCCTCTATTTCTACTTTTAAACCATTTATGTCATCTTCGGTTTCTCCTCGTAATATCGAAATTTGTTGCACTTGGTACCATAATTTTGATATCTCATACTGCAATTCTTCCTCTTCATGTGTCATAGTATAGCTTTTTTTAGGGCTTAATGGGTATGGAATTATTTTTTGGAGGAATTATAGAACCCAATACTGATAAAAAATCTAAAATATGCCCTTGGAATCACTTCAAACTGCTTTTTCAAACAAACATTATGCAATTTTAAAAACCAAATACACACCTTTTTCTTGCTTTTGAGAAGCTCGATATTGCAACTGAATTATCTATGTGATTTAGGATCCTCAATAACAAAAATTTGGCACTGATGTATTCCTCTTAATTCTCTTTCTAATTCCACAGGTCTGACCTGATTTGGGTTCTTGAAGGCAAAGTTGTGCCCAATCTCCTATGATGACGTAATTATGGATTGGTTCAGTAGAGCGAACTTGTACAACTTGCCACGTGTCATTATTTCCTCCTTCAGCTCTGAAATTGATAGACATGGAACTATATTTCATGTAATTGTGGCCATTTTTTACAGAATTCCAATCTGATGCTCACAGAGAGATTTATGAAGATTTTCCCATGACCACCTCTTTGAGATGAAATTCGAGAGCCTGCAAAAGACCTAACTTCCATAGACCATATCTACGAAACTGTTTCGAACCAAGCTCTAAAATTTGGCGATGATCTTCCTCAGGAGTTTGGCTTCGTGCCCTAAAACTTTCAGCTTCTGAAACTTCGTAGAAAACAAGTTATATCGAAAAATCCACGATGACCTGTTTAGGTTAAATTTAGGAGCCTGCAAAAAGACCTAACTTCCACAGATCATATCTCTGAACTATTGTGAACCAAGATCTGAAATTTTGCGACGATGTTCCTCGGGATTTCAGCTTCTCACTCTAAAAATTTCAGCTTCTAAACCTTCATAGAAAAAAAATTATAGCGAAAATTCCATGATTACCTATTTGGATCAACGAAACCCTAGAATCCAAATCTCTGATACCAAATGTTGTGAAACCAGCTCCAAAAATAGAAGAAAAGAGATATCAACGCCTTAGAAATAAGCCACTTCGAGGGGGCAACCTCCAATACATTACATGAATGAAAAATTCTTGGATGATACAAATGACAAAACCTCCCTTCTATATATAGGAGTCCATGGGGCCACAATGTAATCCTAGCTGACCTAACAATAATAATGTAAGGGCACAATAATAACAATATGGGGGTTACAGGGGTACAACAATAACAATAAGGGGGCCTACACTAACATAATAAGGGACTACACTATTAATATAGGGACTTAACAACTGGGTAGTCAAAATCACTCAAATCCGTATTCAAATCCAGGTCCTTATTCCAACACACATAATACAGACGAGCAATAAGGTAGTTGATTATCTTGCGAACAATGGTAGCGTTGATTCCATATTCAACATGATGGCATTTTGGGATTCAACTCCCAACCCCTCTCTTGTGGCTAATTTTCTAATCTAATAGTCAAAGATAAGGAACAACCCTCCTCAGCCTCAGTTACAGGCTCAACAAATTCCTCGGCTCGGGATGTTAACCAAGCTAATAAACTCAAGAGGGATCCCTCGACACTCACAAATGCCTCCAATTATGTTTAATAGTCATGGTATGCACAACTAGTTACTTATTTTGTTGGATGCAACTCTCCTATTTTTGCATGGTCTTTGGTCATTATGTGGATGTGTTACCTATAAGGTTTTGGGCTTTATCTACAAGAAATGTTAGTTATTTCTACGATGGTATTCAATGTCAGTCCTCCTACCTTCTATCATTGGTTTGGTTTCCCTAGTGGAAAACTGTAGCATGAAATGATCTATATGTACCTTATTTTTCTAAGCTAATAAATTGAATTTTGAATATATATATAGTAGTACATTCATGTCAAGTAATGATTAATAAAATTTGATAGGAAAATAATAATAAAATGTTATCAAAGCACGAAACTGATAGAAACACCATCAAAAGCAAAAAATATGATCACCAGAACCATTTTGAAACTAATCCCCAATCCCATAAGTTTATGTCATTAAATGTAGTGTAACAACACTTTGATTTTTGTAACAATTAAATCGTGCCTTCACTTTACAACACTTACAATCCATTTCTTTCTTTTAGAGCAATCAAAATTCCTTCACTTTCATATTCCCACATCACAATCCCTTTATTTATTTTAGAGAAATCATAAAACCTTCACTTGCTAATGCATGCCAATGTGATCATTTTCTTTATTCCCCTCCCCCACTTTCACCCACTCGATACCTTCTTTCTCGACTTATCCTTTAGTGTAAAAGTGGCAACGACTCATTTGGAGTGAAAATGTTCATCCCTGCATGAGTTTAACATTGTTAATATGGGGATTAAAATGTAGCACGGAAATTGAATGCATCTCCACTATTCAATTTGGAATATTCCATCCAATTAAAATATATACTCACATATCGATGTAAAAAACAAAGAAGTTGTAAATTGTAATTCAAAATGTTTACAGGATATAAAAGGCTTGCTCAAAATTTGATTTCCCCCTCCTATAATGTATCTATTCACATATTCTCAATATGTATATCACTAGAATTTTCAACTTAACAACAAAATTACCATATAAAACATCATTAAAATTTAATAATACATAAAATCTAGCCCACTAGTGGCTTTTGCCATGATTCCAACTTGAGATTTTATAACCAACTTAGTTGGATGCATGGCCACCATGACTAGAGTTAATGAGTTTCTTACTCTTGAATCAAATTACTACATTGATATAAGGCAAGGATGCTACATCGTTGATGTTTCCTCCTTCAAATTTATCATGACAAAGCGGAAATAAATTGTATAATATTTAGAAATATGAGCAAAGGACTGTGAATATTTCAATTAAAGGTGAAGAAATTATATGATTTAGGAATCCATGATATCTTCATATTTATTCATGTGATTATTCATAAACCAAGTAAATTCCTTCTCCTTTTATCTTATTATATACAATTGAAGGAAATTGTTACGACATGTCCAACCTATTCTTAAATTTCCACTATAGTCTTGTACTCCCTTTTCTCTTTCTATTTTGACAATTTCTTTGTAGAAATCATTAATTCACCTTGCACCTTATACCCTAGCACACACAACTCAGAGTTTCTCTTCAAACCTCCACTTTCTTTCACCAAATGCATAATTCAAAATGGCACTTTATACTATCCATTCTTGTTTTTCCATTGAACCTAATAAATTTCTCCGCAATATTCATATTACATAGCACACACCAACCCTATATATCCTATCAAAGTGAATTATCCCAAAGGTCCTTGAAAAAATTATAGAAGTTTCAAAAACTACAAAATTTGACTCCTTAGCAAGAACCAAAAGTGTTATCATTGAATCATTCACATGCTTGACTCAACATAGATCATATAGTTCTAGACTATTCTCATCATATATCCCACCCCTAAAACCACCAAAGGAATTAAGACTTACAAATGATGATTTTAAGAATATTGACACTGAAGAAACTATTAACAATGCTTTCAACCTATAAGTAATGACAAATTAGACCACATTCAAGATTCCATCTAATCAATAGTGACATAAACTTTCACATCACAACCAACAGTGAATGAGAGATCACAAAGACTCGCATGATCCTCTTGATCGTCAAAAATTACCTCATCACCATGTGTGAGAGACCACCTAGTCAGAACCCCAAATCAGACTCCTATGTGTTTATGTAATGGCTCTAACTAGTTCAATTGGGTTCATTTACCCTCTTGATCTCTGCTAGCTTATAATATGTCAATTACTTGCCAATAAAAAGAGAGAAAGTAAATCTGCCCTCTTGTTGTGCACATGAAAGTAAGAAAATCCTTAAGCTGGATTTATGTAGAAATTATATAGAAACTCTATATACCAATGGATTCAATCCAATCATGCAATGTACTAAATCAAGATACCGAATCCTTCTACTATATTTGCGGAATATAAAACACGATTGCTCAATCACATGCAAGTAAGAGAAAGGAAATTATCAATTACACAACACGAGATGTATTTGGGTAAAGAACATAGTCAAAACCCCTCTATCATATATTGTACATATTCAAAGAATCATGAAAAAATACAATGCTTCCTCACACCGAGAAAATCTTGCACTCTACTGATCATCTCACCCTGATCCTACTCAAAAATGACTAGCAATTCTCAGGAAAAATTGACCAACACTTAGCCAATTCTCAGCCCCTGCTTAGCCCAGCCTTGCTCACGCAATCCTAGGAAATTAATCCCTATTAAATAGGATAATCAACATTTCTTGACTACGCAATCACTATGGAGCCTTCCTCTGCTTTTATAATTGCGCCTGAAAAATTCACTAATAATAAAACTGATAGTTAACTTCCCTTTAACCAATGTCTCAAATGGGTCGTCATCAAAATTGATATGCATGAAACTATTAATAGTGAATCATCAGATACTTTGTAGATCACTACTTGTGAACTAAATCTATTTTAATTCACTTGATCTTCCACTAGCTCATCAATCAGTTAGAACTAGTTAAACTGATTTTAACTCAATTAATGTGAGTTAACTGATCACTCTCACACCACACTAGTGCTACAACTACAACTGGACCCTGTAAATAATAGAATCACTCTACATGCCTATCCTTTGACCCTCAACTCAAAATTCTTAAGCTAACTAAGTCTATCTCACTTAGTTAACTGATACAAGTTGTTATGAGATGAAATTACAATTTACTTTCAATTTAATTCGAGGATAATTAAATCAAGAGCCTCACATGGTATCCATTTCTGGGTTCTATTTTCTAGATTTTGTTTCTGGATGCCAATTTCACTATTTCTTGTTGCAAATTACAACGCTCTCTCTCAACAAGAAAGGAATCAATCTATTCCGATCTGGTACCTTTGGAATGTTCTTGCATGCAACACTTCTCTAGTGTTTTTTTCACATGCAACTCTCCTAAAAATGAATAGCCTCCAAACAAATGAATCAGTATAATGCATTTGTCATCAGAGTCTTCTGACTGCTACTAGCTACTGCACATGTGTATAGGACTCTCTACGTTGCTGCTGACATCTGCATCCATGCACTCTGCACTACTGCCAACTCTGATATGCGCTCTAGTAACCGACACCTATCACTATGATTTCTGTCTTCCTGACATCTGACTGCATCAATCTAACCGATCCTTCCTGCTACTGTTGTAATGTGGGCTCCTCGTAGCCAGGTTCTATCCATGAGACACACCATCTCAATGGACCCTGCCCAAATTTCTTCTTGGGATTATTTCTGCACATAGCCCCACCTCACACCTGGAGGTATAACTGCATGTACTCCCTCTACCCATCTAGCTCAAAATTTCCCCCTCCTGGAGGTCTTTTCTTGAGTGGACTCTTCCACTCGGTCTCGTCTTTGCTTCTCCAATTTTGGTTGCTCCACAACCCTCTGAGACTGCTTCTGAGGCTGCATGTTGAGAGATAATTTCTCCCTCTCAACCACCAAGTCATTAACCACTGCTTTGCTCCTCAAATCTTTGCATCCATTCTCAACCTCGAGAGCATATAGTTTATTGACTCTTGAACTAATATGTTTCACCTGTCTCGTGGTTATGTGTTTAAGGAAAATTTTTCCTTTTCTAAACATCACCTCATACCCACGACCTTCCAATACCGCTACGGAGACAAGATTCTTCCTTATGCCTGGAACATACAAAACATCTTCTAGTCTGAGAGGGGAGCCAGACTCCCTGTGAAAGGTAATTGTACCTATGACAGCTGTGCTATACTTCTCATCATCTCCAAACTCTATGTTCTGCTAGAGTTCCTTCTCCTTCAAGTCACTAAAGAGATCTATATTCCCCGTCATATGGAACAAGGCACCGCTGTCTAGATACCACATGCATCCCATTACAGTGTTGGCCATGCATGCAATGAGAGTAAAATCAATCTTGAACTGTGAAGCCAATGCTTCACCCATTGCAACTGCAGGCTCCTTCTTACTTACCTTCTTCTGTGGAAAATTCGAAGCATAATTCCCATGCTAGTGACAATGAAAAAATATGATCTTGGACAAGTCTCTCTTGCCCTCTTTTCCTTGGGACTTCTTTCCTTTGGCTTTCTTTCCTTTTCTGACTCGCGCACATTGTAATTATCTTACCGCTGCAAAATTTTATAAAAAAAGAGTTGATTTTAAATCGATAATATCTCCCTCATCCGAGCTCCAATTCAGCCGATTATTTTTTCAATTTGGGTATTTTTTTGCAAGGAATATTCTATTTGTTTTTGAAAATTTTGCATCAAAATTTTCACATATTCTCTGCAAACTCGTTGCCCAAAAAGTTATTTCTCTGATACAATGTAGAAAATCTCTAACATAGCTTTTATACCATGTAGAAATTATATATAAACTCTATATACCGATAGATTCAATCCAATCATGCAATGTACTAAATCAAGATACTAAATCCTTCTACCGTATTTGCGGAATGTAAAACACGATCGCTCAATCACATGCAACTAAGAGAAAGGAAATTATAAATCACACAACACAAGATGTATCTGGGGAAAGAACTTGCTCAAAACCCCTCTATCATATATTGTAAATAGTCAAATAATCATGAAAAAATACAGTGCTTTCTCACACTGAGAAAACCATGCACGCTACCGATCATCTCACCCTGATCCTGCTCAAAACTGACTAGCAATTCTCAATCAAAATTGACCAACACTTAGCCAATTCTCAACCCCTGCTTATCCCAGCCTTTCTCATGCAATCCCTACACAATTAATCCCTATTAAATAGGATAATCAACATTCCTTGATTGCGCAATCCCTATGGATCCTTCCTCTTCTTTTATAATTGCGCCTGGGAAAATCGCTAATAATACAACTGATAGTTAACTTCCCTTTAACCTCTATCTCAACTAGGTCATCATCAGAATTGACATGCATGCAATTATTAATAGTGAATCATCAGATACTTGGTAGATCACTAGTTGTGAATTCACTTGATCTTCCACTAGCTTATCAATCAGTTAGAACTAGTTAAACTGATTTTAACTCAATTAATGTGAGTTAACTGATCACACTCACACCATTCTAGTGCTACAACTGCAACTGGATCCTGTAAATAATAGAATCACTCTAAATGCCTATCCTTTGACCCTCAACTCAAAATTCTCGAGCTAACTAATTCTATCTCACTTAGTTAAATAATACAAGTTGTTATGAGATGAAATTACAATTTACTTTCAATTTAATTAAGGGATAATTAAATCAAAAGCCTCACATGGTAGCCATTTCTGGGTGCCATTTTCTAGATTTTGTTTCTGGATTCCAATTTCACTATTTCTTGTTGCATATTTCAACACTTTATGCCTCGTCCAAGCCACAAATAAGGTCTCCCCTATGTGAGGGGACTTCTATAATGAAAAATTAAATCTAAATGCAGATTTCCTCAAATATGCAAGTAAAACTAATCATATCTCAAATTGGGAAAATGATAGCCCTCTCTCATTTCAAGAGCAGATGGAATAATTAGGCAGGGGGGAAGTACTATTTATATGATTGAATCCATTATATAATTTTCATCAATCAAAGAATTAGTTCATTCAATTAATGAAAGAGAAAACAAAATGAAATGGTATTTAAAGAATAAATAGTTAATGCCCAATACACTCCTATCTCAATGAATTCATATTAGTTCTAATTTTGTTATGTCCTTCAAAGATATCTCCTATAGAACTTCAATAGCGTAAAAAAATCAATACAACAATAGTGCTAACTCATAATACAATACACTATTTAGAACAAAGATTAAAATCAATTAGAGAAATTCCAGCAATAAACACACATTTCACACAATAATGCATTGAAATGAAAAATTATTAAAATCATACTAGAATCTCATTACAATTTTGCAGTCCACGAGCAACATCAGCTCCTTGAGAAATTTTTGTCTACAATAGTGCAAAACAGTTCTTCCTCTCAAAGCCAAAATGTTATATCTCTTTGCAACTCAAATTTTTTCCCATTATAAAAGTGCATATGTCCAGCAAAAAAAATTACAAAGATTTCCCCTAACACCTCAAATTTGAAGTATTCCTCTCACCTACAACTATAATACCTTAAACAATAGTGCCATCAAAGCCTATAGTTGTAGAGAAGAGGAACCTCTTGTTCATTCTCCAAACTGCTATTTAATAATTTACAAAAATCTCAAAATGGGAGAGTTATTGAGAGTGATTCGACATATCCTCAATTAGAGATGTAAATTCTCCATTATTATCCTTTTTGGTCTCTTTCCATTGTTCCATATATTCTTTGCTCCATCTCCTCAACTGCCATTCTTCCAAAAACCAATCAAAAATAAATTAAATTTCAAATAAAAAATCATAAAAAAACAAACTTGTGAAATTGCTAAATTAAAATAAATGAAATCTAAAGAAATTCCCTACTATGATTGCTTCAAATGGATTTGATTAGCTTTTGAATAATATTAGAGGATGAATTAGTGACAACATTTTTCCCAAGCCAATTAAATTTTCCCAAATCAAAATTTGGAGAAACTAATTGTTGTTGCAAATTCGCCACTTTATCTTCTGCTGAATTTTTGGGTTATTAAATGATTAAATTTGTTAAAATTATCATCCCAAAATTATTCTCCCGAGCCTTCAAAGTTGAAGTGTCAAAACTTCCACAATTCTGGAAAAATGCATGTCTAGGCCAAAATTAGGAAATTTTAATTAAAAATCCTAATCCTAATTAACTATACAATTAAAATTAGTTAATTATTAATGAATTACATTTATTAAATTAATTTAAAAAATTCAATTAATTAATTATAAATTATAAAAATTAATGAAAAAATAAATACAAATTAAAATTATTTACAAATTGAATTAATCAGTAATTAACTAAAATTAAATTCCCCAATGGGGGTGCATAGTTGGCAACACATGGCGGAGGAGCTACATGAATGATCACAGATGCTCTCGGTTGGGGGCAAGGGCCTCCCGGTCCCTTCACACATTAATACGTGACAAGAGTGGTATCGCCATAATGGTCATGGTGTGTGTGAGGGCTAACATCGAGGTAGCATTTAAGGGTGGTGGAACATTAAACCTTCAAGAGATGTACGCTACATGCATTTGTATAGGCCTTTGTGCTTGATTTTGGAGACTAGAGACTGGTTGGTTGCCAATAAGGTGAGGAAAGTTGGTGAAATTTTTGTTCGTTAGTAGTGAATTATCGCTGCTCGCATGGAATTCTGACAGGGGTCGAGACTATGGATGGTTCAATTTTCTGAGAACTTGGGTTATCTGGAGCACTCGAAAAGTCTGGGTGTGGAAGGTTAAAGCCTCACCACCCGATGGTAAATAGTCATGCCTTTGCTTCGTCAGGTGGTGGTGCTTGCTGGACTAGTTACTCCACTCTTGGTGGTGGAAACTTGTTCGTCTTTGCGGTATTACAATGCACTAGAGGGAGAGAGCCCGTAGGATTCGTTTGCAGCGCCTGTTCGTAGAATTTGGTGGGTGTGCCTTTTGTGCCCCTGCCCTGGGTTGGAAACAACCCCTGTCTCTCTTGGGGGGGCACTCCATTCCCGAAAGTTGCCTAGAGGGTTGCGGATTTAGCTATGACGTGTTTCTCGAAATTTCAATTTGGAGGGAGAGCTTTGCAGAGGGGAGAGGTCTTTATCTGGGGTTTATGCGAGGTGCTCCACAATTGCTGGATAATATGAAGCCACCCATGCGTAAGGTGACCTCCTCCTCCCATATTGATTTTGAGGGGATGCCTACTCAGTCCCTTGTCGTTGTTTCGTCTAGCCGTGGCAGAAAAACGACAGGGTGAACACAGTGAGGCACTACTTGTTCGAGAGGAGGTCGAGGTAGTGGTATGTTGGGGGTGAGCCATGTGGTAGGATCGTGAAGAGGTGGAAAGCAGGTGGTGAGCTATGGAGAAGTGGTGCACGGTCAAGGTCAGAACCATTGAGGTGGCGGTAGAGCGAAGCATGGGACGACTGCTCGTGAAGCTAGGGGGGGGGGGATTCTCCAACACTGTTTCTTGGAGAATTGATGAGATCTCATTTTCAGTTTAATGGACATAGTGGATGTTGTTGAACACATCCAGAGAGGAGCACGCGGTGCAGATGGCCACTCTGGAGCGACTGCACTACTTTCAAATAATACTAAAATATATTAAAAATATTAAAATAATATTAAAAACTTAAACTAAAATGAGTCAATGAAAAACAATGAAGAGGTACGGTGTTATGAGGAGTTATAAGGGTATGAATCGAGATTTTGGAAATATGAATTTCAGGGAACTCATTTAAATGGATGTTACAAAAACTTTGGGGCCCTATGCAGAGAGTAGTGGAAGAATAATGTATAAGGTGGGAAGCAAAAGGGATGTAGGTTTTCGGAAGAAGCATTTTCGGGAGGAGTAATTTGAGAGAGTCAAATAAAATGAAGTTACGATAATAGGCAAGCCCAAAATGGAATGAGGGGAGAGAAAGAGGTGTCAAAGGTGAATAAGGGATTTCATAAATGTTTTAAAAATGAAGTTATGATGGATGAGGTCCCAAAATGAGGCGGGGAGAAGTTATGGAGTTTTAGAAGAAAGCTATTTCGAAAGGTATTAAAATAAAAGTACAAAAACATGAATTTCTGAAATGAGGTGATAAGGCCCAAGGTGATTTAATGTGCTGAGAAATATAACGTTGGGGGTATGGATTTCGAAGGTTTATTTTAAATTAGTTAAAAATATTTTGGAGTTGAATATGAAGAATGATGAGGAGTGAGGAGGACGGGAGGGCCACATGGAGTGGGACCCTTTTTCCATAAACTACAACCACTTAATAATTAAGGTCATGAAAACGTTAAAAACTACAATCACTTGATTTTTTGGGATTTCAGAATCATTAAGAATTGAAATTGAAATTAATTTCTAAAATCAGATAACACGTAATTTTATTTGTTCTACAATTTTGGTTGCATCGATTTTGTAGGGTCATTAGTAAAAAATGAGTTAATTAGGAAAAAAAAATTAAAATTAATATAAAATCAATATTTACAATAAATTTACAAAAATTAAAATATTATACGTTTTTTACATTTTTAAGCCCACGCGGTAAAAATCACCGAACTTTGGAGAAGCACCATTTACAAACTGTGCATCCAAATGAGATGAAACAAGAACTGATGGAAAACTAGCGTAAATTCGAACGCAATGAAGAGATCAAAAGACAAATCTAAAGAAATAAAAAATCTCGCAAAATTGTCATACACTTAACCTAAAGAAAACATTAAAGAGTGATTTAGCCAAAATTTACAAAAATTGTCCCCATTATTATTATAAATATAACAAGTTAAAAATGGGGGTGTTGTGATCACCACAAAAATGGTGACACATGAGGAAGAACCAGTTAACTCTGGTAAAACGATGATGAACTTTGCTTTACACAAAGGTTAAAATTAAGGAATTTTATTAAGTTGTCAAATAGTAAAGCATATCGCATGGGTCCCACATTAGTGAATCAAGCATTATAAGTTCAAAAATATAAGCACTCAAAGCAAACCGAGTCTAAAATCATGAATCTGAATTTTGGGAAATAAGGCTAATATTTAATATTACCTCATATGAGTGATAGAAGAAGGTGTAAATAGGAGTTTTTTTATAAAACATATATCCATTTATATGAATAGTCTCTGGCATTGCTTCGATGCCAACTACCCTAGTTAGTACCCTGACGAAGTTGTCTTTTATGGCATACAAGCATGGCCCCACTGCTAGCGAGCGTCCATAGCCCCGACGGGTTTACTTGTATTTCCCATTCTTCCCCTTTTTATCACCCTTTTGATAAGAAAATTTATGAGCTAAGTTTATGATGTAGCTCAGTGAAAGGAGTGGGATGGTAAAAGAGACTTAAGAAAATGGATATAATACTTCCATAATGTTGACTCCAAAAAATTTCTCGGCGACTATCAATTAGAGGCTTTTAGAAAGTGGAGGGATGGGAGCGATTCATTGGGTTAAACTCAATGTCAGCTCTTTACTTGAAAAGATGAACTATATTACTTCGAAAGGATTTGTGTTCCTCCATGAAAAATGTTTAAGGCAAGGGCTTTAGAATTCCATAAAGATATACCTTGAAGGTAAATGAAACTCATTAAAATAGAGAGAGTATAAATTTCCCATGTCCGCCAATCATTATTGGGTAAGAGAAAACCCTTCCAAATAAATCTTGGTGGTGTCACCAAAACCAACAATAATCGATAGAAAAAAGGAAAAATAAATCCAAACTGACGTGAAAGAAGAAATTAGAAAACTTCAAAATTTTGAAATAGGAAAGGAAAAATAGAAAGAAAATCCCAAATTAAAAGATGACCCCAACAAGACTAATTACAAAATGTTTCAACAAAAGAGTAAAATAAGACAAACACGAGTGTTCATCTTATGTTGAGATTTTAGTAAATTCTATCTTGTAGAGTTACAAGTAATTAGGCTCTCAAACCATAAAGTGAATAACAGTCATGAGGTGAAATTAAGCTAAAAGAGAAGTTTCTATCTTTTACAAATTTTAGTTTCAAAGCTTGCATGAGAACATCTGAACAATTTTCTAATAAAAGAAATCCTTGTGAAATAAACTAAAATGTTCAGGGACTCCCTAGTTTAGTTGATTTGTTGAACATCATAACTTCTCGTCCAAAACTAAATAAAACAACAAGGAGAATGAATTCCAAATTTGAGTTGGTATGGGTGTAAAACAGTTCTTAGAGACTTGTAAAATAGAGATTTATGATCATCAAAAACTAAAAACTAAACTAAAACAAAAACCTAAGAAAATGGAAACAAATGAAAATGGGCATACGAAACTTACCATTGAAGAATTTCGTTAAAATTTTACCTAAGAGATGTTGATTTTATCCATCAAAAGACAACCTCTTCCTTTGATTAGAATTCAAATTATGAAGAAGTGGCTCTTTGAAGTTTTCATTAGCGCTAAATCATAAATTATTAAATATAAAATAAAGCGGGCAGTAAACTAGAAGAAAAAAATGATTCATGTTCAAGGAATCTGAAGTAAATAAATTTCATAAGAAATGAAAATTAAGATGTGATTCTCATGAAATGCAGCAGCAATTGCTCTCTTTTGTTACTTCTAATTTTTATATTAGGCCAAAAATATTTATACAATCTCAAGAAATCAATTCAAAGTCCCAAACAATGTAACAATGTTTTGTAAGTATATATATGAAGAGGACTAAAATTGATGCATATCATTGAAGTGAAACAATATATCAATAAATCAGCATCGAAAATCTAAATTGGTCAATGACCCATTACCTTTGTATGTCTCTTGCTTGCTTACCAATTTGTCGTGTTGAATGATTTGAAATTAAAATGACGCAATTAAACTTGACAAACAATATGAATCGATAAAATATGATCCTTCACATTAGCCAAGCAAGTAGGAATCCAGACGAAAGGAAATAAATGGAGCCAAAATCCAATAAATATGAATCAGCTAAAAATGATGTCACTCAGAGGTCGGGTTCTTGGAAAGACTTAAAATATGGTTCGTAAAAATGTTCTGAGATTCCTAGGTTTCGAGATAATCAAAGAAAATTAAATGTGAACCATTTATGCTTTTGAGACTCATAAAATCACATTTATTTATATAAAGTGAAAACACACGAAACCATGTGAAGGATATCACATAGGATTTTGGGTGTGGAATATCATAGAACAATTCGAATTGAACTTACGATATTGCGATTCTTCGAAATACTAAAGGATCTGATAATAAGAGTCTCGAAATGAATGTCCTTGATATAAAATATATGAAACATAGAGATTTTTTTGGAAGGTTTTCTTTCAGAAGGATTAAATAATAGTGTTTCTAAAATGTGTAGTTCTAAAATGAAATCACCCAAAAACAGAATAGTTTATACAAAAAAGGATATCAGATGTTGCGATTTCAAAATTGTCATTTTTGGAGCATTTTCTCAAAAGGTTTCAATATAGAAAGGTTCTGATAACCTCGAGTGTATTATTTCCAAGGTATTATTTAATTTCTCTTACGATATCAGAAGTCCCAATATATAGGGAAAGCATAAGGAAGTAGGACCTCGAGATAAAAAAACATTTCGTAACTTCATAAATAAAACTTATGATATAAAAAATGTCTAATAGTGAAGGCTTTAATGTATCATATGGGAATATTACCTTTTCGATACATCATACATTCAAATATCGAAGATAAACAATTTCATAATATTTTATAAGATAATTTTGATATAATACAAACCCAAGAGTCCGAGAAAACTACAAGTTTTATGTCACAAAGAAAGGATCTTGGAAAAGTTATCCTCTTAAAAATGAAACAAAAAGTAGAGGATTGGGAAACATGAGGTTTACAAGATAGAGGCTCCAAATAATCTCGGGAGGGAAAAATGTGACTAAAGTGAATGCAAGATGAGTGATAGAAGTGCAAAGGCTCAAATCAACCCGAAAAATGTAAGATTTCGGGATGGGCATAGGTAAAATCATGAATAGGAATGGTTTATAACTGCTGCAAGATTTTTTTGTGCAATTTTCCTTTGTTTATGGGATTTCTTTAATTTAACACTTAAAATGCGAGAAATTGTAGACCCACAACAGATCTGAGCAACTAAGAGCCAAATGTTTTATTTCAGCTACATCAATGGGAGGTAGAATATTATTATTGACTCATTTTACAAATTTGCAAGGAAAGGAAATATGAAAAGAAGCACCAATACAAAATACAAAATTTCTGATGATCTATCAAATACTTCCCTGAACATGTTAATGGTCTAGAAAAGGGCTAATTGTTTGCTTTATTCTAAATCTAATTAAATTTTCTTGTAAAAATCAAGTCTCCAAATCAAGCCAATGAAGACCTACAAAATAAGAAAAACCGAAATAAGAAATAAACTATGAAAAAATGAAATTAACAACAAATGAAGATGAACATGTCTATGCATACTTGGAAGATTATGATGATAAATTTACCATATAGATCTCGACAGTCTCCCATGTATTATCTTCGATTTTACATATGTTCAAACATATTCTAGTTATTCAATTTAAATTAAGTACTAAGTAATGAGCTATTGATTTATATCCATTTCATATTGAAGCACAAGAGTGATGGAAGAGCAAGAATGATGAATAAGTTCATTTGGCACTGATTGAGAAATTATCATATGAAAAGTGCTTAGATGTAATGCAGCAAGATAAACAAGTGCACCACAAGCATGAATATGATCTGAAAATACTAGATGGTAAATATGCTCTGAAACACTCTTTACCAGAAATCAAGTGAATATTAAGGTAAATATTTGGGCTTCATTATATCTTTATTAGAAATCAACGATATTAAAATACATAAAAATAGGAAAGAGAAATATAACTAAACTAATTCGATTCCTTATCTATCTAGCTGAGAAATTATATCACTAAGTATACTCATACTTCCAGTGAAACCAATTTTATTTTTGCACTAATGAAAACATCAAAAATAAAAAAAAATAAAACTGCAGCTAAATTATTGAAAAGAAAACTCAACTTACTATTTAAATCAAAATTTTGGCAAAATAAATTTATTTACAAAAGTCATAACTTGAAATTCTTCCAACTATATGCCGACAGGATCATAAAAATCAACATGTATTTCTACTAATCATTGAAAGTAACCCAAAGTGTAAAACATAGCACCTTCAAATGATGGATCTCCAAATATTTATGTGTGTATCATGTGCAAAAGAAATGGCATGAAAATAAATATTCTCTTCAAATGAATCAATTAAGTGTGGGTAAAAATTTAGAAGATTTCTAAAATAATTATATTGTTGGCCAGAATGTAATGATGCACTCTCAAGTACTTGAATCTGTGAAGAAATTATTTGAAAATTAGACATAAATTGGCCAAACATGGTCATCAAATAAAATTTCAAAATAAGAAGTAGCCGATGTTCATGCTTGAAATTTTGGGATTGATTTTCATATAAGCTTATTAATGTACTTGATGAATGTCTAGAGTTTGAATGCCTAAAATGTCAGTACAATGTGCTTATAAATTAAAAAATGAAATTTGAAATAAACATAAATTTGAACCGAGAAAAATGAAGACCAAGCATATTCAAATTTACATTAATGTTACAAATAATGGTACAACATGGCTGGGATTTGTTTGCAAAATTTTCCCTCTCACAAGTGTTAACAATAATTGTGAACTTAAAATCATTGTTTGCATTCACTTGCGGAGATGAGAAAATTTCAAGATTATGATTCAAGAAGGTTATTTCATCATCGTATGAATCATAAATTATAATGGATTCATGATTGATGAAATCACTATGATGATTGAATGATTGAGAATTGAATGAAATATTTAAACTAATATTCTTTATGTCTTCAAAAATAGATTCACTTAAGGAATTGGGAAAATGGGACTTAGCTAAAACCATTTCTGAAGAGGGAAGAGGCTCAACATTCTGAGTCTTTAATTCTTCATTATAAATGACTTCATTAGAGTTATTTTCCTTTGAATAAAATAAATCAGAACCAGGCAAATAATTAAATGTCATTTTGAGAGAATTTCCAAGATAACTGAAAATATTGTTGGTTAAATTTTCTCTACCGATATGAGATGTAAACAATAATTCATCATCAATGACAACTCCTCTATTTTATAAAATTAAATTTGTGTTCAAAGGGATTACTGATTGATTATGAATTATATTATTGTTGCTAAAACTATCAGGATAGAAACAAAAATAATAGGTTGAAGATAAATACCTAAAATTTTCTCTCTTCATAAAAGATTGCTCATTTTCTAAAATGCACAATTCATATTATTTTATATTTTAATCATTGCAAACTTCGGATTATTGATCAATGTCTTGAAAAAAATAAGATTTACCATATGTTTGACTGATCTGCAAATTATTGGTAGGTTTCTCTAAAGTTTGATATTTATTAGATATCATTTTTTGGGGGGGATTCAACTGCATTAAGTAAGTCATCCATCTATGACCATTTCCATGAGAGGTAGTCATAACTGACTAATTTCTCATGATTTTTGAATAGTCCACTTAGCACTCATTGCATCAGGTGATGCTCACGGGGGTGAAGAAGTGTGATTGAAACTAGTGAAATGAATCACATAGCATCAATCATCACTTCCAGGGCTTTCACCCGGTAACCAGGACTTCCCAGGAGGTCACCTAAACCAGATTGCCTATGGCTCAAATGCGCTTAACTGTGGAGTTTTCCTCACAATCAAGTCCACTTATCTTGCTACCCTATTTTCTAGCATAAGAAGATTCTAAATTAATTGCAGAAGTAGACTATGTGTCGCTGACATTCTTTAATTGTTGCTAGTTTATTTGATGTTGATTGTTGCTAATATATTGTGCATCTTGTTGATTTTCCATTTCATCAGATATAGAAACAATGTTTAAATTCATAACAAATCTGAAATCAACATCATTTAATTGAGCAACAACAACAATTTCTGATTGAAATTGATGAGAATATTCTCAATTTCAATTTGTGGAGGATCAAAATTGACATTTGGAGCAATCGAATCATTATCAACAATGGATATACTTTTTTGTTCTTCATAATTCTTATAGGACAAAGACACTAAATGTTTAAACCATCCAATTAATTGGAATTGAGGAGGAAACTATTTGGACTGAAATTGCATTAAATTTAATTTAAATCTAATGTAAAAATTATCCAAAGTCTCACCTTTCATCCTATGCAATTCTTCTAACTCATCACCCACCTTTTTGTAATCATATTCCTGAAATGCGTAAAGAAATATCTTCAAAAAATTGTCCCAGCTATGTACAAAGACAACTGGAAGTGATAAGCACCAGTCTTTGGCTTTACCTGTCAAATTAAGAGTAAAAATCCTACAAATAATATCGTCATCAATATTGAATTTTTTGCAACTAAAATAAATTGAAGAAGAAGATTAAAATAAGATTACGTACGATTATACTTTACCTTAAACAAGTTTTGGATTGCCTTTATCAGAGTAATCCTTGGACGAGGTCCAATAAAACAACTCGAAGGAGGTCTTTTAAGTGGATCCATAGTAATAAGATAAAAATCATACAGCACAAAATCTTCAAAGAAAATTTACTTGCCGCTCCTTCTAGCGCAAAAAATGTCGTCATTAAAAATGACCTCATCAACATGTGTGTGATACCACCCGATCAAAGTCTCAAATCAAACTCCTAAATGTTTATGTAATCACTCTAACTAGTTCAATCGGGTCCACTTACCCTCTCTCTTAGTGTGCTAGCTTATAGTATTTCAATTACTTGCAAATAGAAAGAGAGAAATTAGATCTTCCCTCTTGTTATGCACATCCAAGTAAACAAATTCTTAAGTTGACTTTATGGCTCAGCCAAGCGATGACTAATTTCTTTCCCTATGTGAGGGGACATCTAGAATGTAGAATTAAATCTAAATGCATATTTACTCAAATATGCAAGTAAAACTAATCTTATCTCGAATTGGGAAAATGATAATCCTCTCTCAATTCAAGAGAAAATGGAATAATTAACCAAGGGAAAACAATTGTTTATATGATTGAATCCGTTATAGAATTTTCATCAATTAAATAAGTAATTCATTCAATTAATGAAAGAGAAAACAAAATGGAAATTTATTTAACCAATAAATAGTTACTACCCAATATACTATTATCTCAATGAATTCATATTAATTCTAATTTTTTTATGCCCTTCATAGATAACTCCTATGGAAATTCAATAGCATAAAACAATAGATACGAAAATAGTGCTCAACGAGTATGCAATACACTATTTAGAACATAGACTAAAATCAATTAGAGAAATTCCATCAATAGAAAATTAACTCACATTTAAGACAATAGTGCATTGAAATGAAAATTTATTAAAATCATACCATAATCTCAATACAATTTTGCAGTCCATGAGCAGTTTCATCATCTTGAGAAAATTTTGTCTATAGTAGTGCAAAACAATTCTTCCTCTCAAAGCCAAAATGCTATATCTCTTTGCAACTCAACTTTCTGCCCATTACAAAAGTGCATATGTACAGCAAGAAAAATTACAGAGATATCCCCTAACACCTCATATACGAAGTATTCCACTCACCTACAGGTATAATTCCTTAAACAATAGTGTCATCAGAGCCTCTAGTTGCAGAGAAGATGAACCTCTTGTTGATTCTCCAAACTATTATTTAATAATTTACAAAATCCCAAAATGGGAGAGTTGTTGAGATTCATTTTATAGATCCTCAATTAAAACTGTAAATTTTCCGTTATTATCCCTGTTGGTCTCTTTTCGTTGTTCCATATCTTCTTTGCTTCATCTCCTCAACCACTTTTCTTCTAAAACCAATAAAAAATAAATCAAATTGCAAATAAAAAATCAATAAAAATAAAAAACAAACAAACAAACTCTCATGAAATTTCTAAATTAAAATAAAATAAATCTAAGTATATTCCATGCTATGATTACTTCAAATTTATATTATTAATGTTTGAATAATGATGGAGGATGAATTAGTGACAACAATTTTCCCAAGCCAATGAAATTTTCCCAAATCAAAATTTGGAGAAACTAATTATTGTTGGAAATTCGTCATTTTGTCTTCTGATAGATTTTTGAGTCATTAAATGATTAAATTTGTTAAAATAATCATCCCCATATTATTCCCCTGAGTCTTAGCTTTCCAAAGAGCTATTGTGAGATTCATTTGGCCAAGTAAATCTTGAGATATGCCTCTTCAAAGTTGAAGTGTCAAAACTTCCACAATTCTGGAAAAATGCATCTGACCAAAATTGGAAAATTTTAAATAAAAATACTAATCTTAATTAACTGTACAATTAAAATCAATTAATTATTATTTTTTCGAATTTTAATCTATTATAATGGCACATAATGTACATAGTTAGCTTCTCCTCCAGATTTCAAAACTAGCAAATGCTGGAGGGAAGCAAATTTAGAAAATCCAAAATATAAGTCACCCGTGACTGGGAAACCGACTCAAAATTGCTGCCCATAAGCGGGAAATCAGCATACATTGTTCTAAACAAGAAACTGAAAGTATAGAAAGAGCTAGCGTAACTAAGGTAAAAAACAGACATCTTTTCCATAGCTACTTTGATGATGAAGCCAAAAAACCAAAAAGAGTTAAGGAGACCCACGAACCTACTAACTGTCAACTTGTTTGCCATCAGGTGGTGGATTTTCTTCCACGATAGGGCAGTTCTAGTCTTCATCCGGGGCATCTGCAACCTTTTTGTCATCATCCTTGGCTGAGTGTTCTGAAGAGGAGGGAGAACTGGAATGTTTCCATTCCGAGTCCTCACTTGCAGAGCTGCCGCTGCTCATCCCTGCACTACTAGACGTTCTGGGGCTTGGCTTCACCGGAAGGGCGGTGGAATTTCTGGTAGCAGGGGGAGGATGTACCGAGATAGTTGATTTCCACCTACGCTTCTGGGAGCCAGAGCTAGCAGCATCGGAGGGCTCTTCCTGAAAGACCACTGTAATCTTTGATGTGATGCGCGGCTTATCCAAGGCGCCAGTGAACTGAAAACTGGCCTCATTTATTATTGATGGCGAATAAGCCCAATCAACTCTGCTACTGCTACTTCCCCTTCCTGCACCGCCTCTACCACCGCAAGAACCGCTACTACTCCTTCCTTCACCGCCTCTACCACCGCCCCCACGCCTGCAGCGCATTCGTTGCCTACACATCATGGTCTACCTGTGGAATGCTGAGTGATAACCTGAATTGTCGGAGGACTGAGATGGCGAAGAGGAGAAGGCTAGGCGGGTAGGCAACAAGGTCTGGGCAAAGAGAGGAGAGGGCTGAAAATGGTCACGCGGAGCGGTGATCTATGTGTCACTGCAGGGTGAGGAATGGCCAGGTCGAATGTGGGTCTGGAGAACAATTTGGGAGCGGAGATGAAGCTGAGGAGCAGAGTGGGGGTGCCAAGGAGAATTAAAGGCAGTAGCAGCATAATGGAAGCTGGCAAGCATGAAAGCCATGGAAGTTGGCAAGCACGCAGAGTAAATGCAACTCAGGGGAGGAGAAGACATCGTATCATCACCTGCTATCGAATTTATGGGAGGAGTACAGCGATCATGTGCTTGCAAGTGGCAATACCACCTGTCGCTCTCCAACGCCTCCACCGACGGCCCGCTATTCAACACCCGCATCCGAGAAAAATCAATTAATTATTAATGAATTACAATTAATAAATTAATTAAACAAAAGAAAATTACAAATTATATAAATTAATGAAAAACTATATACAAATTGAATTAATCAATAATTAATTAAAATTAAATTACAAGTTTATAAATGAGTTGTCTTTAATGCGACTTTTTGGAGTTTCCGGTGCCGGAATCCGGCGGAAAAATTTGAGCTGAAATCTTGATTTGTGTTATTCAAACTAGTTTTTTGACTGTATATATGGATTCAACACCCTGAAAAACCCTTAACACACTTCAATTGTGGAGGGGTTACTCATCAAGCTTGTGATTTCAATGAATTCCTGCCGGATTTTAGAGAAATTGGACAGGAAAAATCCACCAGAAAAGATTCTAAAAAGTCGCATTAAAGACAACTCTGTTTATATATACAAAAATTACATTTAAAAATAAATATAAAATTAATCAATTTAAATAATGAAAAATTAATTAAATTTCATTTTAATTAAAATAACGTTAAAAACTTAAACTAAAATGAGTCAACGAAAAACAATGAAGATTTATGGTGTAATGAGGAGTTATAAGGGTATGAATCGGGATTTCAGAAATATGAATTTCGGGGAATTCATTTAAATGGATGTTATGAAAACTTCGGGACCCAATGCGGAGAATCATAAAATACGATCTTTGAATTAATAAATCAAAACTCACTGGTCAGCTCTACGAAAGAGAGTCTGAACCAGGAGAGTCTGGCTTCTGCAAAACGCTCTACATTGTCAATACAACTCAACCATTATATAGCATACATAGATGTAGGGAAGTTAGAACCATACCCTAAGAAATAGAAACTAATTACTATCCTAAGGTTTCGTGATCCAACTCTCACTAATTAAGGATTCTCCATTATCATCAACACTCCCCCTTAATGGAGAAGGGGTTCACAAATATGCCTAACATTTCCCTAAACATTTCAAACTTAATTCTGCCAAGAGGCTTGGTGAAAATGTCAGCAACATTATCACATGTTTTACAATATACAAGATGGATTTCCTTAGATTGAACTTTCTCCCTGACAAAGTGGAATTGTGTATCAATGTGTTTAGTGTTCTTGTGAAACACGGATTATTAGCAAGTTTGATTGAGCTCTGGCTGTCGCATCTGATAATTATTGCATCTTTTTGTTCTTCCCCAACATCCTGGAGAAGTCTTCGCAATCAAACTGCCTCACATGTTGCTGCGCACATGGCTTGATGCTCCACTTCCGCTGAGGACAAGGAAATTGTGTTATGTTTCTTACTGCTCCATGTAATCACCCCGGATCCAATGATGAATCCATAGTCTGTTATGGATATTCGGTCGTATACATTTCCAACCCAGTCAGAATCTGTGAATCTTGTCAATCTAACATCAGAAGAATCAGTATAAATAATACCATAATCTACAGTTTCTTATAGATACCTTAGAATGCCTTTTGATGCATTCCAGTGACTCTCAAGTGGTTTGGACATAAATTGACTTAGCACACTAACTGCATAAGCCAAATCTGGTCTAGTAGTGGTTAAGTAGATTAGACTTCCAACCAGTTGTCGATAAAGTGTCACATTTGCCTCTTTGGAGCCATCCTCACTCTGAAGTTTAATGTTCTGTTGTAATGGTACTGCTGCAGCCTTACACCGATCCATCTTGAATCTTTCCAGTAGACTTCTGACATACTTACCCTAGGACAGAAACATTTATCCTAAATCTCTCCAGATCTCAAGACCCAAACAATATCTTAGTTCACCAAGGTCTTTCATTTCAAAAATTTGTGACATTTGTTGCTTGATTTCTTCGATTTGATCAACAACATCACCTGTAATAATTAGATCATCTACATACAAAGAAATCAAAACTATATGCCCATTTTCATCTTTCACAGTATACATATTAGGGTCGTTTTTACTTCTATTGTAACTGTGTTACAGAAAAATGAATCTATCTTTTCATACCATGACCTAGGTACTTTTTTCAGTCCATATAAAGCTTTCTTTAATCTGAAAACTAAATGTTCTTTCACTTTCTGGACAAACCCCTCAGGTTGCTCAAAGTAAACCTCCTCTTTCAATTCCCCATTTAAAAATGTAGATTTTACATCTAGTTGGTGAATCATCTAGTGTTTTCTAGTAGCTAAAGCAATCATCATTCTAATAGTGTTTAGTTTAGCTACAGGGGTGAAGGTTTCCTCATAATCAATACCTTCTTTTTGTCAATACCCCTTTGCTACCAATCTATATTTTAATTTATCTATGGTTCCATCTACATTAATCTTGGGTTTATACAACCATTTACAACCTATGGTTTGTTTCCCTTCAGGTAGTTCAACCAACTCCCAAGTGTTGTCTTTGAGAATAGATTCATATTATTGTTCCATAGCTTCTTTCCATTCACTGCATTGATTTGCTTCTCTATAACTAGAAGGTTCAACAACATTCATCATACTAGTTATAAAGGCATTTTCCCTATATCTAGCAGGCAATTGAATCTGCCTACCTGATCTTCTAAGCGTTGGTGTGGCTTCCAACTTGTTATGATTTTCCTTTGAAGAATTCTGCTCGATTGATGTATCTGAACTTTATGTTTCTGCCTTGTTCTGGTTTTCATGGTTGTTACCTGCTTCTTCACTTCCTTCCACCAAGAACGGAATATCCCATTCCTCATTTTTTTATCAGGTTCATCATAAACCTGCTTATGGAACATGACATATCTACTAACAAAAATCTTGTGAGTAGAGGGTGTTGGAAATACTGAGAGGGGGGTGAATCAGTATTTCTTTTCAATTGTTAATTTTACCAGTTAGATCACTTATATTTAGAACAAAAAATGAACAATAAGAATAAATGCTTTTATTAATTTCCTCTTTACAATAAATCAAGTACAATATATGTAGGGCTCCAACCCTAGATGAAGACACCAATCTTCAATCTCCCGGGCTCCAACCTGTATTTTCCAAGCACCGACTTGGACTTCCAAGGCTCCAACCTTGTCAATTATGAAGCAACAACCTCAAGGGCTCCAACCCTATATCTGGTATAGGCTCCAACCTGGTCTTTTGAGGACTCCTATCCTTTAGGGCTCCAACCCTATCTTCCAAGGCACCAACCTTGTCTCTATGAGGCTCCAACCTCCTACTTCAATTTGTCAAGATATATTTGGTTATACTTCACGACTCCCAATGTCTTATTCAACGAGCCCTTTCAATCTTCACTTAGTCTTAATTGTAGTCTCCACATTACGTCATCAATGACAACCTTTTATTCTTAGAAGGTGTCACCACTGCTCTTCATCATACCCAAACACTTTCGCCAAGGTCATCTCATGATGACATTAGCAATGCATCATGGTCTCCAATAATGTCATCAAGATTAGTTAAAGCTTCTCAACAAGATGTCTTCAATATCAAGTCCAATGTATCATCAATAAGCTTCAAAGAGATCTTCAAAAACACTACTCCTTCAAGATTACTTCAACCTTGTTTAAAACCAAGGTCAGCTCCACTACAATTCCTCAACAAGGTTCTTCAAATTTGGTCACAATATTAGGTAAACAATGATGTTTCAACAAGTTTTTCTCTAGGCCTTATCAAGGCTTCAACAGATCTTTAAAGATGCTTCACTTCAATTCTCTTAAGCAGTTGCAAAGACTTTAATAAATCTATCACTAGATTCCTCCAGTAGCTGCTCAATCAAGGCCTTCTAGAATGCCTCTCAAGGTTTTCTCCAAAGAAGACCATAGGTTATATTATGTTAAACAAATGTCTTTAAGTGCTTCAAGGGTCCTTTAATAGGCTGCTCCAAGTACTGTTTCAATCCTCAAACAATGTCAATATTGTATGCTTAAGAATGTCCCAAAGGCAGCTCCAAATTCACTTCAATATATACTGCTTTAAGGTTTCTTCAAGATATAGATATGTTCCAACTACTCTTCTAGTTTTGTTATGCTCTGCTCCAAAGCTGTTATAATTTTGTCTTGAGGTGATTTCAAAGACACTTCTTCAAAAAACCTCAAATGATGCTCAAAGGACTATCAAGAATTCTAAACTGTAATCTTTAGCAAACAGAGCTACTATACTAGTAGAGCAGTCTTCTGCAATGATGATCGTGCTCCTTTAAGAGACTGTTCTCAAAGTCCGAGATCCTAAAATGAGGTTTGGTACACAGAACGAGGTGCAGAGATAAGGTGTTCCGAAAAACCCAAGGTTTGTTCCTGTAGTGGTTTATACTGACCCGAAATTGCAGAGATTTTATAGGTCCGAAGTTTCAGAACTGCAGGTCTGTGGTTCTGCAATAATGAAACAAGTCCGAGGTCTATGATTGAAGGTATGTGGTTAGAGTCATATGACCACAGATCCGAGAAACCAGCCTTAGGTAGCTGTCCGAGATGTTTAGAATCTGATCACGGTAATCAAGCACAGTCACTATAATCTTCAAGAATCTAAGCCAAAATATCACTGAGAAACCCTTATCAAAAATGCCCTTGTCTCTTCCTTCTTTTGTTCACGAGTTGTGAACAATTCTTTCTCTTTTCTATGTTGTTGATCGAGTTCAAGGGTGAGAAAATGAATCTCGGACTGTATATAAATAGGCTTCTTTGTAATGACAGCCGAAAATCCACGTCCATGTTTGGAGGGTCGACATGAGTAGGCTAGCACAGGTCGGCTGGCCAAAAACAATATTTTTCTAACTTAAAAATTCATTAACTTTCAAATCACTTGGAGTTTCGGGCTGATTAATAGCTCGTTGGAAAGGAAAAATTATGTTCTTCAAGATGGTGTAGGTGTTATTAAGTAATTTTGCCTCTAAGATAGCAAAAAAACTATTTTTTAATGTGACTAATTATTTATGAGTGCAGAAATGGAGGCAAAGCAGAGTAGGCTTCTCTTGTTAGGCTTCTTCATGGTTTTTGGCTTCTTCATTGTTTAACACCTTTATCATAGGATCATGGTAGGACATCAAAAATGAGTGTATTACATAGTGGTGCAGTGATATGTTATAGGCAGTATCATTAGGAAGGTCTCTTTCAATCATCAATCACGTCATCACTTAGCCTTCCAATCTTTATCAAACACCATCATTAAGTGTGGTCACATAAGAGTATAACATCATCACAAGTATGGCTTCATAAAGTATAGTTCTTCACATCATGGGCTTGTCCTTAGGGACTAGATCACCAATCAGACACTTGGCAACTTCTTAAGGCAAGACATCATCATCTGGAACGAAGCATCTCAAGAATATTGAAATCTTAGTCAAAGCCATATTGGCATCAATGACAACCTTGATTAACAATCTCCCCCTTTGTCATTGATGGAAATATTCTTGCCCTTCCATCATTCTCTCCCCCTTTGACATCAATGGAAAACAGGGTGCCCAAGTACTCCCCCTGTAAAATTGCTTCTTTTCTTCATGAATAGTAGTCCCTCATAGGTATGTTACTCTTGTTGTCATGGTGCTCTTCAATGAACTTGCTCCCCGTAAGCCTTTGCATGTCTTCATGTAAATGGTCAATCGACTCCCTGCCTGCATAACCTCTGCTAGCTCTTATTTTTGCCTTCGATAAGAAATATTTCAACCTTGTGATCAAGTGGAAGACATCTTCAACAATGATCCATCGAATGAGAATGGATTATGTTCTTCAATGGAGAAGGTCTATCAAAAGATTATTGTCCATATGAATCATCAAGGATTTCATAGGGCCCTTTCACGGATAGATTCTGCAAGATAGCTCAAGAATCACAGACTCCCCCTAAATGTATGCATGGTCTCATTTTGGCAGAGTTTCATTATCAATTACTTGGAATATCAAGGATGACTTCATCAATTCAACAACATGTGTTGTTGGCTGAAGTGTTCAAAATATTTCCAGAGGCAATCTGTTTCCTTCTCCATACTTGTGTAAATTTCTTCTCTGGCATGGTTCTAGCTTGTGTAGGGCCCAAAATGAAGTTACAATCACGTGCCAGATGTCCAATGTTATGGCAATTGAAGTACTCCATCTCGTTCATGAATGAGGAATCATGACTTTTTTTTGCAAAATTTCTTCTGGGGAGTTGATGGGAACCATTATATTTGTCCTTGTGATATGCCCTACAATCCTTTTCCATATGCCCAAAGTTTGTACAAGAATAGAAATAACCAAAAAATGTACTTTGGTACCTAGAGGATGGAGATTGCCTTGATGTTCTTCCAAAGTCATTCTGCCCTAGGTTCCTCTAATGATATCCATTACCTCTTGCATCCTTGACACCATCAACATACTTTCTTGAAGTAGTGTCTCTTCCAATGTCATCTTGACTCGTGCTTTTGCTGGAACTGGGGGCATTAATATTTCTTCCAAGCTTTTCCACATCCTTTTTGTTTGAAGCATTAGGTTTTGCATCACTTTTGTTTGAGGGTTCACCTGCATAACCAAGATCTGATTTATCAAGGGGGGATTTTTGATGACTTAGGATGTCATCTAGGGTTTGAGAACTCTTCAAGTTCTTATTCAACAAGTCAACTTCATTTTTAAGAGAAGCAATTTCTCCTTTCAACTTTTCACGATATTCATCTTTCATGACTAGTTGTTTCTTCATTTCTTCCATCATCCATGTTGCTTCATGTTCTTCGATTTTAAGGGAGATGATATTTGATTTCATTATGAGGATTTCTTCATTCTCCTTTGCTGCACTTCTCACCAGTTCTTCTTTTATTCTTTTTGCTTCACATGTTTCGGCCTTGAGAAGATTGATGTCTGATTTTAGTTTGAAGATTTCTTCATCCTTTTCTTCTAGTTGGCATATCATGGTGTTTCTCTCCTTTTATACTTCATCAACTTGTCCTTCTATGAATTCCAAAGTTTCCATTACCTTCTCGGCTCCTTGCGCTTGTTTCCTCGCTTCTTTTAGTTGAGATCTAAGAGAGGAGACCTCTTCCTTGTATTGACCAATCTCTGCTTCAAGATTGTTCAAGCTCTTAACTCTTTGTTCAAGGTGGCTTGACAAAGTTTCTTCCCTTTTCTTTACCTTATCCAATTGATTTTTCATAGATATGACTTCTTCGTGATGCTTTCTATTGTTTTGATGAAATTCCTCCTTAATTTGGGTGAGCTCCTCATTTCTTTCTTGTACTTGAAGCTTGAGAAGGTCAACTTCCTTCCTTGTCTTGTGGTCACCATCTTGAGCTCTCTTCTTAAGTTCCTCATTTTCCTTTTTCAAACTGTTAATTTCTTCCATGGCATCTATAAGCTTAGTCAGGAGATCTTCTTCAAAGTCTTCTTTGATTTCTTCTTCTTCTAGGTCTTCTTTGGCCTTGATGTCATCATTCTTATTTTCAACTTCCTTGATGGGTTTTGGATTTCCTTCTTGCTTTCCATCATATTCTTGACTATAGGTCATGGGAAACACTCCTTTTGAGTGAAGATCATGAAGTTTGTCCCATATGACTTTTGCTGACGAACATTTTTCAAAATTGGCCTTCACAGAATTTGTTAACCCATTCAAAATTGCCTTCATTTCTCTTGTATTGTACTCCTTGGATTCTTTGTCCATCGTGTCATTAGTAATCACTGATTTCCAAACTTAAATTCCTTGAGTCTTCAAGAAATTCCTCATTCTTGCCACCCATATATCAAAATTTCCATTGAACAATGGAGCCTTCACAAATTGATTTACTTCAATTTCAATGTTTGAGGAAGACACATCTTTAGGAGGATTGGAGACTTTCTTCCTTGGATTTTCCATTTGTGTTCTAATGATCAACCTTCAAGCTGTTAGGCTTTGAGTGAAGGTACTAGCTCCAATACCAATTGTTGGAAATACTGAGAGGGGGGTGAATCAGTACTTTTGCTTTTCAATTTTAATTTTACCAGGTTATATCACTTATATTTTTAGAACACAAAATGAACAATAGGTAAAATAACAGTAATTTTAGTAATTTGTTCTTTACAATAAAATCATTACAATATATGTGGAACAACATAGGTAGAGAACATAAAATATTAGTCTCCCGAGGCTCCAACCTATATTTACCAAACTTAGCCTTGGACTTCGAGGCTCCAACCTTGTCGATTATGAGGGCACCAACCTCGAAACCAACTATGTCTGGTACGACAACACAATGCATTTGAGGACTACTCTCTTGAGTGACCTCCTCGCCAATTCGTCAGGCTATTTGGTTATACTTCACGGCTCCCAATGTCTTCTTCAGCGAGCCCTTTCAATCTTCACTTAGTCTTCATTATAGTCTCCACATTACGTCATCAATGACAACCTTTTATTCTTAGAAGGTGTCACCACTTCTCTTCATCATACCCAAAAAATTTCTCCAAGGTCACCTCATGATGACATTAGCAATGCATCATGGTCTCCAATAATGTCATCAAGATTAGTTAAATCTTCTCAACAAGATGTCTTCAATATCAGGTCCAATGTATCATCAATAAGCTTCAAAGAGATCTTCAAAAACACTATTCCTTCAAGATTACTTCAACCTTGTTTAAAACCAAGTTCAGCTCCACTATAGTTCCTCAACAAGGTTCTTCAAATTTGGTCACAAGATTTTCTTCACACAAGCCTCAAATTATGCTTCTAATCCCCTTTAATAGCGCACCAGTGTAAACAATGATGTTTCAACAAGTTTTACTCTAGGCCTTATCAAGGCTTCAACATATCTTTAAATATGCTTCACTTCAATTCTCTTAAGCAGCTGCAAAGACTTTAATAAATCTATCACTAGATTCCTCCAGTAGCTACTCAATCAAGGCCTTCTAGAATGCCTCTCAAGGTTTGCTCCAAAGAAGACCACATGTTCTATTATGTTAAACAAACGTCTTTAAGTGCTTCAAGGGTCCTTTAATAGGTTGCACCAAGTATTGCTGCAATCCTCAAACAATGTCAATATTGTATGCTTAAGAATGTCCCAAAGGCAGCTCCAAATTCACTTCAATATATACTGATTTAAGGTTTCTTCAAGATCTATTCCAACTACTCTTCTAGTTTTGTTATGCTCTGCTCCAAAGTTGTTACAATTTTGTCTTGAGGTGATTTCAAAGACACTTCTTCAAAAAACCTCAAATGATGCTCAAAAGACTATCAAGAATTCTGAACTGTAATCTTTAGCAAACAGAGCTACTATACTAGTAGAGCAGTCTTTTGCAATGATGATTGTGCTCCTTTAAGAGACTGTTCTCAAAGTCCGAGATCCAAAAATGAGGTTTGGTACACATAACGAGGTGCAGAGATAAGGTGTTCCAGAAAACCCAAGGTCTATTCCTGTAGTGGTTTATACTGACCCGAAATTGTAGAGATTTTATAGGTCCAAAGTTTCAGAACTGCAGGTCTGTGGTTCTGCAATAATGAAACAGGTCTGAGGTCTATGATTGAAGGTATGTGGTTAGAGTCATATGACCATAGGTCCGAGAAACCAGCCTTAGGTAGTTTTCCGAGCTGTTTAGAATCACTGTAATCAAGCACGGTCACTGTAATCTTCAAGAAGCCAAAATATCACTGAGAAACCCTTATCAAAAATGCCCTTGTCTCTTCCTTCTTTTGTTCACGAGTTGCGAACAATTCTTTCTCTTTTCTGTGTTGTTGACTGATTTCAAGGGTGATAAAATGAATCTCGAACTATATATAAATAGGCTTCTTTTTAATGACAACCGAAAAGTCACGTCCATGTTTGGAGGCCGACATGAGTAGGCTAGCACAGGTCGGCTGGCCAAAAAATAATATTTTTCTAACTTAAAAATCCATTATCTTTCAAATCGCTTCGAGTTTCGGGCTGAGTAATAGCTCGTTGGAAAGGAAAAATTATGCTCTTCAAGATGGTGTAGGTGTTATTAAGGAATTTTGACTCTAAGCTAGCAAAAAAACTATTTTTTAATGTGACTAATTATTTATGAGTGCAAAAATGGAGGCAAAGCAGAATAGGCTTCTCTTGTTAGGCTTCTTCATGGTTTTTGGCTTCTTCATTGTTTAAAACCTTTATCATAGGATCATGGTAGGACATCAAAAATGAGTGTATTACATAGTGGCACAGTGATATGTTATAGGCAGTATCATTAGAAATGTCTCTTTCAATCATCAATCACGTCATCACTTAGCCTTCCAATCTTCATCAAACACCATCATTAACTGTGGTCACATAAGAGTATAACATCATCACAATTATGGCTTCATAAATTATAGTTCTTCACATCATGGGCTTGTCCTTAGGGACTAGATCACCAATCAGACACTTGGCAACTTCTCAAGGCAAGACATCATCATCTGGAACGAAGCATCTCAAGAATATTGACATCTTAGTCAAAGCCATATTGGCATCAATGACAACCTTGATTAACAGAGGGATTAAACAATCTATAAGCTTTAAATTGTGAACAATACCCTACAAAGGTACATCTAATGGCTTTTGAATCTAGTTTTCTTTTGTCTTCCTTTGGAATGTGAGAAAATGCTTTAGACCCAAATACTCTCAAATGTTTTACCGTAATCTTGAATCCATATAATGCTTCAAAAGGAGTTTTAAACTGGAGAATTCTTGTAGGACTCCTATTTTTCAAATAAACTGCAGTATTCAATGCTTCAGCCCAAAAACCATTCGAAAGATCCTTACCTTTCAACATGCTCCTAGCACACTCCACCAATGTTTTGTTCTTTCTTTCCGCTACTCCATTCTGCTGAGGAGTATGGGGTACTGTGAATTGTTGTAATATTCCATGGTCTTTACAATACTTGGTAAGTTCATCCTTCCTGTATTCTCCCCCTTGATCGGAGCAGAGAATTTTTACGTGCTTCCTTGTTTGCTTTTCTATCATATATCTGAACTGCTTAAAGTATTCAAATGTGTGACTTTTCTTACTCATAAAATATACCCAAGAAAACTCTGTGCAGTCATCAAAAAACAGTATAAAATACAGTGCACCTCCTAATGACTTTGTTTGCATAGGTCCACATAGGTCGATGTGCACTAATTCAAGTATCTCTCTTTTTCTTTTCTACTCGAACAAGGAATTCTTCTCTATGCATCTTTCCTAAAACACAAGCATCAAAATCAGTATGCACTTGTTTTAATGTAGGAAGACCTCTTACCATTTCCTTTTTATGAAGTAACAGCAAATCATTGAAGTTGATCTAACCAAGTCTCTGGTGCCATAGCTCTTCTGTAGTCAAACTCGATGCTGTCAAATCTCGATCTGGTGGTGTTCTCACAATCAATTTGTACAGACCTCATGTTCGAATTCCTGAAGCAATAGTCTTCATGCCATCCAAAAAATCTTTAATATAACAATTATATTTAAAGAATTCTACCTTGAGATTCTGATCTATAATCATGGATACATAAATTAGATTCTTTGTAACTTCGTGTAAATACATTAAATTTTGAATATATCTGATATGACCATTAGGAAAGGTAACAGGAATGTTCCCATACCCTTTGATCTGATAACTTCTATCATCACCAAGGTATATTTGTGCTCCTTTGTTGGTTTCTTTAAAATCTTCGAACCATTGTTTGTTCCCTATCATATGTGTGGATGCTCCTGAATCCACATACCACATGTCTGCTTCGACATTTTCATCAAAGTATGCCATGAACAATATGAAGTCCTGAACATGGTCATCATCTGCGAAATGACCTGCATGTCTTTTATGCCTCTGTTGTTCTTCATGAAATTTATTTTTCCTGCACTCGTTAGCCATATGAATGATTTTTCCGCCATAAAAACATTTTACTACAAAGTCGTTTATATTCGGATACATACCTTGAGCTTGATTCAGTATTTTCTGTGTATTTCCTTCATTTTGTTGTGATGGATTTCCTTTTTCTTTGAACAATTTCTTCTTTTCCATTAATGCAAGATCTACACTCTGGGTTTCAGAGTCAAGTCAATCTTCTTTCTTCTTCTTGCATTAGTATTCATGTCAGTTCTTCAAAATTTGGGATTTTATCTCTTGCACTTATCCCAGTGATGAACATTTGGTAATCATCGGTCATACCATTCATGGTAATCATGACCAAATATGCATCTGCAACTATCTCACTGATATCTGCCAATTTGTTCTTCAAATATTTGATCTGCGATATGAAAGAAGAAATTTTTTCATTCTACTCCATATTTATGGATAGAATCTTGCTCTTCAAAAATAAAAGATGATTTGTATTCCTGATCTCATACAAATCCTTCAATACCGTCCAAATTCCGCTTGTTGATTTGCATTCTCTGATATGTGGTATGATGCAGTCTTTCTCTGACATCTTCAGCAACGTCTTTGCTTTTCCCTCTCTCTTCTCCCAATCTTGAGTCGTTGTGGGTGAACCAGCTCCTGTTGCTAGCTTTGGCTCGTCCCCAATTGCAATCGTCCAAGCACTCTACACTTCTAGCACAATCTGCATCTTAAACTTCCAATTAAAGTAATTGGAACCATCGAGCTTGTTGCTCTCATTCAAGTATGCTTCGATTATTTGATTATTCATCTTGACGATTCAAAAAAATAAAATCGATTAATTGACAAAGAAAAAAGAAAAATGATGGATCTACCCCAGATCCTTATAGAAAGCAATATTACGATACAGATCTATCTGATCTATAATCAATCCAGCAGGTTTTTTTGCACATTGTGCGACAGGCTCTTGAATCCTCTACACCAGCAAGATCTGCTTCAGATCTCTTCCTTCATCGACGAACTTTCATCGGATCTCTTCATCGGTGACCTTTCACCGCATTTCTCCCTTCATTAGTGATTAAACATTAGCTCAGATCTAATTCAGATCTCCTCAGCGCACTTACTGACCCAATTTCCACGACTTTCACACTGGAAATAAAACACGGTAAGTCTTTCCCTAATCGGCACTTTTGTTTATCTCAAATCCACACCATCGGTGCGACTGTTACTGCAGAACTGCGACGATCGACACGACTATTCCTCAAAAACCCGCGCTGATCCGCTCAATACTTGAGAGAAAAAAAAATTTCACTAAGTCATCAGGGGCTTCTCCTCTGCCACCTGGATACTCACAGGGATCACAACACCCCGGCTATGATTCGACCTTGGAGCTCCGATACCGTGATAAAATATGATGTTTGAATTAGTAAATGAAAACTCACTGGTCAGCTCTACGAAAGAGAGTCTGAACCAGGAGAGTCTGGCTTCTGCAAAACGCTCTACATTCTCAATACAACTCAACCATTATATAGCATACATAGATGTAGGGAAGTTAGAACCATACCCTAAGAAATAGAAACTAATTCCTATCCTAAGGTTTCGTGAACCAACTCTCACTAATTAAGGATTCACCATTATCTTTCAACATAGAAGATTGGAGGAATAAGTTATAAGGTGGGAGGCATAAGGGATGTAGAATTTCGGAGGAAGTTTTTTCGGGAGGATTCATTTTGGAGCATCAGATAAAATCAAGTGACGATAATAGGTAGGTCTGAAATGGAATGAGGGGAGAGGAAGAGGAAGAGGTGAATAAGGGATTTCGTAGAGTTAAAATTTCAATTATGTTTTAAAAATGAAGTTACGATGGGATGAGGTACCAAAATGAGGCGGGGAGAAGTTATGGATTTTTGGAAGAAGGCTATTTGGAGGGTACTAAAAATAAAGGTATAAAAACATGAATTGTCGAAATGAGGTGAGACGGCCCGAGGAATTATGTCTCGAAGTAATTTAATGTGTTGAGAAATATAACATTGGGTTATTTATTTCGAAATTTTATTTTAAATTAGTTAACAAGATTTTGGAGCCCGATATGTAGAATGATGAAGAGTGAGGAGGAGAGGAGGGCCACGTGGAGTGGGACGTTTCCTCCATAAACTACAACCACTTGATAATTAAGGTCCCGAAAACATTAAAAACTACAATCATTTGAGTTTTTGTGATTTCAGAAGCATTAAGAATTGAAATTGAAATTAACTTATGAAATCTGATAACACATAATTTTAATTGTTCTACAATTTCAGTTGCGGTGATTTTGTAGGATCGTTAGTAAAAAAATGAATTAATTAGAAAAAAATAATTAAAATCAATATTTACAGCAAATTTAGAAGAATTAAAATATTACACATTTTGTACATTTTTTAGCACAGGTGGTAAAAATCACCGAACTTTAGATAATCCCCATTTAAAAACTATGCATCCAAATGATATGAAACAAGGACCGATGGAAAGTTAGCGAAAAGTCGAACACAATGAAGCAATCAAAAAAAAAAAAAATCCAAAGAAATAAAAAATATTGCCACATTGTCGGACACTTAACTTAGAAAAAAAAAAATTAAAGAGTGATTTAGCCAAATTTACGAAGAGGGTCCCCATTATTATTGTAAAGTTAATAAGTTAAAAATGAAGGTGTTTTGGTTTCACCACAAAAAGTCCTTAATAATTTCCCTCACATGCATGACATGAAGCTTGTGATGTTCGGGAAGCCCCATTAATAAACTAAAAATAATTATCATGGGAGGGATTTAGGAAACATACCCATACATTTGAACTATAATCCGCTTCCCCTGGCCACACTCCATTTTCTTTAGCATCAACAAATGAGAGATGCCTTTGTGGCACCTAAAAATATTCCATTGATTCAAATTCTTCAACCCTAGCTTGAACTCTATTAATGATCTTGTCTTATTGTGCATCTTGTAGCAATGAATGAAATTGTAAATGATGTATGATAATGGTAAAGTTTCCTAAATATTGTGGCATGATTGACTCCTTTGGTCTTACACAACACAAATCCTTCATACACCACTAGTGCCTCTCCTTTATCATTTGTATCTATCTCTAGCCTTCCAACACAATTAAGTTCTTGATTTCCATCAGGATCTAGAACAATCCCCATGCTATCACCTTGATTTCACTCACAAAAGACATTTAGGTGATTGCCTACGTCATCAACTTTTTCCAAGTAAAGAAAAATATTCATGAGTTAGAATATAAATTTTTAGTACAAAATAGCTATCCAAAAAGGGTTTTTTTTTTTTTTTTTTTTTTTTTTTTTTTTTTTTTTTTTTTTTTTTTTTTTTTTTTTTTTTTTTTTTTTTTTTTTTTTTTTTTTTTTTTTCAGACCTGCTAGTGATTCTTTTTTGAAAAATTCATCTTTTTAGCCTTCAATGTGGCCATAAAAGTACTATTCTAAATTGTTATATACATCTAGTATAAAGAGAGACGGGAGGGGATGGTACATGCATTATTTGTTACATTACCATTTTTACTTAATGCATAATGACAATGGAAATGAAATATACATTCCCAAAGAAATTTTAATTATGCATGAATGATCATTTAATCATGCTCCACACCATATATATATATTCTGTTATAACAAAATTCTCATCGAGCATGTCTAGATCTTCCTTGGACAAACTATTAGTTATGGAGTTGAGTTCTCTTAAAATATGTGTAAAAGAAAGCCAATTAAATGTTGATAATGCTTATTTGATATCTTGAAGGACTGGGTGTAGATGAATATTTTCAATACATACTTCATTGTTGGCCTAGTCTATAACCAATTTTGCATCCCCTATACTCAGAATTTTTTTTACTTTCTTTAAGGAGACAATTTCCATAAGAGTGTGAAATTCAATGAATTCTTCTCAATTATTTGTACCATGCATAGGGGCGTATCAAAAATGTACAAAAAGTGATTGAGAGAGGAAAAGTACCAGAATGATCTCACACCCAGGCTAATCATTTTGAGCTTCTTCATTAAAAAATCCCAGGGGTATCCTTGGATAAGACAAGGCATGACAAGCACTCACCACTTCAGGTATTTTTTATCAACCTTGTATTTTATGCACAATTTTATAGTCACTCCTTTAGTGACCTCAATTGGGATGTCCTATGAGAAAAAAGTGTTGGATTTCCTAGCCTACGCGAAGTAATTTATAAAAATGCACGGGAAACCTTCAAAAGGAACATTGACACTACTATTTTTCCAAGATTTGAAACATTATTCTAGTCTTGTACCCAACCAAAATCCCTTGATCATAAGCTTAGCCAAAACCTTGTAGATTACTAGCACAATGTATGAATAGAATATGAAAAGATGTGAGGAATTTTCCATTGAAATCTTGTGTAAAGAAAAATATTTAGGGCCCTGTCGACATCTTTTTATGATATTTTCCCATGTTAATAATGTTTTTGTTGATGTCTAGCCAAAATGAGAGTTTCACTTAAGGGGAGCATGGAGTTTCCATAATGGGCTCCACCAACATATTTTTTACTCGGAAAAATTAGACTAAATGAAGGATTCATAAGCCAATTTAGTTGTGAAATCCCCATTGTTGAGGTTTTTTAACCATTCCAAGTCATCCTCTATGTCTTCTTTTAATATGATAAAATTTGAAACAAGAAGTTTGATATAGGATTCCCATTATGTTGCTTCTTGGCCAACAAAACCCAGATTCATGATTAATTTCCATCCCATTTGTCCCCATTTCCATGGATTCTAGGTCTTGACATTTAATAATACATAATAGCTTGCTTGGTGTAGGCATCCAATGAGGTTGTTTGGAAGTATATATTCTTCACCTAAGCCAAGCCACTAGTCCAATCCCAATTTCACTTGATTTCCATTCCCTGTGTGCCAAACTCTCCAATTTCAAAATGAGGGGATAGGAAAGGAGTAGCTATTTCTAAACATTGGAACCCTTTGATGATTTTCTAGGCTATCAAAACCAATCTAAGAAGAATATGGAAGGGAGGTGTTTTTCTTTAAGCATTTTTCCCCAAAGTGAGGAATTATGTACCATATGCCATAAACTATGAGCAGTGAGACCTTTGCTTAAATTGAAGATATTTTTGAAGCCCCAACCTCCCAAAGATTTTGTAAGGGATATTTTTTTCCAAATTTACAAGAGGAATGCCACTAAAAAGTTTTGATCCAAACCAAAGTAATTAGGAATAAGTCTTACAAATATTTGTAAGAATGTATGTTGGAACATAAGCTATGGAGCGCCAATATACTGGAATGATTTCAAGGACTAACTTGATTTGAATAACCCTCCCTCTAGAAAAGATTTTATTTTCCCAAAATGATATCTAATATTCAATTTTCTAAATCAACCATAACTAGTTAGTGTATCTATATCCATGAGGCTTAAGGAAAAATCCCAGGTACTTTAAACCATCATCCAAAAATTTATGGGGGAAGGGAAAATATAGAACAACTTAGGTGAATTTATATTCTGATAAGAGTTGGGGAATAAAGTAGGATTTGTATGTGTTTGATCAATATTGGATCATAATATTATGTTTTATCCATCTCGATGCTTTCAAAGTGGAAAAAGTGGAGGAATCAACACAAAGGACCATTTTTACCGACAACCCTAATTTGGAAATTTTCGGGTCAATAAACATCAACAGCCATTTTGAGGCCTCAAATAATAACTTTTTTTGGTCTTGGCCCTTTTATTGACCTATATTGTGTAATATGCATGTTGATACATTTCCAATGGTGCAATAATCACCTTAATCAAAGTTCCTATGAGAAATTTATACCTCTTATAAGTTGACCTATCAAAATTGACCAACATAATTTGAAAGGGGCTAGCCATATGCTCATGATGAAGAAGAATCTAGAAGATTCAATATTGTAATTCTAGTTAAGATCTGAAGGAGTCAAACCTAACCACTAGTACCCTATCAGGCTGTGTTATAACCAGGCCACTAAGAGGAAAATGGGGTTCCATTTTACTTGAGTGCAATTTGTTCCATATATGAGTTGAGTAAATGTGTGTGTGTGTGTGTGTGTGTGTGTGTGTGTGAGAGAGAGAGAGAGAGGGAGGATTTGTGCATTGTAGTAGCCCATAAGTCACATGTCTTACTTATTTTTACTTTCATCCATTTCCATCGGAGAAAGAGAGCATAACAACCTCACCTTGCAACCATATTTTCTCCTGAAAGGGTTTCCAGGTTATCTCTTATGTTCTTATGGTTGTTAGTGATTGTATTTTTTCTTTTTATCTATTATTGACACTTTACATATTGCATGCATAAAACAATAACTTAATAAACCAATACGCCTAAGTAAAAATAACCCTCATAGTATATATTTTAGAATTTTAAGTATAATTTTATCATATTTGTTGTGACGAATTGTCCAGTGGAATATCCACCATAGTTTACGAACCAATGTTAATCATCATTCACATGTATTCACAGAAGATTGTAATGATTGTTTTGAGTATTGTTAATTCCTCTAACATGCCTTCATGAATATAAGGATGTTGTCAAAAAATAGAAGTTGGGATAGTTGATCATCGGGAGCCACTTTAATACCTCTAAAATTATCCTTGGATTTTTCCTCATGAATAAGTTTACTTAGTGTTTCAATGACAAAAAGGAAAATAATATGGGAGAGTGAACACCTTTGTCTCAGCCCTCGCAATACCCTAAACAAAGTATAGGGAGATTTATAATGAGAAATACAAAGGAAGTACACTGAAGACACCGCATAATACAGTTGATAGATTTAAGACCCATGCCCAACTTGAGCAAAACCAACCTTTGGAGCATCTAGTTGACCCTTATGAATGCTTTAGAGAGATATAGTTTGAGCGGTAGGGAGGAAATTTTGTGGGGCTTCATCGAATGAATGGTTTCCTAGGCTATTAACACTACATCATGTGTCTACATGCCATGTAGGAAACCAAATTATTCATCTGAGATCGTGCCATTGAATATAGGCTTGAGTCAATGAGCAAGGACCTTGGTGATAATATTGTAAATAACATTACAACAAGAAATCAGTCTAATATCTTCGAAGGTCGCCTCATCCTTATTTTTTTGGATAAACATGAAGAACGTTGTGTTTAGTGCTGCTAGAACTTTACCAAAGTATTTGGATTCTAGGACAAATTTTAGGATGTCTTCTTTAAGGAAATTGAAAAATTCCAAATAAAATTATATAGGGAGGTCATCTAGCAATGGATTCTTCCCTCTTTGCATGGAAAAAATGATTTCCTTAAGCTCACGTTCCGTGAATTCCTCTTCCATACCCTAGTTCATTTCTTCATTAATGAGTGGGTCAACTTTGGAAAACACTTATAGGACATCATAAATAGGGCAATGTGTAGGTTTTTTTAATAAATTCTCAAAGTGGTTGACATGTTCTAGTGCTTTACGAAGGAAGGAGTGAGCCATAGTGCCATCACACTGTTTGATATCCCATATGGTGTTTTTTCTCTTTCTAAAGGAGTCAAACTGATGAAAGAACCTAGTGTTATTATCCCCCTATTTGATCCAAATGACTCTACTTTTTAATCTCCATGCGATCTTGTCCTTGTTAGTAGGTCTTATATTTCTAGTTCTAGTGATATTAGGGAGGCTATATTTTCTTCCATGAAAACTCTACTAGATTCATCATATATGTATTTTATATCTTGTTATATGACATTAAGACATGCCCTTTGTATCTCTTTAAAATGAATAGACAAACCTCTGGTGGTGAACTTAAGTTTGGTCATGTTTTCTACAAATTAAGCCATATAGGATTTAGAATGTGAAGAGCAAAGGTGAATTCATGAATTCTCCACCAATTTTTTGAAATATTCTTCACTAAACCAGGAGTGATTAAACTAAAGTGGAAAGGGAGGATCCTCTTTTTCATGTACCAAATGGAGCAAGATGGGAATTTTATCGGATAAGCCTCTGGAGGATATCCAAGGCTGAGAAATTATCCGAGAGTTAATAAGATCTATTGAGATCGAGAATCTGTCTAATCCCTTGGACACCGCGTTTTCATTTACGTGGAAGTTCCTCCAAGTGGGAGAGATTTTGAGAGGTTCAATGACCACCAGATGATGTTACTTGAATGAAGAAGAGTTGTAACCACTAAGAGGTTCGAGCCTCAAATTGGCACCTTGTACCTCTCATAGTGATAAAATAAGGTTTAGATCTCCTGCAATTATGGTGTGTGAAGCAGAGAGCACTCTGGAACTTAATAAGTCGTCCCAAAAGGAAAGGTGATCAATGTAAGTACCATAAATATTGACGATAGTTCAATCTATTCCCATCTCCTTAGTGTAATGGTATATTGAAATAACATAATTGTAGTTGGTGGAATTCAGAGCCCTGAGCTTAGGACTCCAACTCGTGAGAAGTCCACCCAACATACCAACAACATATAGAGTGGTGAAATACCAACATTTTATATAAGTCTCACTGTATCCCTTGGATATCGCTCCATCGACCATAGTTTCTTGTAGCAAAATGACATTAGGATTGTGTGATTTAATGACTCTTGAGGGATAGAAATTTTTGGGTGCCCCCCAATCCTCTAGCGTTAAAGGATAAATCATGGTTAGGGGGGTGTTTTAGATTTCCCTACTCTAACGACCCTAGTGATCATGGTCTAGTTTGCCTTACTGATATCCAAAACTTCCATTTGTTGTGTTATGAGGAAATCATACTTTCTCCCCATAGGATTAGAAATATCGATCCAAAATCCAAAACACTCTAGGAAGGGAAGGCCTCTAAAAGTATGGTACAAGGTTGTAACTCATAAGGGTTATGGGAGGAGGGAGCTTGCAGATGCTTCAGTTGAGGTATGTTCATTGAGGAAGTCAGGACTTACAAGGAGTTTGAGGGGGCACAAGGATTAGGAGGCTTTATGGAGGAGTCTCTATACGGGGAAGAAATGTCAATGTGGGGAGGGGGAGTGTGAGGGAGAGTCCAATAAGGAAGGATTATAGTGTAAGGAGAGGGCCTTTATCAAATGTTAATGAGGGTGAAGGATGGGTTTAAGAGGATGGGAAAGAGGGAATATGTGTAGCAACCCTAGCCAAAAATCCATGTAATAAAGTTAATAAAGGCAAAATAAAACCCATGGTCATGGGACACGTATTCCAAGATGAATTTTGGGTAAAAACATCATAGTGTGGGTGTTCATTTGGTTTATTATGGCTAAAGGAAATGGAAAAGGCTTTGAAAAGGAAAGTGACATTAATTGAAGTTTTATTTATGAAAATAATGGAAAATAGGGGAAAAGGAAGGTGTAAGGTCGCGAGTTTGTGAGGAGGAAAATGAAGGAAAATAATGGAAAATGAAGAAATTTGAGGCCTCATTGATAAAACGTCTTCAAAGGATCACACATATTTTGTCAGTTTGGTCTTTATCTCTCTCTCTATTCTCTCTACTCTCACATACTGTTGCACGCTTAAGAGTTTTCTTGGAGCATTCTAGCATTGGATCAACAAAATAAAAGAAAGGACAAGAAGGAAAAGGGAAGAAAATATCAAGAAAGGAAGAGAAAGATCAAGCGAATACAACGAAATTAATTGCAGGGATCAAGTTTCATGTATGATTTCCTTATTAGTTTTTGCATGCATGGTACATGCATGTGTGTATTTGGTTCACTTGTTGTCACTGGCATGGGTTTTTCCAGGTGTGATAATGACTTTCAGCCTTGCCCAGCCATTTCCGAATAGCCATGGTGTGATGGGGTTCTCTTTTACTTGGTTGAGATGGATTGTCGAATGGTTTCGAAACTGAGTGGGGTGGTCTCAGGAGAAGAACACAAGGCCTAGGAATCCCTGGACTGGTGCAGGTGGGATTACGATAAATCCATATTGTGAATACCTTGATTAGGCCTAGGAATCCTCGACTAGTGAATGGTGGGATATACATTAAATCATATAGTTATATGCCCTTGATTAGGCCTAGGAATCCTCAACTAGTGAATGGCGGGGTATATTTTGAATCCTAGAGGGTGGAGTCTCGTTGGGCCTAGGAATCCTCGACCAGTGAATGGCGGGATATACAGTAAAGCCTAAAGACTGGAGACAAACAAATTCCTCATTGTTTAGATGGAGAGATCCAGAGGCATCCATGCTTGTGTAGGCCTAGTTATCCCTGGACCAATATATGGTAGGATTACAGTAAAGCTTGGTAGTGTATGTTTCTTGTTTGGGCCTAGGAATCCCTTGGTTGGATTGCGGTAAAGCCTGGTTGCATAGATGAGGGATTGGGCTTAGGAATCCCTTGGTGGATTGTGGTAAAGCCTAAGGAAGCCATGGTTGGTTTTGTTGAAAGTCCCGCATTCCTGCTTGGAATATGGCACATGGGTGATTGGCTGAAAGAAAGATTTGGTTCAACCCAATCTATGGTCAGGTGGTACGTGGAAGTCCCTGACCTAGTTTCATTTTGCATATGTTAAATATAGCTCTTTCCTCTTGTGTATTATGTGTAAATGTGTATATTATTATGTTATATTAATGGATGTTCTATCATTGTTATTCTATTGGTTATATGTTGGCTATAAGAATGGTTTTATGACAGATCTTATACATGGCTCTCATCATTTTTTGTTTGGTAATTGAATGAATAATGAATGTATGACACAATAGATGGTAATGCAGCCATTATGAGAGGACATCAATCCTTCTTGGTGATTCTCAAATAAGTATGAAGTCCCTATGCTCATATGTGTTTATGTGACCTGTAGATTACGAGTTCATGATGTGTTTGATGGAATGTTTTTCATGGATAGACCTTGTCAGATCGGTTCCTTGTTCAAGTTTTTCATTAGAGGCCTTGTCATCATGTTAATTATAATTTCTAGAAGTTTCATGAACTTTTGGGCAATGGCCCAAGTCCTGGTCCTGAAAAAGTCGCTGAGAATTTGGGGTTTCTGGCACAAAAATGCCTGAAAAATGTTGCAGTCGCATGGATGCCTTGTTTTGCATGTGACTGGAGGGTTTCAGTCACATGGAAGGCTTCTCATCAGTGTGATTGAGGCTCTAGTTCAACAAAATAACAATTTGCCTTAGGGATTGGGCACCTGGAAGGGTTGGTTGGCACCTGAAGGTTTTGTAGCATCTAAGGAAGGTCATAATGGTCTTATATTGTCGGTTCCACTTCCTTAACTGTACTTGGGGAGTTGAATCATATCACAATAACTCTTCATCACATGTTTACCCCAATGGACCGATTAGCTTGTGTAAATGTGGAAGGATGGCATTACATCGTGGTATCAGAGCATGGTTATGTTCTCCTCGAGTGATATTTAGTTACCCCTTTCTCTTTGCAGGATGGATGTGATTTTCATGAACGTACATGTTCTTGTTAGGCATACATGTTGATGGTCATTGTTGCAGTTGTGTTTCCATGTGGAAGTTGATGATGTTGTCACAAGGATGTGTTCGTCATGAATACATGTGACCCATCCTAATGGGTCAAAACCATCAAACTTGTATAATTCCACCTTAGTAATATAGTGTCATATGTTATTATACATATTTTTATGGTTGTGAAGACATGAAGAGGGTTCTTATAGCTCAAAAAGACACCCCCTAAGTTCAAGAAGAAAAGAGCAACCTTTGCTAAGTCAGGGGACCAAAATGTGATTGGTGAAACATCAAAGAAAATGGTGCTTTGAGGGATCAACATTCCTGCCTAGTTGTGAGGACCAAACCAGAAGGCCTAGCAATGCCCCTACCTAGTTGTGGGGACCGAACTAGTAGCCCATAAATTCCCTCTCTACTCTAGAGTTCTGAAACAATGAAAAACTTCGACTGGATAAGCTTGGACTTGGTCTATTTTAACTACCTTAATTAAAATAATCATTGATTTGGTCTAACTTAATCATCGCCTATGATACAGTCAAGAAAGTGTCTAGGTTCAATGAAGGCCAATCGTAAAGAAAATCTATCTAAACGGATCCCTTCCACACCTCCACCCAGGACGTGTTACTGTTGGTGGTGACCTTAGTGGCCTTTCTTATGATACTATTACAAGTGACGGCGAGGGGGTTGGTCCTTGTTGAAAAGTGTAACTAGGTCGATATTCATGATGACTATGTAATTATGTATTTATGTAAAGAAGAAGTCAAAAATAATAAAATGTATTTTTGGTTTACTTGCTTCATGGATTTCATGAGCAAGATTTTTAGTATAGGTCTATAGACTTCTTCTTGATGTCTATTAGGAACATAAGTGTAATTAAGAGCCATGTAAATGGTGTGTTTAGTCTGAAGAATATCCTCTAAGACATTGCAGAAGAATGGCCTTCAAGACTTCCCATATTCAACGTTGAAGATAAGCCTATTTGCTGTAATAAAGTCGACCTACAAACAGTGTTGAAGTCGGCTTACATATGGTTGAAAGGTCGGCTCAATATCTGGCTGGAACAACTATTTATACCCCTACATATGTTGCAGTAAAGAACAACAAATATGTGGATCAGTCTGAGCCTTTTCAAAGTTTAAGTATAGATCTAAAGGACAGAATTTGGTGCGGATTCAAGAGTATAAATTGCGGAAGGAACAGTGCAGATCTGAAGGTTAAAAGCGAAGTCTGGAGGTCTGAAGGTCTGAAGGTTAAAAGCGAAGTCTGAAGGTCTGAAGGTCTGGAGGTTAAAAGTGAAGTCTGAAGGTAAATACGAAGTATAAATCTGAAGTGTTGTAGGTAACCCCGAAGTGCTTAAAGTAAATGCTAAATGTTGAAGGCAAGTGAAGTGTTGAAGTGCAAATCTGAAGTGTAATGTAAGGAAGGTAAATCTGTAATTTACCTTCCTACAATAAAAGTATTACTTCTGCGTAAATATTTGTGTCCTATGCATTTTGATAATTGACTTGATGAAAGATTAACTAAGAGAATACATAAGCTACACAAGCTAGCTCACAAGTAATTATCAAGAAGAGAATTTGTATTAACCTTAACCCCTCCAAATTCTCAACACTTGATGTACCTGGGGAAGATTTCAGGAAAACTCACTCGATTGTCTCGTGGAGGTGCTCCACGGCTCATAAGAACACTTGGTCCCGGGTTGAATCGTTAAGCAAGTCCCTATTATAACTATCCCAATAATTTCCTCACCGCTAAGGGTTCTAGGTGGTTGAACAATCTTGAGACGGAGTTTCTACTTGGTGTGGTGTACTGTGTTGTGTATTTCATAGTTCTTTTGGTATGCCTCGAGATAGTATTGGCACCAACTCTTCAACAAATTTCTCTTCCAACTTCTACTCCCAATTTTCTGCAACCTACTAAATTCATTGAAGCTAGCCATTAAGATTCTTGTATGAGTGCTTAGCTTGTCCAATCTATTAGGAGTGCATTGTCATATTGTTCGAGGTGGTATGAGGTGGCTTTTAGGGCTTCACCATGGGTGAACCTACTAGAAAAAGGTTATTGGGTCCTAAGGACAAGGGAGTCTCAAGTGCTATAGCTCTTTGATATACGTGTGGGGTCCAATAATACTCAATCTAATATCTCGGGGCACTAAGGAGGATCAATTGTGCCCCTAGAAATATTGCTTAACTACTTAAGTACTAGAAATTGATTTACTTGAGTGTTGTTTTCGATGTACTACAGCAACAAGAATATTGATTAGCTTATCTAAAATCAATTTCGGGTATACCTAGGTGACTCCCTATATACCTGAGGGTACATAGAAGTGAGATTTTGTATATAGGCATTGTTTGATACAATACTACTTAAAGGTGTACAAACAATTGTTACAAGGGTTTTGAACAATTTAATTACACTCACATTCCCTGTGTATATTCTTCCTCAACCATAGTTTTACATGTTGAACAACAAATCATTGTGTTATTTAAAGACATAAGAACATGTTTCAAGGTGGGGTTTGAGGTTGAATATGTGAAATGAGCATAACTTCTTCTACACTTCTCAAATTGGTTATTATGAATCCAATTATGAAATAAGTGACCTCTTTAGATCAAATAGCATTTGTTTAACTAAAATTTGTGCACTCTATCTAAAGATATCCAATCTACAAAATTTGCACATGTAACCAGAACAACCTTAAAAAAAGACTAACTTTAAACCAACAATAACTACATTTCCCACGACTTTGTTTTGGATGATTTGCTTTTTGAAATTGGATAATGTATTCAAATAACTTCATATTTGTGGTTGGTTTTGTTAAACACCATGTTAAGCACACACATGGTGTATGAGGAATAAACACACACACACAAGAGACTCAACACACAATGAAAGATAAGCGTGAGGCTTTCTTATTTTCCATTATACAAAGATGTACATTTATAGTACAATGGCATGACTCTTGGTTTCATATTCCAAGGTCACTTGGACTCCATTGTGACTTTTCGCATTCCACACCTACCCATGTAGGATTAGGTGTTCCAACATCCCCCCTTAATCCGAAGGGGTATGTGTGAGTCCAAGAGAGGAGTTGTATGAAATGCTGGAAATGTATGCTGTGCTGCTTGGTGAATCAACTCTCTGGTATTAAAAAAAGATGATTTGCCTTTAGGATGACCCTGAGCAAGGCACTGAAAACTTGTTGCAGTTCCCGGAACTCTTCCAAAACTGGCAAGAAGCTGAAAGCTTCTGCTAGAGGAATTGTCCCTCATAAAAAAGGGAGACCTTCAACCTAAAAGAAGGGAGGCCTACTACCTGTGATGGTTTTAGGATTACCAACAACTCTGGAATGCTTTGAAGCATTTCCTGGAACTCAACCAAAGTTGGTAAGAAGCTGAAGGCTGCTAAGCTGAAGGCTTCTGCTAGAGGAAGTGTTCCTCATATTTGAAAGGGAGACATTCGACCTAAAAGAAGGGAGGTCTACTACCTATGATGGTTTTAGGTTATCCACCAACCAAAGATGATGATTTAAGGTTGTCCACCAACCGAAGGCATGCTCATGGGCATCCGTGTCTCTGGCTACATCTCTGAATCTGGAATGACAAATTGTGGCTCAGGCTCGCTTGAACTGCTGGCTACAACTCTGAACATGGAATGAGAGATTTTAAAGTGGGCTGCTTGATCTATGGAATTAGGTGAAGCTTGTACATAATACCATTTTCCCCCTGTGAGACAAGGTGACACAAGTAGTGAAAACTCAGCAAGTTGCTCTAATCTCATTGTTCCAAGTTCTAACATGTGTGTAAACATCTTCTTGGTGATGCCCATTTCAAGAAGCGATCCATCCAAGATGAATCTTGGTTCTTGTAGGAGGCTTGTTTCGGGAAGCATCTGCATCACCGCAGAATAGTGTCATAAAGACAGGTGCTGCATAGGAATGAAGATAAAAACGGTGATCCTTTCATATGGCCAGCCTGGTCACATTGTTGACATTTCTGATCTTGCTTGAGTGGAACATGATAAGAACGGTACAGGTATTTGTCATACAAGAGCTCCGGCATTTCTGAGGCTCATAGAATGGGCTTTGTGTAGTCTGGAATATGAAAGGACACATCCTTGTCATATCCAAGACCAGTTCGGTGTTTGTTGTGGACAAGCTCTTCCCAAGGTCTGATGATGGGCTTGAGAAGTGCAGGTTGAACTACTACATCTGCATGTACATCTGCTCTAGTACAAGGAACTGAATGGGAATCGACTTCAACTTTACTGACTTGCTGCTGATGGGAGTCCTTCTCAATCTTCTGAACAGAAATAGGTTCAGAATGGTGACTCTTTAGGTGAAGTTCGTCTTGCTGAAGCTGAGTTTCCAACTGCAAAAACTCAATCTTCTCTTGTGCATCTTGCAAACAACTTTGAATGTTACAAAGAGAATTCTTGCTCATTTTTATCATATCATGAACATTTGAATGAATGAGGTTATTCAACAACACTAATACCTCATTGATTTTAGCCATTTTCAACAACTTAGGCTCAAAAAATGAAAGGGTGTCGGCTTCAACCGAAAATGCACCCGTTTACAATGTGATGCAACAAGAAATACAAATGACTCAAAAGAATTTTTAGAGTACAAAATCTGCTCCTCAAATGATGGAGGACAATCAACAATGAGTTACATCAACAACTCAAATTTACACTTCAAATCTTGATTGCAACTATGAAGAAGCAATGTCTACTCACAATACAATGTCAATGCAATACAATATTTCTGCAAAAAAGTGCAGCAAAAACAATGTGCAAGAAGCCTTTGAGGTAGCTGAATTCTCTTCTTCAAATAGTTGTTTCAAACTTGTCTTCTCATGTAAAATTCTTCAGAAAATCACCCTTTTATATATGCCACAAATCATAAAATGTCAAATCTGCAATTTTCTCTATATATAGTCCATGCCATTTCTTCAATTCTGGTGTTCATTTCATTCTTGTCTTCAATGTCCTTCCCCTCTCTCTCTGTTGGCTTTTTTTTTTTTTTTTTTACTTTTTTTAAAAAGAAGTTAATTAAGAATGGAGAGCATTTAAAAGGGGAGGGAAATTAAATGGGGTGGGAGAAAATTTAATTTAAAAGGGAAAGGGGATTAATTTAAAAAAGGGATTAATTAAAAGAAAGGGAATTAATTTTAAAAAAGGGAAAGAAATTTATTAATAAAGGAAAGTATTATATGGGAGAGACGGATATTAAAAATAGAGGGAGTATTAATGGGGGGAGGGGGGTTGTATAGAAATTAAAATATCGAATTTAAAATTGGTGGAATGGAGTCACGATGGGGAGCAAGCGAAGGTGGAGGGATAAGGAGCGGTGGTGTAGATTGGTGGAAGGGGAGTGTTGTTCCTTGAGAAACAATTCCTTGCTGTGTAAAGGAATCTGTGCTTAAGACATTAAAGATTATGTCACAAACAAGTGTATATCTGTCTCTGTTTATTAAACCTTCAAATATTAATAATATAATCTCCAAATATCAAACCCCTACAAGTTCTGCAATGCCATGTTCTCTTTATGCTGAAGTGAATGAATGGAAGAAAAAGAAAGAAAAGGATTTCAAATTGATATGCTGCTTAAAACAGAATCTACCATTATAAAACCCTAAAGAAGTGAGCAACAATCAAGTTAAAATAGAGGAGTGCACATTAAGGATGTTTAACTCTTAGATACACAGATATCAAGAGACCTGCAGCTCAAATTACTCTATTTTATTCATAGATATGGAAACGAAATGAGAACTGGAAAACTACTCAACATAGATAGAATGATGGAAACTTGCAAAACTTTTCATTGATTCAATATTTTTCAGTACAAAATTAGGCTTCAAGGTCCAAAACTCTGAACCTTTCTCTTTCTTCAAATTGTCTTTAAATACATTATGACAAAACAGTTTCCAGTAATGAAACTGATTCTAACTACTCTAACCAACTTTAACTGCCTAAACTGTTAATCTGTCATGGAGGTACATGCCTCGAAAAAGTCTTATTACATTTACATAATCCTGAGAAATGATATAATGAGAATTTTTAAAACTTCTAATCTAAAGGAACAACTGGTCCTGAGGTTACTGCGGGGGGTCTTGGAGTACGGCGGAAAACTTCGACCGATACCCCCCGTAATGAATCCAGGCCGTTGATCGCGGCGTCCACCGAGATTTGACCAGTCAACTATGGGGGGTCATGATTTGATAAACAACGAGCTACTTCTCCCCCCGCAATAACTTATCCGAAAGCACTTTTCTGTGATCACCGCTTCCGCTCGGGAAGTTGCTCAGAGGTTAAGCTTAAATCAAAACATATATTTCAATAAGGTTAATATTCATCGAGCTTTGAAATGCTTCTTTTATGATATAGTATAAAAACTTTATACTATAACATATGATTTTTTGATTTTCTAATTTTTTTGTATTTTTGATATTCAAAATAAAAATTGAAAAGGATATGCAGATACGATCTACAACATCTGGCTCCACCTGGGGATAGTGTTTTTACCACGAAACACTAAGAACCTACAGATCAGTGCCTTCACTTCGGGCATGGAGTCACATATTGCTTGATGGAAAATGTACAATGATCACACCGGATATATACAATGATGATGAAACTGCTTCTTAGTGCCGGAAATAATGCTTTAGATATTTCCCATTCACAGGAATATCTAATACTTCTCCTTCAAGATTTTCCATCATGAAAGTGTTATTCATCTTGACTTCATTAATTTTGAATGGGCCATACCACAAGGGATCAAATTTGCCATGTTTCCCTTTGTCTTCCCTTCGTGTATCCCATCTCAATACTAAGTCTCCCTTCTGAAACATTATTTCTTTTGCTTTCCTGTCAAATATTGCCTTCATCTTCTGCTGATAAGTGAGCAAGTTGTCCCGAACTTGATTTCTGTTTTCACTTAGCTCCATCACATTGTTCATTCTTCTGATCATGGCATTCGGTTCTGCTTGAGCATCTTGGAGGAAATAAATCACAGGTTTTACCAACTGTGTGGGAAACAATTCTTGAGTGCCGTATACGAGCTCATAAGGAGACTTGCCAGTAGACCTCCTAGTGGTCATCCTTGTTGCCCATAGAGCAAAAACTAACTTTGTATCCCAATTCTTCTGATTTTCACTGATTGTCTTCTTCAAAATTCTTACCAATGTTTTGTTAGAAGATTCTGCCAATCCATTTCCCTGTGGATGATAAGCTGTAGAATGAGACAACATCACACTGTAAGTATGAAAAAAATTAATAAACCTGAGTGAGCTGAAAACTTGGGCATTATCTGTCATGATCTTCACTGGACATCCAAACTTGCTAAAGATATTCTCCTCTAGAAAATTCATAACAACCAAGTCATTTGCCTTCCTTGTGGGGATTGCCTCCACCCACTTTGTAAAGTAGTCTGTAGCAGTAAGTATCCACTTGAATTGCCCACTGGATGGTGGATTAATTTCCCCAATGAAATCCAATCCCCATTGTCTAAAAGGTTCTTCAACAAAAACAGGGAGAAGAGGTAATGGAGCTAGCTTTTTCTTTTCTGCAAATAATTGGCATTTCTGACAACTTTTTACTGTTTTATAAACATCAGCAAACACAGATGGCCAATAGAAACCTGATTTGAATATCTTATGAGTTGTTACCTTCCAGCCGTAATGACCTCTGCATAGGCATTCATGATATTCTTTGATTACTTCTGAAACTTATTCCTCTGTCAAACATAACAACAACACACCAGCAGGGTCCTTCCAATATAATTTTGCTTCAATTATGACATAAGGCTGAGCCTTAAGTTTTAAAGCTCTGTATTTAGCTCTATTTATTGAAGGGGGACAAGAAAGAAAGCATAAATAATGGACAATATCCTTATACCAATCTGAGCAGAGAAATTTATACTTAATTGATGTCTTTGACTGATTATCACCTGTTTCTCCATCGACTTCCTCTACAGGGGCCAACAAATTGATTCCCAATGCTTGGAAATTGGACTCTGTCAATAATTTGGCCAATCCCAATCCTTTAACCAGTTTGGTTGGTTTTACATCCAAGTCATATTCTTGGATTTTAGCGATCCATTTCCCCCTTTTACCTTCCACATCACTCTGTACTAGTACATCTTTTACAGCTGAATTGGGAACATATGCTAAGATTTGAGAATGAAGGATATAAGTTTTGAAAGCTTTCAGTGCTTTCACCAAAGCGTATACTTGTTTCTCCAATATATTATATTTTAATTCTGCATCTCGGAGAACTTTACTAAAATATGCTACAGGTTGTTCATGCTTTTCTTCATTTCTCTGTAATAACACAGCAGCAATTGTTGAAGGAGACGCAAACGAGAAAATTTGAAATGGCTTCAAATAATCTGGACTAATGAGAACAGGCGCTTCCTTTAAAGCTTCTTTAATCCTTTGGAAAGATTCTCGCACCTCTTTGTCCCACTTCACTTCGGCATCATTTTTCAACATGTCCGTTATCTTTTTGACGATTTCTGCGTAATTGGGAACGAATCTTCTTAGAAAATTAATTTTTCCAAGAAATCTCTGAATTTCTTTTTTGCTTCGGGGCAGTGGAATGGACTGTATTGCTTCAACCCTCGCTGGATCTATTTTCACACCTTGTTTTGAAACAATGTGACCCAACAGTTTACCTTCTTCCAGGGCAAACAAAGACTTTTTAGGATTCAACGATAACCCATACTTTCTACACTTCAGGAAAGCTTTCTGCAAATGCTGCAAGTGTTCTTCATCAGAATTTGAAAAAATTGTGACATCATCCAAATAAATAACTACAAACTGATCTCCAACAAATGAAATATCCATCGCTCTTTGGAATGTAGCTCCTGCATTCATTAGTCCAAAAGGCATCCTAGCATACATTAATGTTCCCCATGGCGTAGTGAAAGCAGTTTTCTTCTGATCTTCTTTCTCCACAGCCACCTGGTTATACCCTGAAAAGCCATCCACCATAGATAATCTATAAGCTCCAGTCACCTTCTGTAAAACAAAATCCATCTTCGGAAAAGGGTAATTATCTTTCAATGAAGCCCTATTCAAATTTCTGAAATCTACACACAGCCTTATCTCTCCGTTTTTCTTTCGGACTGGTACAAGATTGGAAACCCAATCTGAATATCTAAGCGGAACAATTATTTTGGCCTGCAACAATTTCTTTACCTCCTTTTCAATCGGAGCCAACAACAATGGATTGATTTTCCGGAGCTTCTGTTTATGCGGCTTGACTCCATCCTTCAATGGGATTTTATGCTGTATGATACTCCTATCATAGGTTTTCAAATCATCATAAGACCACGCAAATACATCTTGGAATTGTTTGAACAAATCTACGTACCTTTCTTTGTAGTCCTTCGAGACCCCTTTGAACAATTTGATCATTTTAGGCTCCTGTTGAGTCCCTAAATTGCAATCTTCCACCTGCTCATCTTGGTTTGCTTTCTTCTGATTTATTGCAACATCGTTTGCATCAAACAGTCTTTCAAGAGGAACTAAGCCTCTTGGCAAAGCATTGTCTTTCAACTGAATGATTTCCTGACCACCAATCTTCTTTTTAAGAGTCTTACCAGCCAATTCATCTTCATCGGTTTCCAAATCAATCTGATGATCTTCAAAATCTTCAATCATCAACAAAAATTGCTTAATTTGTTCATCGTCCTCAAAGACCTGCCGTGTTTAATATTGTCAAGAATTGAAGGTCTATGTCTCATCTCAATTTCATACCTTAGTCTCGGATTGATCGGAGGCTTGAATGTACTTGCTGCAACCGCCAAAGAAACAGCCATTCTATTTTCTTCCCTTGGAACAAATTGTAAGTTGAAGGCTTCAAAGTAATTTTCGATCAGATCCCAGACCTCATTCCGATATGCTCTTAACCTGGGATGTTTAGTTTGACATAAATTCTTGATCTGTCTTATAATTAATTCTGAATCCCCAAACACAGTCATAGACTGAATTCCCATTTGCTTAGCTGTCTGCAAACTAATGATTAATGCTTCATACTCCGCAACATTATTAGTGGACTCAAACTCTAATTTGAAAGAAAATGGCACAAGGTTACCTTCTGGACAAACAAAAATGAAACTAGCTCCTGTGCCTTCTTTTGAAAATGCACCATCGAAATAACACTTCCAGGGCTTGTTTGAGTGCAACTCCTTATGTACAACTGCTGAAGGAAGCTGCCCTTGCGATTCTTCAGCAAATTCTGCATCTTCATGCAGCATGAAACAAGAGAGGTCATCTTTCTCTTGGCCATAAATTGGTGAATTACATGCATCTTTCTTGGTAGTAGTTTTTTGAAATCTAGTCTCTCTATACAACCTCCTTTCTTCACCATTGAAAACGAGAATGATAGCATATGTAAAATCTAGCTTCAAAACTCCTCCAAGCTTTTCCCCCCATGATCTAGATAGCAACATACCAAACCTGGCAGGAATATCTGCCACTACAACATCCATCATAATGCTTTTGGCTGGGATTTGAGCCAATGTAACAACCATATCCTTAATCAGACCCACACACTTTACCCTTTTTGAGTCAAAAGAATAAAGATCTCGATATGGCTTGGTGATTTGCAAATTCAACTCTTTCATCACAAACAATGGCATCAGATTGTGGGACGCACCAGAATCTAGCATGCAGTTATGTAGAACAAAATCATGTAACATAAGTGATATATAAAAAGGAGGGACAAATGAATCTACCTCTTCAACATGAGGTCCAAATGTAACCACTGGTTTCTCTTCCTGCAGATTTACTATATCACCTACTTCATCAGACTAAGATAAATTGATAAACTCGGCAATCTCTTTCTTATAGCCAGGTGTTTTCATCAACTCAAGAAGAGGTACTTGAATCTTCACTTTCTCCAACTCTTTCGACAAACTGAAAGTTTGATTTGATTTTGTCAACTTTTCAGGTTCTTCTTGATCTTTCTTGGAATTTGAGTTTTGATTAGAAACAGTAACCACTTTCTCCAAAATATTAGAATCTCTAACTTTTGTTTGAGAAGTTTCTGCTTGCTGCTTTTCCTTCTCTTTTTCTTCGTTCATGGGCTTTTTCCCCTTATCTGTTTTCTTAGTTTGATCTTTCTGGAATGGAGTTGCCATTGGAGCAGGTGCTGCTTCTGATTCTTTTTCTTCATTATCTTGAGTCCTTAGTCTCTTCTTTGACCTCAAATCGTATTTTTTATGCAACTCGGATTGCATGAAGTCTGTGAACTGTTTGCAGTAATCATCCATCTCTTCTTGATCAAATGAAAGATCATTTTCTTCCACTTCTTCTTCTTCAGCTTCTTCTTCTATGTCATCGTCTTCCATATACACAGCAGAAATTCGAGCATCATCCTCTCTCTCATCATCATCATCTGCTGAACGAGACGGGGCTGCCTCTATGTACAAAGGTGCTTGCACCTGATCTTGATCTTTCTTTTCTCTTTGTAAAATCTACAGGGGCTGTTTTTTGAATTGGGGATTAAAAACCCCTCTATTCTGTCTTGCAGGCTTACTATCTATTTCCAATTTCACCAATTTATTTGACAAAAATTTTATGACCTTAGTCATATCCTCAATTCTCTGATCTTGAGCTGAGGCTTCCTCTTTAGCCTTGCCTTTATCTGAAACTTTACCAGCCGCGGACATATTAGCCTCAATCTCCAGAGCATCAGTTTGAATCTGCTCCAACGTAGGGGACCTTCTTTCCCTCAATGTGAAACTGAATTCTGTTTCAAATGCACCAGCAAAAACGACCCTTGCTCCAATAGGAGGAGGCTTCATCTCAGCAGGCAAACTATTATACAATTTGTTAAATCTCTTCACAAAATCACTCATATTTTCATCAGATTTCTTCTTGATTGCATTAAATTCTGTCAAAGAATAACCGTGGTCCCTCTTTTCGCCCCATCTCTCAATGAAACGTCTTTCTAAAGCATCCCAATCATTTATGGAGCCATTAGGCAATTCTTTGAACCATTTCCTTGCCTCTCCACTTAGAAACTGAACAAATAGTCTCATCACAACGTCCAAATGTTCAACATTCAAATTCTCAGCAAATGTGCAAAACAGGGGCAAGTGTTGTTCTGCAGTTATCTCATCTTCACCAGTAAATCTAGGGAGTAACTTGAGATACTCCTGAGGCATATCATGCAATGGTTGGGCTAGATTTAATGGCGCATATCTATTCATCAAGAAAGCAGGGGCTGCAGGAACTGCCATATTTACGCCTGGGTTAACTGCTCCTTGAGCGGGGGTAAAATGAATACCAGTTGTAGGTGGGGATGAATGAGGTGGAACAACTGATATAGGAGTTGGAGTATGAACGATTGCAGAAGAGATGGCAGCTATAGGGGGCTGAATTTCTATAAAAGGAAATGACACAAACTCCAAAGATTGCTCTTCTAATGTGGGTTCTTGAAAACGAACGGGTGATGGTGATGATTCTTCTTCCGAGAAAATGAGTTTCTTGGAAGCTTTCTTGGATGAGAAAATGTGTGAACTGCTGCCTGGTGCGAGCAGTGTAGTTTCAGGTGTATCTAATATTTTTGGTTTCTGGCCCTTCTTTGAAACAAGCTTATCAGGATCAGACAAAACAGGAACTTTTTGCTGAGAGGTATCTGACCTCCTGTGAGGTTTCTTGGGAGCCAAAGCTATTTTCAAACAAACACAGCATACTATTTCCTCTTCTCTGAACAACCAGAGGAAATGTAAAACAAAACCCAGGGAAAATCTTCGAATCTTCGGTCCCCGGCAACGGCGCCAATTAATGTTGTTCCTTGAGAAACAATTCCTTTCTGTGTAAAGGAATCTGTGCTCAAGACATTAAAGATTATGTCACAAACAAGTGTATATCTGTCTCTATTTATTAAACCTTCAAATATTAATAATATAATCTCCAAATATCAAACCCCTACAAGTTCTGCAATGCCATGTTCTCTTTATGCTGAAGTGAATGAATGGAAGAAAAAGAAAGAAAAGGATTTCAAATTGATATGTTGCTTAAAACAGAATCTACCATTATAAAACCCTGAAGAAGTGAGCAACAATCAAGTTAAAATAGAGAAGCGCACATTAAGGATGTTTAACTCTTAGATACACAGATATCAAGAGACCTGCAACTCAAATTACTCTATTTTATTCATAGATATGGAAACGAAATGAGAACTGGAAAACTATTCAACATAGATAGAATGATGGAAACTTGCAAAATTTTTCATTGATTCAATATTTTTCAGTACAAAATTAGGCTTCAAGGTCCAAAACTCGGAACCTTTCTCTTTCTTCAAATTGTTTTTAAATACATTATGACAAAACAGTTTCCAGTAATGAAACTAATTCTAACTACTCTAACCAACTTTAACTGCCTAAACTATTAATCTGTCATGGAGGTACATGCCTCGAAAAAGTCTTATTACATTTACATAATCCTGAGAAATGATATAATGAGAATTTTTAAAACTTCTAATATAAAGGAACAACTGGTCCTGAGGTTACTGCGGGGGGTCCTGGAGTACGGCGGAAAATTTCGACCGATACCCCCCGTAATGAATCCAGGCCGTTGATCGCGGCTTCCACCGAGATTTGACCAGTCAACTACGGGGGGTCATGATTTGATAAACAACGAGCTACTTCTCCCCCCGCAATAACTTATCCGAAAGCACTTTTCTGTGATCACCGCTTCCGCTCGGGAAGTTGCTCGAGCTTAAGCTTAAATAAAAACATATATTTCAATAAGGTTAATATTCATCGAGCTTTGAAATGCTTCTTTTATGATATAGTATAAAAACTTTATACTATAACATATGATTTTTTGATTTTCTAATTTTTTTGTATTTTTGATATTCAAAATAAAAATTGAAAAGGATATGCAGATATGATCTACAACAGGGAGCGTGGTGAAAGGGGCAGATAGGGCATATGGAGGGAGGAGTCGAGGGTGTGTAGAGTGTGCAGCGGTAGAAGGGAGTAGTTAACGCAGACAGGGAAGGGGCAGCGAGTGGATAGGCTGCGTAGGTGAGTGCGCAGAGTCGAAAGGCGTAAGGGAGAGCGTTGTAGAGTAGGCGCAGGCCGTGGGGGAGAGCGTTGTAGAGTAGGGCTGGTGCGTAGAGAGGAGGGTTTGCGTATGTTGCAGGGCTCGAGGGGTGGAGTGGTGAGGCGAGTTGCAGGTTGGAGCGTGGACGGGGAGCTCGAGCGAGGGGGGAGAGTTGGGAAGCCACGAGGGCGATGAGGTTTAGTTGCAGGGAATGGGGGAATGTGTAAGCGGTGGATTGGTGTGAGATTATGCGGAGGTAATGAGAGTATGCGTGTAACAGTCGTGGAGGATCGAGAGGTATGGTGAGGCGATGTAGCGTTGGGTTTTGGTAGGGTAACGCGTATGGCAGGAGTTGGGTATGATATAAAAAATTGCAGGTTGGGGAGGCCGAAAGGGCATGGAGTTTGAATTATTTTTTTTTTAATTAAAACAGCAGAGAGGAATTAAAACAGCTTGTAGAAATTGCAGACCAGTGAAAATGTCAAGCACTGAAACACAATAGCAATTTGCAGAAATTGCCAGTAAAACTCAGAAATTTTTCTAATAGCCCAGCAGCATAAAATATTTTCCAGCAGTAGAAAAACCCAGAATTGCAGAAATTTTTCAATGGAAAAACTCATAAACTTCTTCAGAAACCAATTTTTAAACAATTTTTCCAACAGCTCTCCAAAATGCAGAATTTAATGAGCAGAAATTGCAGGAAGAAATCGACCTTCAGATGCACAATGCTGCTTTTCTCCAAAACCACTGTTGCTCTTCTTCAAAACAAATTCTGAATGTTGTCAATTTCTGAATGCTGCTCCTTCTTCAAAACACTTCTGAATGGCGGCAAAATGTCTGCTGCAGAAACTCCGAGTGCTGCAAAAATGACAAGAATTTTTGCAGATATGCACAGGCCATAAACACAAATGGCTCACTCAATTTGGAGCAGGGCCAGCAATCGCCCGCTCTGATACCATGTTAAACACCATGTTAATCACACACATGGTGTATGAGGAATAAACACACACACACAAAAGACTCAACACACAATGAAAGATAAGCGTGAGGCTTTCTTATTTTCCATTATACAAAGATGTACATTTATAGTACAATGGTGTGACTCTTGGTTTCATATTCCAAGGTCACTTGGACTCCATTGTGACTTTTCGCATTCCACACCTACCCATGTAGGATTAGGTGTTCCAACAGGTTTCTTCAAATCCGGCATAGAAAATTTTAAAAATCGATTTGAATGTTGTCATCCTCTTATTTCCATAAAAATTATGCAAAAAGAAAAATACAATAAAATCTCCCACTTTGTGCCCAAAATGTCTTCCACTTCATGACAAAGAAAGAACTCCACTTGTATAATTTTAGAGCAATCACATAAAATGTAGTACAAAACCAAAAAGCACAAAATAAAATATATGAGCCTTAAAGAAAAATATTTTGATTATAAAAAATAGATAGGTATGTTCACTTGCCTTTTTAATGAGCCAATCTCCTAAAGCAAAGCTCCAAACACAATAAAAATTGTTAACAAACAGTAATAGCCTTCTACTTAGTATATAGCTATCCATAGAGAATCTTAACTACCTATGAGCCCGCTTATTATGAGGGCCTACTAACTAATTTGGATCATGTTGATAAAGAGGGTCCTTTTTACAATGAGTGACTATTAATTAGCTATTTAGGGGGAATTATTCAAGAAATGCGGCCTCATACTTTGATAAAATATCCTAAGTAACAGGGTTAGGTTAAGACCCTAACAAAGTGACAATTTTATTAACACCACTTTGTTCAATAGATTTAATCTTTTGAAATGACACATTTGTGTATTTGCCATTTATCAATTTTGAAATAGAGGATAAAGAGTCCATTGAGAATGGTTGGTTAGTGTAAAGGATTACTTAGAGTGAATATACCAACACAATGCTCAATCTATCATAAACTTGTACACCACCTCATAAATCCCCACAGGCATTTCACATAACTCCAAAAAAATCCTTTTGACAAGTAAGACTTTTTATAGAATAAAGGCTCGACACATGCATGAGGACAATCTTAATCATCTTTCCTTAATGTTTTTGAGAGCTTCTAGTGTATTAATATTTACAAATTATTTTATTTATAGCTCCCTATCACTTCGATTTGGATACTTTCTCAATTTCCACTTTTTTTTAGTAGATCTATCTTTAGTAGTGGCATAGCCTTATAGTTCCTTCTTATCAATGTTAAAAAAACACAATAATTTATTTGATTTCCATACCTACCCAAGTGACCCTCAATAGGATCAATTATGACAAAACAAAGCTTTATGAAGAAATATTTCGGTAATAATCACATTATCATGAACAAAGTCGACGCGTTTCGAACCAACCAGTGTGGTTCATCATCAGGACTAGGTGAGAGATCAGATCAGTCGTTAGGTTTAAATAGATGTAGGAGAGGCAAATAAAACAATTATAATCAGCTAATTTGACTATGAAATCCAAAACGGTTAGTTCTAATAATTAAAACAAAAAATATAAAAATAAAAATAAAAATAAAAATAGTTCCACTAATTTAATTATTAATTACAATTTGAAACGGCTAGCTTGAATATTCAAATTAATGGTTTAATTATAAATAAAAATAATAACATATTATATTTCTATTAATATCGTTGATCGATTTTTCAAATTACAAATATTATTTAATATTATATTGTAATTCTATCTAAAAAAATATAAAAAATATAAAATTAAAAAATTAAAAAATAATAATAAAAATAATAATAAAAAATAAAATTAAAAATTAAAAAAAATATATAATAATAATAATAATAAATAAAATAAAGTATAAATATAAATTAAAAATAGTTCAATCAATAAAATTAAAAATCGTAACGGCTAGTAAGACATTAAAATTAATTTATTATTATTATTTTATTTTTTTTAAATAAAAATTATTTAGGTCAATCTAACTACTAAATATATATATATAGATTTAAAAATAATAATAATAATAATAATTTTTCTTAATATCGTTAATTGATTATTCAGAATTTAAATATTATTTTATTATAATAATATATTAAAATATATATATATATATATATATATATATATATATTTTAAAATTAAATTAAATTAAATAAATAAATAAATATTAAAAAATAAAAATAAATAAGTAAATAAATAAATAAATAATAAAAAATAAATAAATAAAAATTAAGAATATAAGGCAGGAATCCAACACATGCTTATATTCCAACCGTCATCTCTATTGAGATTTGTGGGTCTTTTTTCAATTTCAAGGAACTCTCTTAACTTACGATGATGAAAATGATCAATCTTCGCTAAGACCTTAGCCTCTTCAATGCAGATATGATGGTTAGTTTTTTCCACATGTTCAGCTAGGGCAGAGGTGCGGGACCTGCCATGTCTAATGTCAGCTGCATGTTCACATATCCTTTGGCTAACGGACCTACCTGTTTCACCAATGTAAGGTGTCCCACAGGAACAAGGAATAAGATAGACACCTTTTCTATCCTTAGGGTTCACAGGATCTTTAACTGAGTTAAGAGAGCTGCGAATCGTGTTAAGGGGTTTGAAGAAAGAAGAAACCCTATGCTTCCTAAGGATTCTAGCAATCCTATCAGTGGTACCCTGAATGAAAGGAAGCCTTACATTGCAGGACCATTGATTAGGATTTTTATTTTTAACCAAGGAACCTCTTTCAGCTTTAAGAAAAGCTTTAAATCCTTGAGACTTACTATAACCATTAGAACAAAAAACATTAAGGAGATGGGTCTTTTCTCCCTCTAAGTGAGACTCATCAGAGATTCTCAACGCCCTAATGGCTAAGGTGTTGAGGATGCCTAACTTTTGAGCAGGGAAATGATGAGAATCAGCTCGAAGATATTGTTCAGTATGGGTTTTTTAACGAAAAACCTGATGAGAGAAAGAACCATCATCTTTCCTACAGATAAGAACATCAAGGAAAGGAAGGCTCCCATCCACCTCATAATCCATGGTAAATTTTATAGAGGTTCAAATGGATAAATTTGATGGGGCCTCAAAGGAAAATCCTAGAATATGCAAAACAAAAAGGTGTTTATATTTTTCATAGAATCACTGGATGCTCTTGTTGTGAAGTCAGCTCCAAAAATAGAAGAAAAGAGATATCAACGCTTTAGAAATAAGCCACTTCGAGAGGGAAACCTCCAATACATTACATGAATGAACAATTCTTCGATGATACAAATTACAAACCTCCTTTCTATATATAGGAGTCTATGGGGCCATAATGTAATCCTAGTGGGGCCACAATGTAATCCTAGCCGACCTAACAATAATAATTTAAGGGCACAATAATAACAATATGGGGGTTACAGGGGTACAATAATAACAATAAGAGGGTTACACTAACAACAATAAGGACTATACTAATATAGGAACTTTAACATGCCTCCCTTCAAAAAAGTGATGTCTCATAAATGAGTAATACGATCTGCTTGAGGTATAAAATTCTCATCCTCTCATGTAGAATCTTCAGTGGGTAAGTTCTTCCACTTGATGAGATACTCTGAAATTGATCGATTTCGTGGCTGTCGAGTTCTTATTTTCGTGACTACTTTAGGTTCCAATATTATTTTTCCTTCCTCATCAAGTTAAGGAAATATTGTTTGAACTAGAAAATTTTCACCTATAACCTTCTTTAAGAACGAAAAATGAAAAACTGGATGCACTCGTGAAGAAGCAGGAAGCTCCAATTTGTATGCCATAGTATCAATCTTTTGCAACACCTTGTAAGGACCGTAGTACTTTGGCGATAATTTATTATCCTTCTTAGCTTGATTGAGGGACATTTGTTTGTATGGTTGTAGTCGTAAAAATACCCAATCTCCTACATCAAAAATTCTCTCGCTCCGATGTTGATCTGCCTGTTGTTTCATTTGATTTTGTGCCAAATTCAGGTCGTCCTTTAAGAGTTGGAAAACTTCTTGTTGATGCTCAATGTGATCTTCCACTGCTTGAACCTTCAAATTTTCTCTGAAAGATTATGTGATCGATGGTGGATGATATCCATTAAGTGCCATAAATGGGGTAATTTTTGTTGCAGTATGGAAGGAAGTGTTATACACAGTCAATGAGGCCGCCACTTGACCCATTGTGTTTGTTTGGGCAGGACTACAAAACTCACAAGAAGATATCCTTTAAACATTTATTCACTGTCTCAGTTTGACCATCAGATTGAGGATGATTAGATGAGCTATGAGCTAATTGAGTACCAAAACAAGAAAATAACTCCGTCCAAAAATTTCAAGTAAAAATGGGATCTCTGTCACTCACATAAACATTTGGGTTTCCATGTAGCTTTTTAGTTGTGTCCATAAATGTAGTAGCAGCTGCACTTTCTTTAAATGGATGAGATAATGCACAAAAGTGTGCATACTTGGTAAGTGTATCAACTACCACCATGATTACACTCTTTCCCTCAAACTTAGGTAAACGTGTGATAAAATCCATTGAAATCTCCTCCCAATGTTGAAATGGAATGGATAAAGGTTATAGAAGACTCGGGGTCTTAATTGTGTATAGTGCGTCTGGCTGACAGCCATTTCAGCTTTTAAACTTTTGAATATCAGATTTAAGGCCACCCCAAAAAAAATATTTCTTCACCCTGTGGTAAGTTTTTAAAAATCCTGAGTGTCCTCCTAAAGGAGAAGTGTACAATTCCAAAAGAACCTTTTGTTTTAGTTGGGAACTCTTACAAAGATATAAGCGATCTTTGTACCATAAGGAATCATTTTTCCAACTAAATGTATCGGATGTACTAGGATCTTGCTGCAAATTTTGAATCAGCGTCCATACATCTTTGTCCTTCTTCCATTCATCTCTTGCTTCGGTTATCCAATCTGGTTGGATAATAGAAATGGCACAAAGCAATGCTTCCACCTCTTCATTCTTTCTTCAGAGTCACATGTTTGACGACTGCTTAAGCTTCCTTTTTTGTAGAGATTGTTTCAAAGTTATAACCATCTTTGTGACCCATTTTTGTTGTTCTTCTAAAGATAGTCTTTGTTCCAAAAATTATTTAGACTATCATGATTAGTTTTTACCTTGAAGTGTCTTCCCATTAGGTAAGTTCGCCATTTCTTTAGTGCATGCAGTATTGCTAACATTTCCTTCTCATAAATAGGTTTACGTAAATACTTTCCTTTGATTGGACGACTTTCAAAAGCATTGGGTCTTCCTTCCTGCATTAAAACCGCACCAATTCCATTTCCTGAGGCATCACATTCCACAACAAATGTTTTTGTGAAGTCTGGCGTAGCTAAGACCGGTGCTAGGCACATTTCCTCTTTAATATGTTCAAAGGCCTTAGTTGCTTCAAGAGTCCATGAAAATGCATCTTTCTTCAATAATGTTGTTAAGTGTTTGCTATTCTCCTGGTCTTAACAACAATAATACCTATTAACTCGAGAAATCACCCTGATAACATGGTTGTGAGGACTTTCCATTCCTTAACGGCTTTGATTTTGTTAGTGTCTACCTTAACACACTCGTGAGATACAATATGACCCAGATATTCCACCTCTTGTACTCTAAAGAAGAATTTGGATGTTTTTTCATATAATTGTTTCTCCTGAAATAGTTTGAGCACCCTGTCAATATGTTAAACATGATCCTTCGAAGACCTGTTCTAGATTAGTCTATCATCAAAAAATACTAACAAAAAATTTCTAAGGAAGGGTTTGAAAATGGAATTCATCAACCATTGAAATGTAGAAGGTGCATTGGTAAGGACAAAAGGGATGACCAAAATTCATAATGACCCTCATGATTTCGAAATGATGTTTTCGAAATATCTTCAATATTTATTCTAATTTTATGATATCCTGAATGAAGATCCAACTTGGAAAATAAATTGCTCCATATAATTCATCCAATAATTCTTCAATCACAGGAATGGGAAATTTATCTTTAATAGTGAGCTTATTGAGCTCCCTATAATCGGGACACATATTGCCATGATCCATCCTTCTTGTGTACCAATACTACGGGAGTAGAGAAAGAACTTTGACTAGGTTGAATTATACCAGCCTCTAACATTTCTGCAACCATACATTCAATTTTGCTCTTTTGGACATAAGGATATCTATAAAGCCTGATGTTTGGAGGAACACTTATGGGAATCAAATTAATAACATGATCATGATCACAAATAGGTGGGAGTTCTTTGGGACTTTCAAACACCTTGGAATGATTGTCCAAGACTTGTTGGAGATCTGCAGAAATAGATGATTTTGATGTTGGAACTTCTAGTGAGAATAATTGTGCAATTACACCTCGTTGTTCTTTCTTTAAAATATTTGTCATGATATTAGAGCTTATTATCTTTCATGGCTTCCCTGCAATACCCCGTAGTCGACCAGCACTCAGCCACGAAAAAAAATTTAAGAAAATTTCTTGAAAATTAAAAGCTACCATCCCCAAAGATTGTAACCATTGTACTCCTAGTATAACATCAACACCTCCCATAGGAATGTAAAGCATTGGACTATTCAATACATATTCCCCCATGGTTAGCTTGATAATATGGAATTTTCCAGAGCAATTTATAGTTCCTCCACTTGCAACCATCACTTGACATTCTGGTGCTGGGTATAGGAAACAATTCAATTCTTTGGCTACCTTACAATGAATAAAATTATGGGTATTATATAGATCCAATCAACATGTACACCTTTTTCTTCTTGATATGTTCTTCTATCTTGAGAGTTTGAGGAGTGGTAATTCACATGATACATTAAGGAGTGGTAATTCGGACTCATTTCTTCCTCTTCTAGGGCTGGTTCCTAGTGTATATCCTCTTCTTGTTCATTTTATTCTTCCTCTTCACAATCTATGTAAAATAATTTCTTCTCAGCATACTTATGACCTTTAGTGTATTTGCTAGCACAACTCTAGCAAAGTCCTTTTGCTCTTTTTTCTTCCAATTGTTTTGGTGTCAACCTTGTAGGTTGTGAAATCTAGGAGTAGCAACACTTCCATCTTTATAGAAGTGAGTGGTAGGCTTCCTTGTCGCCATAATTTTACATTCAATTTTTCTTGCCAACCTGAATGCATTCTCCAATGAATCAGGTTCCAAAATGCGAACTTCATGTTGGATGTATTTATCCTTTAAGTACCTATGAAGAGATCAATCACGTGTTCCTCGGAATATCAGTTCACCTTATATTCAATTTTTGGAAGTCCTCGATGTGCTCCCCCACTAAACCCTTTTGTTTGAGATTTATCAATTGGCTAAAGAAGGTGTTGCTCTTTGTATCCTCATAATGTGCTATCATTTCCTCCATAAAAATTGACAAGTGATAATTTTTTTACGGGAGCAAAGCCATCGATACCATACAAATGTATTTTGTTCTAAATGTAAAGTTGTGATGTGTACCTTTTGTGTGTTTTGCACATTATTGAGATCAAAATATTTCTCCATCTGTAGTATCCATGTTACAGGATCCTTTCCATCAAATTTCCTCATATCCATTTTTGGAATATGGTGGTTCTTCCTTCCAACATTAGAGTTTATGAAGTCCCATGATTAACAATTATTTTGTTCTCATCATGAGTTTCCTCTACTATCTTTCACCATTAGGAAACATTTCTTGTATCAACTTTGTCAAACCTTCCATGTCTGCTTTTAGATCATTCTTCATGTTTTCCATGTTGTCTTTCATTTTTTCATCGATCTTAGCTTTCATGTGATCCATCTTAGATTCCATGCCATCTATCTTAGATTCCACGTCTTTTTTCAAACCATCCATATTATTCTTCAAACCATCCATTTCCGCTTCCACACCTTTCTTCAAAACTTCCATTTCATTTTTTGTTGCTCTTTGTGAGAGCGGTGGTACTTGCTCTTAGCATAATTTTGATAGATCATGTTGCAATTATTCATCTTCATGAGTCATAGTAGAGCCTTCTGAAGGCTTAATGGGTGTTGAATTATTTTTACAGGGCATTTTTTAGAACCCAATACTGATTATATTCTACAATATGCTCTTGGAATCAATTCAAATTGATTCTTCAAAGAAGACTTATGCAATTTGGAAAGAAAAAAAATACACACATTTTCTTGCTTTTGAGGAGCTTGATATTGAAATTGGATTATCTCTCAGATTGCGCCAATATCCGAAATTTGGCACTAATGTAGCCTTCGAATTATTTTGTAAATGCCATAAGTCCACTTTAAAGAGGTCTCCAAGGCAAGTTATGTCCACCCCACAATGACCTAATTATGGACTAGTTCAAGAGAGCGAAATTGTACGACTTGCCACGTGTCATTGTTTGCCTTTTAGCTCCGAAAATTGATAGCAAAGAAACTACGTCTATGTACTTGCGAATTAATTTTTTATGGCACTCCAATCCGATGCTCAGAGAGAGAGTTATGAATATTTTCCCACGATCACCTCTTTGAGATGAAATTCTAGAGCCTGAAAAAGTACTACCTTCCATAGATCATATCTCCGAAAATATTGCGAACCAAGCTTTGAAATTTTGCGAAAAGTTTCCTCAGGATTTCGGCTTTGCACCCTAAAAATTTCAAATTCTGAACCTTCGTGGAAAAAAGGTTATAGTGAAAATTCCATGATGACCTATTTAGATTAAATTGAGGAGCCCGCAAAAGACCCAACTTCCAAAGATCATATTCCGAATCTAAAGATCATATCTCTGAAAATATTGCGAAAAAAGCTCTGAAATTTTGCAATGATGTTCCTCAGAATTTTGGATTTGCACCCTAAAAATTTCATCTTCTAAAACTTCGTAGAAAAAAAGTTATAGCGAAAATTCCATGATGACCTGTTTGGAGCAGCGAAACCCTAGAATCCAAAGCTCTGATACCAAATGTTGTGAAGCCAGCTCCAAAAATAGAAGAAAAGAGATATCAACACCTTAGAAATAAGCCACTTCGAGGGGGCAACCTCCAATACATTACATGAATGAACAATTCTTCGATGATACAAATTACAAAACCTTATTTCTATATATAGGAGTCCATGGGGCCATAATGTAATCCTAGTGGAGCCACAATGTAATCCTAGCCGACCTAACAATAATAATTTAAGGGCACAATAATAACAATATGGGGGTTACAAGGGTACAATAATAACAATAAAGGGGTTACACTAACATCAATAAAGGACTATACTAGTAATATAGGGACCTAACTGCTCTTTAGATGTGGCTTTGGAAATGGTATAAACAAATGTGCTCACTTGAGGGTGGCTTATATCCTCCTATCAATAGAAAAATAAAGGAGTGTAAAAGAGACCTAGATCTTTGGTGATTCAATATAAGAGTGATTTAAGGGAGGATTTTAAATCAAAATATTTTCATGTATAATGCATGGAACAAGTCATTCCTTGCATCTCCAAGATCTCCTTTAAGCGTGTTTTATAAAACAATAATGTAAATCAATTGACCTTATTAAGAGGGCAACGGAATCATACATGAGTATGTTAGGAATGACTAAACATCAGAGAGATGAGATCAACTTTATTCCCACTTAAGGCAGATTTTTAACTAACTTTGCAATTTATTATATATTTTGAATGTGTAGTTTCTCTTTGTTTCTATGTTGGATATTAAATTACAAGAAATGCCTACCCAAGCCATGTACCAGTGCTTGAAAACCTCGAAAATGCAAAAACTGGTACAAAATAGCCTGAAAGCACCATCGATCATAGTGTGCGTGTCTCCGTGGGCCACGTACCAAGGCCAAAAATGTAACAATTGGTACAAAATAGTGTGGAAATGCTATCAACCATACAATATCGTATTTTCCAATTTGGAAAAGCCCCAGACCATATTGTATGACATTTCCTGATTTGAAGATGTTATGTCGCATGACTAGCAACATTTCCAAGTTGTTTCCACAAAACAAGGTCATGTCTCCGTGATTTTGTTTTTGGCTTGTGGGCCAATCCAAACATGATAGGTGGGAGTCCCTTGGCTAGCTAAAAAACATTTAAGTAATGACTATTGAATGCATCTAATCCTTCTACAAACTTAATTAACTTATTTTTACAGTCATTTGAAAAACTAAAATTTAGAATTCTCTATAAACCCTAGTAGTTTCTTTTTTATATAAGAAAACACCTCATTCACTCACTCTTTACACTTTCTCCAAAAAAGAGCTTCCTACAACAGCAATGGGCATTTTGCTTGTGTTTTGAAACTCTCAACTCCTCTTAATATTGGTGGTGATGCAACCAGAAATGGAGCTACCTCTTCTTCCACTCCACACTATAATTCTATTCAATAAGCATGCTCAATTTGTGCTGATCAGGATCATGACAAGGATGAGATGGACATGTAATTGTATTTGTCTTTAACTCATATCTTATTTCATTTTGAACACATATAGCTTCATGTACAAAAGGATCATTTACAACTTAGTTGGATATGCACTTTCATTGTTCTCGTCTTTTTCTCTTTTGAAGTAAAAGGGTAAATGCCCATATGATGATAGATCTTTCTGAATAGTGAGCAGTAGCAGCTCTATGCTATGTTGGTGATTAAGACCATATATCTTTATAGACCGTTGTTAATTGCCCCAATAACACTTCTCCTTGATATAAAAAGTGATACACCTTGTTTCTTTTGATTACAAAAAGAAAAAGAATATGAATATATAATACTATGTTTGATGAATTTATCTTCAAGGTATTCATAATATAGTTACATGTATAATGTTTTTTTTTTTAATATAAGATCAAATGAATGTTATTAATATATGATAGAATAGACATATTCCTGAAACGTAAGTTGTTTTACTTTTTGAAGTCGTACTTATTTGGAAAATATTAAGAATGTTTAGAACCTGCTTTGTTTCCTCATTTCCAAAAATTTGAAAATATTTCAAATTTTTGTCTTAACCCGTACTTGTTTACCACCCTCAGGAATGTAGTGACCCCTGCGTAAGCATAGATTTGGGTTGATGTGCATGTATCTTGAATTTCTGTGCGTAAACATAGATTTGGGTCGATGTGCATGTATCTTAAATTTCTAGGAAAGGGTACAGAACATTAGCTTATGGAAATATGCACACACAAGAAACACAACTTGGAACAAATTTTCACACTTCTTGCAAATCGAAGCCAAACTGATTCGTCAATTAATTTACAAATTTAAGATTTTAATCGATCGTAATCAGTGAGAGCACATATAAATTGTCACCTTTACTATGTCCCATGTCATGAAGGTCACTAAATGAAGCTAAGAGGGAAAAATCCAGAGTTTAATTATTTAGTATTTACTGGAAGTTATTAGAAATTAAGAGTCTGATCAATAAGTTCGCCTTTAAAATAAGAAACCACAAGCCTACATCAAAGAGGAAAATATCAAAATCATTACTAAAACTTTTGACGAATGTAACTGCAGGCATTTTTCAAAGCAAAGAACATTCAATATTGAATCCGTTTCTACAAAATCATGTAAAAGGTTAGCCACACATTTGCACGAATCTGAAATCTATAGACCTAAATAAGAGATTGTAAAGAAGCAAATACATGTATTTAAGATTTTTTGGTGTTTCCTCTATCAGGTCCTTGTGCATGAGCTCCATTTTGAACACACAAGTTTTGTGCCATGCCAGCATAATTAGTATTGTTGTCCGAGACAGTGTCTTCAATTTTGTATAGAGGAAAATTTCTGAAAATACAGATTATGACAGGTTAAACAATAACCTGTCCACCTCAAGGGAACAAGAACTCTTCTTTGAAAGCCCAAATGATGACCGGAACAACAGGATACAAACACCCTACTCCAAGCCTCATTAGACCTATCCAAAACAATATCAAGGTGAATGCCATCCGGCAAGCTGTCTTCCACGTTGAATTATGCTAAAAATAGTTTGTCTCTAATACCAAGATAAATATTTGCCTCTCCTAATAGTGAAGTATAATCATTAATGTATTTGGCACAATAATTTCATACAATTATTTTCTATGAAAAATACACGAAGATAACTGGGCTCATTTAAGGGAAGGTGCAGAAAAGAAGATATCATGATGGAGCCCAGAAAAGAATTTGATCTTTCTCGAGCCCTTGGAGATGGGGAGCCTATTTGACTGTAAAAGAACTCCCACAGCTACATCCACCCTCAGCATTAGGATTTGTTGTGACCTGCATAGAATCCGATTTAAGTAGCAGGGCAACTGAGCACCGATATTACACAAATTTGTGAATAGATTAGAATAAACAAAAATTAAATTATACTAGGGTTATCACCTTAACATGACCTTGAAAAAGATTTTGCAAATTATTACTACAAAGAAGCCACAAACACAGTAGAACTATTAAAATGTTGGAGTGGTTGAACAAATAGAAGCATACACCAAAAGAAAATTTTGATCTGGTACAATCTTCACAAATTTTGCTCCAGCCAACTTTATCATACATTGCTACGATTAAACAATAAAACATATGGAAATTGCACCAGAAGCAACCCTCCCTAATCCTCATTATCTGTTTGCATCGTTTCTCTAGTATTTTCCACAAAAAAATGTAAACCGTAAACATAATACCAAATACATCAGCATTCACATCCAATGAAATATTGTCTTGGAGAATATTGTGATTTAATGTGGTCCTCAAGTGCCACTCAAGATTGATATTACTAGAAACCCACCTTGTCATGGCTGTAGATCTTCAGAAACAAGTAGATTGTAAGGTCAGAAACTGAACAGCGCTTTTTGAGAAAGAAACAGAATGAAAGAACAGAAAATCAAAGAAAACATACTTCCAGAAAAACTGAGAGATTGCATAATGAAAAGGTCAATCAACAGAAGTCAGGGAGACAACAGCTGAATTTATTAGACATAGAAGACAGGGAAAGATGGTCCTGGCAACCATTAAAGAGTCAACACAAGAATGCGGCAGATCAAAGCTCCAATGAAAAAGGACTCTGCTATGGAGATTCCCACAGAAACGATGAAGAAGAACGACTTTGTCCTTGATCCATAAATAGTAGGCCTATGGCCTGTAAATTTCACCAATAGGGATACCTTGTAGAATAAAAAATGAGATCTCACAGTCACAATGATCTACTTCAGGGGTCATTTGCCAGACATTAATATATTTATCTTATCTTATCTGCAATTATAAATAGGCTGACATCATGCCTATTCAACTGCTGTTTGTTAACTGGTTGCAATGCTTGGTTAGAAATTCCAGCAAACAAAATATGTAGCCACCTGAATTTAAACCTTCTTTATTTAAAAGAGATACACAACACTGAACTCTGTTACCAAGCTTCATCCATTAACAAGCAATGCCAAAATGAAATAGTACTTTGCATATCAACATGCCTATGCAGCACTCAAGCCCATTCACATATAGCTGTATCTGTCATTAGAGCACACAACATGGGCATGTATTGTGATATGCATATACTCTGTTGGAAACATGTCAATCAACAACAGCTCACTAAATTCAAATTGCCATTTGAGAGTGAATTCTACTCTTGAAATGTGCCTGCACAATACTCAGGCACTCGATCCTCTACCCCAACAAACAATTACTTAAGCATACATATGGATGCTAAGTAATTTACCAAGATAGCTTGAGAATATATTGAGCCACCAAAAGGAATGGCTATAAATGTAATAATGTGTTTTTGTTGTTGTTGTCTTGAACAGAACAGAAGGTGGCTGAAACTGCAGTGTGGGTTAGAATATATGGTAGAATATAGTCAAACAGCGGCTGTAGGAGAGTTCTTACGCCCTGTACAGAGCATATACAACATTCCCAAGCAAGCCAACAGTTCCAGCAATTAATAAAGACACCAGAAAGTGTGGTATATGCAGCTACACTAAGACCAATGGTCCATCCATGTCAGATCAGTCCTAGCTACTATAAAGAGAGAAGAGGACAGGTTGGTTTTTGTTGAAAATGTAGCAAGCAAGGTCTTCTGGCTTGTACCTTAGCCAGTGAAGACCTCGAATTGTCCTCATGAGTTAGACTTAAGTTAGGATGAGTTATTTCTAGTTTACTGGAATAATCATCAAGTCAGCATGCGTAGAGTCGAACCTTCAGTTATATAGGAGTCTTCATCAGTTTGACTACAGAACGAGGTGGCAGTTAACAGTTCAGTTGGAGCGAGTTAGCCTTCAGTGTTGATTGAAGGAAGGACAAGTTAGGAGCTCCAGTGTTGATTGGGGAGAGAGAGAGTAACATTCTCAGTTAACTCGTCAATCAAGAACTCAAGTTCTAAATTTGAACTAGGTCTCCTTGCATGTTGGAATTGGGTATATAAAGAGGAGAACAAAGGCACAGGAAAATTCATTGTTTTGTGCACAAAGGTTTGCGTGACAAGACAGAGCTCACGAATTCGTGAGAGAGCCTTGATTGTGGAAAGCACAGTAGTTGTCTCATAAGAAATAGGAAGAACAAGTGCGCTACAATTTAGGAGCAGGTTGTGCCCAGAGAAGAGGAGTTGGGTCCTAAGAAATAGGAGGCAGGAAGTGCGCAAAGATATAGGGATTTTCCCTATAGAATAGGAGCTGATTTGCGCTAGAAAATAGCGGCTCATGTGCACTAGGAAATAGGGACCTAGTGCGCAAGGATTAAGGAGCCTCTAGTACATAGAGACCAAGCTGAAGAGAGCAGGTTTTGCAGAGCGAGTCAAGGAGGCAGCAGAGGAACAATTGTGTGCTAGCGGGCCGAGAATAAGCAGGATCAAGGCCAGCCAAGATCGATTGTATCAGCTGAGATTTGAGAGAAAAGCAGAACCCTTTCTCAAAGAGATAGATTGTAATAGATCCCAAGTGCTCAAAAACAATAAAAAAAATAGCCACATCAAGCAAGCAGGTTTTCCCTGTTGGGTTTTCTGAGAAAAGTGTCAATTTGCGCATGTGTTTTTATCTTTGTGTCTTTTATTCGGCTGCTTATGAATTGTTAAGAGACTCTGTATCTTGGTGAAAGTAAACTAGGTATCAGTTTTCAGTTATTCATCTAAGTAGTTGTAGAGTTTCATGGAAATTTAACATGGTATCAGAACTGAGATCAGCATAAAGACCAGCACCGAGTTGATCACTTAGTGAAGAGTGCATACCAGTCAGGAAGGTTTGCACTAGAGTTTTGAAAAGCAGTTCTTTGGATAGGAGTATGGCGTTCCAAGGACTAAGGGCAGATCATTTTTTAGAGGGAGCCTTTAACTTCTGTTCATGGAGGGAGTGGATTACAGTTGTGTTGGAAGATAATGGGGTGCTAGAATTTGTGAAAATCCTAGCTTCACCTCAAGATCCCCAACAGTTGATCCATCATAACAAGAATGACACCAAGGCGAGGAGGATCATTCTTGAGGGGATCAAAGATCATATTATTCCTTGTCGCCATGAGAACAAGACAACATATGAGATGTTTAAAGCTATCTTAGATCTGTACCAAGGTTCTAGTGATGCCAGGAAACTTTGCTCTCAAGGAGAAGCTAAGTATCCAAATGAGCAAAGGAGAGCCCATCATCACATATCTTTCGAAATTCACTCAAGTTCGAGATGAGCAAGGTGGAGTGGGCGTGATTGTAGCAGACAGCGACCTTGTGAGTCTTGTGCTTCTAGGACTCCATAAGTCTTGGTATAGTTTCCAAGATGCAGTAAGTGGCAGAGAGAATATTCCCAAATGGGAAAGGTTATGGAATGACTGCATTAAAGAAGAAATCTGGAGAGTGTTGAAATGTGTAACTAGGTTTGGTCTTCATAAATATGATCCTTGTATATTGTAAAATGAAAGAAAAATTATTATTGCTATTATTGTAGCATGGGTTTCATGCTCAAGGTCTTTTACTTAGAGGTCAAACACCCATTGAGTGCTTCTAGGGTTTGTCTTAGGGTCGAGAAGTCAAAAGAGTCATTATCATATGAAGAAGACACCATCGGGCACATTGTAACTTGTAAAAAGAATTATTTTTTGTATTTAAAAGTGTCAAAATACCCTCCAAGACCAAGTCGGCCTGGAAGCTAAGAAGTCGGCCTCAATTAGGGCATTTCTTCCTCCTTGGAACCCTATATATAGGAGGGAACTTGACCTCCTATGGACATCATTCATTCTCTCATCATCCAAGCGAAGGAGAAGAAGAAGGCTAGCGAAGAAGGAAGAAGGACAGGGAAAAGTGTTTGGGTTATTTCTCTCTCTCTCTCTCTCTCTCTCTCTCTCTCTCACACACACACACACACGTGCAAAGAAGGAAAGCTAGGGTTTTGTTGTTGCAAGATCGAAGTTGAGAATATTGATGGAAGAAGGTCGAAGAAAGGTCTATTGTATCATCTACAAACCCTAGGAGGAGAAACTCAAGCGAAGGTCAAAGGAATCCTTGGAAGCCCTAAATTTGCTCACGTGTGGAAGCAGCAATTGTTACTGGGGGGCGAAAATTTCAAACCTGCAATAGAGGCCGAAATTTTGTAGCTACAGGTCGAAGTTGTGCAGTTGGAAGAGATTTGACTGGGTTTGGCTGGGGCAGAGGAAGCACATCATCAAGGAGGTCAGACTTGGTCTTGGAAAGGTATCGGCCTTGGTCTAGAGGTCTTGGAATTCGTCATTTTAAAAATCTACAAGAAGAGGAGATTTGTGGAGTGGAGAGGTTTTGGTCCTGGCTTGTAGCCTATATCATGTGTTCTTGTGCACTGTTGATCTTCCTGTTTTTGGTAGTTGTTTGATGATAAGAACAACATAATAATAAGAGAAGAAGCTAATAATCAAGAAAATTAAAAATATATCACAAGCAGTTATCAAGTTAAAGAGAAATCATCTTAGTTGCAGCCCTATAAATTTCTCAACATGGTATTAGAGCTAAGGTTGGCTAAGGGTATGATGAAGATCACAACATCCTTGAAGTGTTTGAAGAAGTGTTTTATGGTAGCAAGTCATCTCAAGAAAGGAGTCGAGGCATTGTGGAATCTCCTATTATCCATCGAGAATAGTATGACCAAGACTTCTACAATGGACGAAGGACTATTCTCAGCACTTACAAGCATATTTGAAGATGAGAATATTTGGGTAATCAACAGTGGAGAATCAAGGCATATGACAGGTGAGCACAAACAACTAAAGAACTTAGGATAATCTTCCTACTTCGTTGAGCTTGGTGACAGGAAGAGCTACCTTGTAAGAGGAATTGGATCAACCTCGCCAGAGCTAGAGAATGGAGGAAATATTCATCTCAACAACATTCTATTTGTTCCAAGTTTGCAAAAGAACTTACTTTTTATTTCATGTCTAGAAGATAAGGGAGATAGAGTCGCTTTTATAAATGGAAAAGTTTTGGTTTAAGCTAAAAGCTCTAGCATCGAAAATGCAAAGATCATTGGGATTCATGAAGGAAGACTCTACAGATCGTTGACTCCTCTCTCTCAAGCTTTGGTTCACATTGAAGTAATTCCATGTGAACTTTGGCATAGAAGGTTTGGGCACCTTCACTACAAAATCTTGCCAACTCTAAATTCAATGGTGAATGGCATCCCTAAACTCAAGGAGGATCATGAAGGAGTATGCAAGGGATGTGCATTAGGTAAAAATGTCAAGAGATCGTCTAGAAGCAATACTTCAAGGTCAAAAGAAATTTTGGATCTCATTCATTCTGATGTTTGTGGTCCTATGTCTACAAAGTCTCTTGGAGGTCATCTATATTATGTAACATTCATTGATGACCACTCAAGGAAGACTTCGATCTATTTGCTGAAGTCCAAGTATGAAGTATTTGACAAATTTCAAGAATTCAAAGCTGAAGTAGAGAACCTTACAGAAAGAAGGATAAAAGTACTAAGATCCGACAATGGAGGAGAATACACTTCAAAGGAACTCATAGATTTCTATAAGGAGGTTGGGATTAAGAGGGAGTCGATAGTCCCATATAATCCTAAACAAAATGGAGTTGTTGAACCAAAGAACTGATCAATTGAAGAAAGCGTTAGAGCCATGTTACATGATCAAGACTTGCCAAAATATATGTGGGGTGAAACAACAAAGGCTGTTGTATATGTTCAAATCGAAGTCCTCACAGATCACTAGACAACATTACTCCTGAAGAAGCATTCATTTGGGAAGAAACCAAGTGTGGAACATCTCCAAATATTTAGTTGTCCTGTCTATATTCACATTCCGAAGGATAAGAGAAAGAAGTTGGATCCTACAAGCATGAAGGGAATATTTGTTGGCTATAGTAAATACTTCAAAGGCATATAGGATCTACATAAAGGAAGGACATTGAATAGAAGTAAGCCGAGATGCAATCTTTGATGAAAGTATTGCATTTAAGAAATCAAAGGATCTCCCAATTGACTTTGATGATGAAGAACTTCCAATATTTGAAGAGTGCACAAGAGAGGAAAAGGATTCAAATCATGAAGAAATAGGTCCCGATGAACTTGTGCAACAAGTCACCATCCCTGAAAGTAGAAAGGGACCTAATTGGTTAAAGTCTACTCTCCTAGATGCAGAGGGACATGGAGCTGCCACGGGTACATTTAGATAAAGTAAGAAGCCTAAAAGATATTCAGGACATGCAGCTTATATGACAAAGTTACTAGCAACAGAACCATCCACCTTTGAAGAGGTTGTCAAAAATCAAGAATAGAAAGATGCCATGAATGAAGAATATCAATAAATAATGAAGAATGGAGTTTGGGAAATCGTACCCAGGCCTGAAGACAAATCTGTGGTAACTTCCAAGTGGCTCTACAAGATTAAGCATGTAGCAGATGGAAGTATTGATAAATATAAGGCAAGATTTGTGGCTAGGGGCTTCTCTCAACAGGAAGGCATCGATTATGAAGAGACATTTTCACCTACAACAAGGTATACAACTATATGTTCGTTGGTCTCTTTGGCAGCATCGATGGGATGGAACATCCATCAAATGGATGTAAAGACAGCATTCTTGAATGGTACTATCGATGAAAAAATCTATATAGAACAACCCTTGGGATTTGAAGTAAAGGATAGGGAGACTTATGTTCGCGGGTCAAAGAAGGCATTATATGGCCTTAAGCAAGCACCAAGGGCATGATATGCAAGAATAGATGCATACCTACAAAGATTGGGCTTCTCAGAGAGTTTTGTTGATCTGAATCTCTATATCAAGGTTGTGAAGGATGAAACTGTAATCATTCTTCTATATGTGGATGATCTTCTCATGACAGATGTAGAAGGTCGTATTTAAGAAAGCAAGAAGCAACTGGCAACAGAATTCAATATGAAGGATCTAGGGTTGATGCACTAGTATTTGGGGTTGGAAGTTTGGCAAGGACCTGATGATATTTATCTAAGTCAAGGAAAGTATGTGATCGAGATGCTAAAAAGGTTTGATATGATGGATTGCAAACCTATGAAATCCCCTATGATCACAAACTTGAAGAGGCTAAGAAATTCTGAATCAAGCCCTGTGGATCCAACAAGGTATAGACAATTGATTGCTCACTGATGTGTTTGGTAAATACTAGGCCAGACATTTGTTTTGCAGTGAATATTCTCAGTCGGTTCCAGGTTGAGCCCAAGCATGATCATTGGATAGCAGCTAAGCATATACTGAGATATCTGCAAGGAACAATCCACTACTGCATGAAGTATGATAAGAGGAATGATGTCCACTTGATTGGATATACATATTCCGACTGGGGAAGCAGTGAGATGGATGGGAGAAGCATTATTGGAGGATGTTTTAGTTTGGGATCTTCCATGATATCCTAGATGAGTAGAAAACAAGAATCGGTTACTTTGAGTAGTGTTGAGGTTGAATACATTGCAGCCTGTGAAGTAAGCAGAGAAGTTGTATGGTTGAGGAAGTTGTTGTTCGACTTGTTTGAAAGACTGATGGACCCTACAGTCATACATTGTGACAGACACCAATTGTATAAGGTTGTCTGAAAACCCAATGTTCCATGGAAAGACAAAACACATAAATAACTAGCATCACCACATAAAAGCTAGTGCAGGATGGAGTGTTACAGCTACGGTATATCTCCATTAATGAGCAGGTAGCTGACATCTTAACAAATTCTCTTCCTAATAAGAAGCTTGTGTATTTGAGAGACAAACTTGGACTGGTTGATATTTCCTCCCTAGTTGAGAGGGAAAGATAGACATATCATTATTGTCTTCACTTGTGAAGAAAGAATGGAGGATTGAGTAAGCATCTGGATTTCGATACTCTTTGAGGATGAGGTAGGGCATCCAAGATAAGAGTAGTTGAAGAGGAAATTCCTTGAGGATGTTTTATTCCAAGATAGGAATTGTCCTAAAAGGACATACCCTGTGAACACCTAGGTGGGGTATGTGCCTTGAGAGACAATGATGATGGTGTCTATCATTCATTGGTCTCGTTAGCATTATGTTATGATCTTGTAGAGAGATAGAGTTGTTAGTCAAGGCCTTGCTATGTGGCAATGTTGGTTGGTATGATGCAAAGAGATGGCTTACCACTCTGACTCTTCTTATGAGATCTTTTCAGTTTGAAAATGTCCATGTACCATTATGAATACCTCTCTAGTTAAGAGGGAGTGTTAAAATGCGTAACTAGGTTCGGTCTTCATAAATATGAAATGTACTTATGATTCTTGTATATTGTAAAATGAAAGAAAAACTATTATGGCTATTATTGTAGCATGGGTTTCATGCTCAAGGTATTTTATTTAGAAGTCAAGCATGCATTTAGTGCTTCTAGGGTTTGTCCTAGGCTCAAGAAGTCAAAAGATTCATTGTCATATGAAGAAGACCCCATCGGGCACATTGTAACTTGTAAAAAGAATTACTTTTTGTATTTAAAGGTGTCAAAATACCCTCCAAGACCAAGTTGGTCTGGCAGCTAAGAAATCGACCTCAATTACGGCATTTCGTCATCCTTGGAAGCCTATATATAGGAGGGAATTCGACCTCCTATGGACATCATTCATTCTCTCATCATCCAAGAAAAAGAGAAGAAGAAGGCGGCTAGCGAAGAAGAAGAAGGACAAAGGATAGGTGTTTGGGTTATTTCTCTCTCTCTCTCTCTCTCTCTCTCTCTCTCATGTGCGAAGAAGGAAAGCTAGGGTTTTGCTGCTATAAGATTGAAGTTGAAGATTTTGTTGGAAGAAGGTCAAAGGAAGGTCTATTGAATCATCTACAAACCTTATAAGGAGGAGAAACTCAAGCAAAGGTCAAAGGAAGCCTTGGAAGCCCTAAATTTGCTCACATGTGTAAAAGAAACAACTGTTACTGGGGGCCGAAAATTTCAGACCTGCAGTAGAGGCTAAAATTTTGTAGTTGGGGGTCGAAGTTGTGCCGCTGGAAGAGATTTGACTGGGTTTGACTGAGGAAGCATATCATCAAGGAGGTCATACTAATAGAAACATGGCTCGTTCGTACCTCTATATCCTGTGTTCTTGTGCATTGTTGATCTTCTTGTTTTTGGTAGTTGTTTGATGATAAGAACAACATAATAATAAGAGAAGTAGCTAATAATCAAGGAAATTAAAAATATATCACAAGCAGTTACCAAATTAATGAGAAATATTCTTAGTTGTAGCCCTATAGATTTCTCCACAGAGAGGAATGAGAGCTAGTAGAGAAGCTCCAACAAAGGACAAAGAGAACTTTGCCCTGGAAAGAAAAGGTAGCAGAGCCAAGGGCAAGAAGGACAAAAGACGTTGAGTCCAGTCAAAAGGGCGAGAAGAAGAAGGATCTAAGAAAGATCAAGTGCTTCCATTTCCATGAGTTTGGGCACTATGCCACTAAGTATCCTAATCGAAAGGAGTCGTCCAGTAAGGATCATGTACATCAGTTGAGGTAGACGCATTTGAGAAAGATGTCTCATTGATAGCTTGCATGGCAATCTGAGCAGTCAGCAATGTGTGGTATATTGATTCAAGAGCATCCTTCCACATGACCGAGAACAAGAAGTATTTCAGCCACCTAAAGATGAAGTGTTGAAAAATGCAACTAGTTTCAGTCTTCATAATTTTCGTTGTACTCGTGTCATTATGTATATCTTATGTAACAAACAAAAGAAGAAAGAAAATTTATTATTTTTAAGCATGGATTTCATGCTTCTTTTGATTGGTCATCTAGGTTAAGCATCTTCTTCATGCTTCTAGGGCTTTTCATGTCATAATAATAATTGTCATGAGTCAAGAGAGTCAATGTCATGTATATAAGACCCATTTGGGCAAGTTGTATCATGTAAAAGAATTTATTTTGAGTCTAGTAAAGTCAAAATAAGCCTCCAAGCACAAGTCGACCTTATCGATGAGAAGTGTTGAAATGTAACTAGTGTCGGTCTTCATAATGGTAAATGAGTCATGATGTAATCATTGATGTACGTCAGAAAGTATATATATATATATATATATATATATATATTGTAAAAGAAAAAAAAATTATTAAGAAATGGGTTTGTTGCCCATTGTAGGTCAAGCACCCATTGTGTGTTTTATGGTTTGTTGAGTCATGTCATAAAGTCAAGGTCATAATATAAAGCCCCTTGGAGCCACCAAAAAGATTCTAGGAACCACCAAAAAGATCAGTTCGACTAGCCCTTGATGTCGTCCTAGAAGAGGCATGTGCTCGCACTCAAATAGCTATATAAATGAAGGAGTTCGACCTCCATAAGGGACACACTTGACATACTTCTCTTTGATCTGATCCAAAGAAAAGAAGTGTGAAGGAGCTAGGCAAAAAGCAGTGAGGAATGAAGGAGCGAGATATAGGCAGTGAATAATGAAGGAGCTAGAAAGAGGCAGCGAAGAAGGAAGAAGTTCTTTTGTGGAAGGATATGGTTTTTCAAAAGTCTGAATTTTGCAGAGACAATGACAAATTCATTACGCAGATCTATAGGTGGTTGGCTTGATCTTCTGGTGAGTGGTTTTGTGTCATGATCTTGGAAGTCTTCATTAAAATTCTATAAGAAGAGAATTTTTTGGGGTTTTCCCCTATTGAGGGGTTTTGGCCCTGGCTTGGAGCCTATATCTAGTGTCTTCTTTGCATTGTGACCTTCTTATTGGCACTTGTCTTGCATTGTGACAAGAATATGTCATTGAAATAGAGAAATTGAATTTAAACCCTAACGAGATTGCACTAGATTTCTCAACATGGTATCGGAGCTTGGTTCATTTGTGTAAGGGTTGGAAGAAGGTCACCTAAGGCTTCAAGGAATCAAGAGAAACCCATCTCTCCATTGAAGAATGTAACTAGGTTTGGTCTTCATAATTGTATGAGTCATAATGAAATGTATTTATCAAAAGAAAGAAAATGAAATTATTATTATTATTAAAATGATTTATTAAAGCATGGGTTTCATGCTTGGGTCGCCATTTTCTAGGTCAAAGTCCCCATTAGGGACTTTTTGGTTTTATCTGGATTCATTAGAGTCATCGTCCATTTTATGAGACCCGTCTTGAGCTTTTGTATCATGTAAAAAGAATTATTATTGAGTCAAATAAGTCATTTGTCACCTCCACACCAAGTCGGCCCTTATCTGATGAAGTCGGCCTACATTAGGGCAAATCGACCCAAAGAATAGGCTATACATAGAAGTGTAGTCTGATTCATTTGGAGCCATCACACACACAAGTTTGATATACAAGAAGAAGTAGAAAAGTGCGAAATTGCAAGAGAAGGAGAAGGATTGCAGAGAAGGACAAGATTGAAGTTTTTGGGCCATCTATTTCTCACACGTGTGAAATTACTGGGGAATTGCAAGAGATTGAAATTCTGAAATTTACTGCAAGTCGAAGTTTTGTTACAAGAGGTCGAAATTTTGTTGCTGCAAGATCGAAGTTCCAAGTCGAAGTTGCTGCTATAGGGTTGAAGTTCTAGGTCGAAGTTGTTGTTGAGAATTTGGAGGGCTGGTGATTAATACAAATTCTTTTCTTGATAATTACTTGTGATACTTATGTCTTCTCTTCTTTTAGTTTAGTTAATCTTTCATCAAGTCAATTATCAAAATGCACAAAACACAAAAATTAGGCTCCTAGAGACAGGGCAAAACCTCTCCCTCTTGGAGAGGAAAACCCGCAAATAATTCTTCTTATAGATCTTCAAATGACAAGTACCATGACCTAGACTTAGACCCTTGACCTAGATATGCTTCCAAGACCTAGATCTTCACCTAGAATATGCTTGTAGTTGAATTGTTTGAACAGTAGGAAGGTAAATCTATGACTTACCTTCCTCACAATGACTGTCTCTTATTTTATCTTCAAATCAACAGCCCTTCACAATAATATAACAGCAACTTATTCTTGCACTAACCTTCTTAACTCTGCTCCTTAAAAACTATTCGCAATCCTGTAGTTGACTGTCCGCAATCTGTGGTTGACTATCCGCAACCTCTTCTTTACTATCTGCACTGTTTGCTTGAAGATATCCACACTTATATCTGGCACTGTATCCGCAATGTATCCTTTCTAATACCGCACTGTGATCTCATTTTTATACGCACTGAAGTCTCCCTTTTATCTGCGCTGAAATCTCAAAGATGTCCACTCCTTTTGATGTTCCTTACCCGCACTTATATTCTTCACATATCCGCACTGTTATCTTGTATGTATATCCACATTAATTTGAATGTCATCCGCAAACCTTGCTCGCAATTCTTTCTGAGATGGTTTTGTATTCCTGCAATAATATCCGCACTTCTTTCTCCTTTTATCCGCTTACAAAACAGTCTGCAAATTAGACTTATCCGCAATTCTTTCACATGTGATATACACATTTCTTCATTCGAATAATCTGCACTGTATGTTGTATTATCCGCACTTGTAATTATAGATATCACCGTTTTATATTCACAGATGTATCCACGTTATGCCCAGGGTGATCCGCATTTTTCTTTGTTGTACCATTTCAAATAGATCCACAATTCCGGGCTATGCCCTTTCAAAAGAATCCGCAATTCCTGTAGAGATGACCGCATTACCTTTTTGGAGATGACCGCAAATCTTTCCATCCCTTATCCGCAGATCAATGGTATATATACAGACAGTCTTTCTGTCTTTAGGTCCGACCACTAATTATGTTGGTAGGCCGACTTATCATTTGATTGGAGGCCGACTTCAACACATAGTTTAACTTGCAGCATGTTGGAGGACTGAATGAGACCATTCATTCACAGTTTCAAGAACTAGGTCTTGGAGCATTTCTTAGAGTCGATGCTTCATATACATATGACACATATTACATTTGAATCTAGAAGATAAAAACCTAGATGGACATCAAGAAGAAGTCCACTAACCTATAATAAACTCTTGCTCATGAAACCCATGAAGCAAGTACAAAATACATTTTATTATCTTTGTCTTCTACTTTACATAATTACATAGTCAACATGAAGACCGACCTAGTCACACTTTTCAACACTCCCTCTTAACTAAGGAGGTATTCATGCAGGTACATGGTTACTTTCAAACTGAAGAATCTCATAAGAAGAATCGGATTGGTAATCGCATCTGTATAGCATCATATCAACCAGCATTGTCCTAGTGCAAGGCCTTGACTAACAGCCCCATCTCTCAACGAGACAATGGGCTACAACGCTAGCAAGACACATTACTTATAGACACCATCGTCATTGTCTCTCCAAGGTACATACTCCACCCGGGTGTTCCCAAAGTATGACCTTCTTGGACTATTCTTCTCTTGGGTAGCTAGCCCTCGAAGAATTTCGGTCCCCGACTACTCTTATCTTGAATGCCCTAATACATTCTCAAAGAGTATCGAATGCCAGATGATTACCCAATCCTCCATTCTGTCTTCCCAAGTGAAGACCAGAATGATGTGTCTATCTCTCCCTCTCAACCAGGAAGGACCTATTCCACAAGAGAATGTACTCAATCCTATACAAGGAATGTGCCTAAGCTCATTCTTAGGAATTACCAAGTTTCTTCCAAGTAAGAAACTTATCATCATGCTCCCTCTTAATCAGGGACCTCCAGCAGCAATGGTGAGACACCCAGCTACTCATGAAGGATTCCTGTCCTCGATGTCATGGATTTCGATATTGAGGAATCTTCAACTTTTACCTTCATAGGGCACAGATCATCCATCACTTTCATCCTGAGTCATGTCAGCTGTCAGAAAGTGATTCATCAGACTTCCTTATCTGGTCCACTATTGTGCCATAATGCTTTCCTTCAAATCATCTCCAGGATCATACATCCTTTCTCATGATTAGCAGCCCTGCACAAATTCATCCAAATAAACATATACATATGAACTTTTAAAACAAAAGTTACCTCAGTGATGATCTTTCACCATGACATCTTCCAGTAGGCATCGACATCCTTCATACAGATTGACACATCTCCTAATGATATGATTTTCCAAGGGTCTTCCCTTTTTTTTTTTTACCAGACTTCTGTCAGAGTCTACATATCTTTCCAGGAGATCTCCTAATCACATCTTCTTTGCCTCCGGATGATAACTGCCTCTTGACATGGTTGCATTTCATGATCTCTTCCTCTCTGCACATTCTTGATTCCCGGGAACATAAAACTTTTCAAGTTTCTCGTTCATATACAACCACCTCATATTCCATGAGGACGTATTATGTTGATTTCATTTGTTCGTGCATTGAGAGATACTCCTCCATAAATCATACTTCTAAGTACAGAAGTCCATTACCTGCAACCACATGACATGACTTCACAGCATCCAGTGTCAGCATATAAATATATACATACCTTATAACTTTTTCCCTTGAGTCATTCTGTAGCAATTTCTCAAGAATGAAGAGCTTCATTCCCTTGGCCTACTTCATCAATATGTCATCACATCCCAGAAATATGTTTCCATGATGACCCTTGCTCTTGATGACTGCTTTCCATTAGTAATGTTTGTCAGAGAGCTTTTCCTGGAGCTGATTCACCAGGAGCTCCTACCATGCTTCGATCAGGATGCTACATTGCCTCCCATCATACAATCAACAGAAATCACTTAAAGGAGAAGATGATCTCAATCGTAGTGGAGATCCCTTGAGACTTCTTTCTTAGATTTCTTTGCATTAGGTTATTTTTCAAAGACATGGGCTTCTTTCCTATTTCTCTTGTCCTTTTTCAGATTAAGGACAATTTCTATTATAATACCCACGTTCATCTCATCCAAAGCATCGTGCTTTATTCATACTATTCTGAGGACCAATCTTACTTAATTTTCCTTTCTTTCTCAACGTGACTGCAAAGGCTTGATTCCCTTCACTTGATCCTGTAATACCTTCAACTTTTCAATCTTGTTTCCTTTATTTTACATAGAAACCCTAAATCATGGAATGTTGTGGCTTCCTTCTTCCTATATAATTTTGAAGTGAAGTTTCCCCATTCATCTAGCAGATGATTCTCCTTCTTCCTGCAGATGATTGCAGAAAGATTGCTTCTCCTACAGTACTCTTAGAGAATAGCTCCACCATTTTCTCATATATTCCCTTTGATGATTCTAGATCTAATACATCGAAGATGAGAGAGTCTTTTATGGATTTTGTAAGAATCTTTTGGGCTCTTATATCTCCCTTCATGTATGACTTTATTGTCCTTGTCTTCCATGCAAGAAAGTTTTGAAACCCTAACCAGTCTGTTGCTTTCTTTTGCAAAGAAGACATTTTGATAGATTTACATAAAGTCATAGATACTTACTTGATAGAGTGACTTTTTCCTTCACCAGCTTCCTTGATGATGGAGTATATCTTCAGAAATTGAAGTCCACAATGTCTTGAATGTGAATCTTTGATAACAAAAGATTACTTTCTTGATTGAGTTGATCATTTAAATGAGATAGGAGATCTTGAAGTAGTTAGAGAGCCTTTCTTTTCAAACTGATTTGATTTTCCAACCAAAACTTTTGATCTTCGCTTCCTGGAGTGTCTCCTTTGTCTAGCAGCCCTTGAGTTTAGCACCTTAGCTCTGATTCCATGTTGAGAATTTGGAGGGTTGGTGATTAATACAAATTCTCTTCTTGATAATTACTTGTGACCTTACTTGTGATACTTATGTCTTCTCTTCTTTTAGTTTAGTTAATCTTTCATCAAGTCAATTATCAAAATGCACAAGACATAAAAATTAGGCTCCTACAACTTGGGCAAAACCTCTCCCTCTTGGAGAGAAAAACCCACAAATAATTATTCTTATAGATCTTCAAATGACAAGTACCATGACCTAGACTTAGACCCTTGACCAAGATATGCTTCCAAGACCTAGATCTTCACCTTGCATATGCTTGTAGTTGAATTGTCTGAACAGCAGGAAGGTAAATCTAAGATTTACCTTCCTCACAATGATTGTCTCTTATTTTATCTTCAAATCAACAGCCCTTCACAATAATATATCAGCAACTTATTCTTGCACTAACCTTCTTAAGTCTGCTCCTTAAAAGCTATCCGCAATCCTGTAGTTGATTGTCCGCAATCTGTGGTTGACTATCCGCAACCTGTTCTTTACTATCCGCACTGTTTGCTTGAAGATATCCGCACTTATATCTGGCACTGTATCCGCAATGTATCCTTTCTAATACCGCATTGTGATCTCATTTTTATACGCACTGAAGTCTCCCTTTTATCTACGTTGAAATCTCATAGATGTCCACTCCTTTTGATGTTCCTTACCCGCACTTATATTCTTCACATATTCGCACTGTTATCTTGTATGTATATCCGCATTAATTTGAATGTCATCCGCAAACCTTGCTCGCAATTCTTTCTGAGATGGTTCTGTATTCCTGCAGTAATATCCTTCTTTCTCCTTTTATCAGCGTACAAAACAGTCCGCAAATTGACTCAAACTTATCCGCAATTCTTTCACATGTGATATACACATTTCTTCATTCAAATAATCCACACTGTATGTTGTATTATCCGAACTTGTGATTACAGAGATCACCGTTTTATATTCACAGATGTATCCGCGTTATGCCCAGGGTGATCCGCATTTTTCTTTGCTGTACCATTTCAAATAGATCCACAATTCCTTGCTATGCCCTTTCAAAAGAATCCGCAATTCCTGTAGAGATGACCACATTACCTTTTTGGAGATGACTGCAAATCTTTCCATCCCTTATCCGCAGATCAATGGTATATATACAGACAGTCTTACTGTCTTTAGGGCCGACCACTAATTATGTTGGTAGACTGACTTATCATTTGATTGGAGGCCGACTTCAACACATAGTTTAACTTGCAACATGTTGGAGGACTGAATGAGACCATTCATTCACGGTTTCAAGAACTAGGTCTTGGAGCATTTCTTAGACTCGATGCTTCATATACATATGACACATATTACATTTGAATCTAGAAGATAAAAACCTAGATGGATATCAAGAAGAAGTCCACTAACCTATAATAAACTCTTGCTCATGAAACCCATGAAGCAAGTACAAAATACATTTTATTATCTTTGTCTTCTACTTTACATAATTACATAGTCAACATGAAGACCGACCTAGTTACACTTTTCAACAGTTGTTCCTACAGGGTCGAAGTTCTAGGTCGAAGTTACTGCTACAGGGATGAAGTTCTAAGTCGAAATTGTTGCTAGAAAGTTATCATCTGAAGAGGAAGGAAGGGTTGACTTGGTGATCGGAGGAAGTTTGTGTCTAGGTTAAAAAGTCTTGGATTATCTCGTCTTGTCTTATGAATCTTCTGAAGGAAGAGTTCTTGACTGGGTTTTCCCCTAGATAGGGGTTTTGCCCTGGCTATGTGCTTACATTTGTTGTCTTTGATCTTCGTGTTATGGTTTTGGTAATTGCCTGATGAATCAAGATAAAAGAAGAACATAAGAATATCACAAGTAATTATCAACATAAAGAAAATATTTTTTCCTTTCTGACTTTGCAACATTCTCTAGGACCGAGCTTCTAGAGGATTAAAAATCAGGCACTCAAACAAGCCCTACACTCTATGATAAGGCTACAAACTTGTACAAGAGGAGCAAAGCCACAAAAAGGGTTCAATATTGAGTGTTGAAAGGCTAGTTAAGCAGTCTGGGGAAGATCAAGTTCATCAAGCCAAGGATCGAAGTCCTGGGAACATTCTACAAGGGTTGAAATCATTGCTAAAGAAGTCTAGAGTCTAGTGCTATCTAAATCTGCTGAAACCATTGCTAAAGAAGTCCAAAGTCCGATACAAGCTAGTGTGAAGTATTTATGCTAGCTAGAAGATTCACTTTGTAACTACTAAAGAGGGAGACGGGCCTCCTTAATCCTAGGCATAAGCCACAGTCATCTTGTAGAGGGGTCGAGACCCATTCTAATCATGTGCGTTGGAAATCTAAGTGTTTTGTCATAAATTCACTTCAATCACTCTAAAGAGAGAGCCACCATCACCCTCTCATAGAAGTCGAGATTCTGACCACAAGTATGATTGAGGGAGGACCAAGACCTATTCTTCATATCTATGCATAAATCAAACCAAAATTCTTATTATACACTTGAGCGTATAATCTACTTAAGGCCAAGCAGTTTTGGTAAATCTATCTCTTGTTTACAGTCATCGAACTTGAAGGAAGTTTTCACAGTCCTATACTATGAAAGAGAATGGAGATCCATATTACAAGAACAATTTACAATCACCTTGCTTAATGAATAAATCGCATACAGTAATAGGAAATACGAAACTATAGGAGACTTGCGCAAGCATATCTATACGAAAAGTCGAGAACTTGTGATGAAGGATCACAATCCTTCAGCCATATATATAATCACTACAAGTCTAAATAGTGAGCCAACCTTGTAGGAGTCACTGTGGTTGAAAGGTTATAAGTACAAGTATTCAATATTGAATTGTTGAGGCTTGTTCAAAAGAAAGCAAACTCCAAGCATATCCAAGTCAGAGGGATATCCCAAGTACATATAGCAACATTCAAAGAGTATCTAAGAAATTGAATAGACCTAGAAGGAAAGCTACAAGCAGTGATCCTCTTGCAATGACGATAATAAGTCCTTGTCACAGAACAAAGGAAAGCTAGTATAACTGGAAGATTCTCTAGCATAGTTTCTCATCTAGAAGTTTTGTAAGAGCAACAACATTGTCAGATGCAGCTTCTAAAGAGTATAGCTCGATATATGCAAATATTCAAGAAAGAGACTATTTTAGCTAATAGATGCAGCAAATAACACCTTGAGTTGTTGTATACCTTGAAGAAGACTATAAGGAGACAGGGGCATCTAGTAGGGCAAACTTTTACAGCGATCTCTATGACAGAGGTACGTTATCATAAGGTATGTATGGTATCTTTATTTAGTAAGGGTCTAACATGCACTGTTTTAAGGTTGGTCGATCGTATGTACCTAAGGCTAGTTAAAAATTGTTGATATTGCTAAATGATATCTCGAACCCTAGATGGTACATGAAAAACCCTAGCTATATGGAAACCCAAAATTTGATTCACTTGGTTCCCTCATATAAACCCTAACCCTTGATTTCTAAGGTTTGAAAGCAATTTAGGGCATATGACAAGGATGTTGAGTTGTATATGACATCTGGTACCTAAGTCTAGGGTTGTCATTTGTAAACCCTAGGAGTCCATCCTCTAAGATCCCATGGAAACCCTAGATTGTCAAATTAACATCATGCTTTTGTTATCATACATTTTGCTTGTTGTGCTTGCAGCTTGTCAATACGTGTTGTAGGTACATCCTAAAGAAAGAAAAGGATAATCATATGGCAAGCACGATGAGAAGAGGGAACTATAAGAACCATTAAGTGGTAAACTTGGGAATCAAGTTGGATCCTTGGACACTCTAATATAAAGATTCATGTATGAGAATATGGATGCATGGTGAAGAAGATCGTCTAAAAAATCCGTTATGCATTGATAGCAGTCATCTAGCACATGATAGTAAAGAAGCACGTGCAAAAGCTAGTTAGTGAGGATTACTCAAAGATCCTCCATTGAATGACTTCATGGGAAGATTCCTTCACTGGGTGGAAAAAGGACCATGATGATATTGCAGGCATTTTCTACTCTCTCAGATGTAGAGAAAGCTTCCTAGAATTTTGTCAGTACAGTTGCAGCATGATGAAGTTGCATCATTAAGATGGGGAGCATTTTGAAGTAGACTAGATGACCAATTGCAGTAAAAGGTATGTATGTTTTGAGATTCTCCCTTGATTTAGTTAACTCATGTTTTCAGTTTGTAGGAAAAACAGGTTGTTGGTTACAATGTGCATTAGCATGATGTGCCATGGATCTTTTTGGGCTCTTCCAGATGAAGACATGAGGACAGTGATCAACGTCTAGTATGGTCTCATAAAATATGGAAAATTGTTGACTTGATGGTACGTAAAATATGGAAAATTGTTGACTTAAGAGGGAGTTGCAAAAGCTCTAACATAGTAAGCCTGATATAAAGATGACTCTGATTAGATGTTTGAAGGAAGACCATGATGAAAGCTGTTGATGAAGACAAAACATGACATGTTGTGAAGAAGCTATTTGATGACTCAAATATTTGATATGTTTATGCTACCTAAGAAGATGCATGAACTAAGTAGCTGACTTTGGAACTTGGCCCAAAGGATTTGATGACCATGCTGACAAGAAGAAGAACGCTGACAAGAAAGGTGGCAGGTTGCAAATAGTTAATTGATCATGTCTTGGAATATCACTTTCCCAATGTGTAATATTCACAAATTTTCACATGATATTTGGAATATTAGAGTTCTTAATAAACTTAATTAATTAAGTAAATAAAAGGGTGGACGGACCTACAAACCTCAAAGATGAATAAAATCCACTTTTAAGGTGTGTATGTGGAGATTCTAGATCTAGATCTAAAATCATGGAGTAGTGGAGTAGCTCCATTAATGGAGATCATGTCTCATTTATGAGATAGATTATGGAGGATGAAACAGTCAAATAAGATCATGGATCTTAAATGTAAAATGATGAGGATCTTTGATAGGGTCAATTGAGATCATAGTGCATTCAAAGAAGATCACAAGGCACTTATGATAAGATAGTGGAGGAAGTGATGCATTTAATGCACACATGATGGAGAGGGTGATCACCCCATGTGAACATGATGGAGGATATGGATAAACAGCGCAGTCAACCATGGAGATCTATGTCCACATGTACAGCGCAGTTTTGGAGTGGCCCTAGGCTATGGAAGGCTCATATGTATATAATGAAATTGAAGGTACATTGGAGGATACGATTTGGATTATTCATTTCTTGATCTATTTAGATCTAGATTTGTCTTAGGACATTTCTATGCAGGCTTGGGATGTTTAGCAGAGTTTGCAGTGTTGTTTAGCACAGGGTGTTCCCGAGCGGGAATCCCTCCTCTTTCATTGAGTAGCTCTTGAAAGAGGGTTGTTCTTCATTCCTTATCAAGCATTGGTGCCATCTTCAAGAGGTTGTTTCTAGCATTCAGCTAGGAAACCGGTGGAGGATTCATGCTACCACTTTGTTCTTCACATTCAGTCTTCTAGGAGCAACAGATCTATATCTGGCATTCAGGCCATTGGGTTTTACCTCCATGCAGCAGCAGTCCCTTCAAGGATTGCACAATCCAGTCCTATAGATCTATTGGAGGAAGCAAGTTTCCAGTATTTCAGCTGGAAATCCTGCGAGGGATCACCTCCTCACATTGGATCTATTGTTTCCATCATTCAGGAGCTGATTTGACACATCTAGCAGTAGGCTATTGAGCCTCCTTCTCTGATAGTGCAATTTTCTAAAGCTGTTGTTCATCCAGCAGCTATTCTCAGTGGAGGAGATTGGAGGAGCTAGATCTTAAGCTTTTAGCCCAAGGATCTAGAGAAGGGATCAGCCCTTCATGCAATGATTTGATTGTGCATCATTGCAGCTATCAGATCTATCTTCAAATCTGCATTCCCAGTAGCATATATGTGGAGCCCTAAGAGGGTGGTTTTCTTAGATTGACAGATCTGAGAAACCCTTTCTGGGTTATCTTGGGAATCCATCATTGAGCCCTGATCTACATTTTCAGCATCATCGGAGCCCTAAGAGGGTGGTTTTCTTAGATTGACAGATCTGAGAAACCCTTTCTGGGTTATCTTGGGAATCCATCATTGAGCCCTGATCTACATTTTCAGCATCATCGGAGCTCCCATTCTACCTAAATCTGACTTTCTATCTTTCAGGTAGTTGTAGTCCCAACAGTTGCAGCAGGGACAACGCAGTTTACCTTCCAACAGTTCAGCAGTTATGCAGTCCCTCTTGTGGGATCTTTGCAAGGTCATTCCAGGCCATCCCTTTGGCTTGAGTGTCTCATATTTTGAGCACTGTTGTACTTGCTTTTTCACCTCCTATATAATAAAATGGCTCAGTTATTTCTGTGCATTTTGATGTGTATTTAGATGTATTGTTTACTTTGCTGCAGTTCTTATATTGTGCTTCAGTATTACTGCATTCTCCCTTTTGGGATATTACACAATGTTCAGAGGGAGCGAGATTAAAGCTCCATGACGTTTGGTTCGTGAATATGCAATTGATGAAGATTGATGATATGGAAAGTGCTACGAGAAGTTGTGAAAGAAGATGGCTCCATGTTGTGCATAGAAGTTAAAGGAGGCCTACAAGCAGTTGATAGCACCATGATCTCCACGAAAGAATAGACAATTGATATTGGAAGCAAGTCCCTAGTTGAGAGGGAGCTTGGATATATTCCTTTCATGTGTAAATGAATGAGTAGATCCTCTCTGATTGAGAAGGAGAGATAGACACATCATTCTTGTCTTCACATTATGAAGAAAGAATGGAGGATTAGTTAAGCATTTGTATTCCGATTCTCTTTGAGGATGAGGTACGGAATCCAATAGTTAAAGGTAGTCGAAGAGGAAATTCCTTGAGGATGTGAAAATCCAAGACAGGAATGGTCCTAAAAGGACATACCTTATAAACATCCAGATGGGGTATGTTCCTTGAGAGACGATGATGAAGGTGTCTATAAATCATTGTCTCCCCGACATTGAGCTCTAATCCAGTGGAGAGAGAGTTGTTAGTCAAGGCCTTGCTATATGACAATGTTGGTCAATATGATGAGATGCACTAACATAAGCTGAAAAGATAGCTTATGAGATGCTTTACCAATCTAACTCTTCCTATGAGAACTCTTCAATGGAAGCATTGTTCTTGTACCTATGGTCAATTATGAATACCTCCCTAGTTAAGAGGGAGTGTTGAAATGTAACTAGTGTCGGTCTTCATAATTGTAAATAAGTCATGATGTAATCATTGATGTAATTGTCAAAAATATATATATTTATTTTGTAAAAGAAAATTATTTTATTAAGAAATGGGTTACTTGCCATTTTAGGTCAAGCACCCATTGTGTGCTTTAGGGTTTATTGAGAATTGTCATAAAGTCAAGGTCATAATATAAAGTCCCTTGGAGGGCTCTTGTATCAAACCAAAAGATATGTATTTTTATGTAATAAAAGAGTCTAGGAGTCACCAAAAAGATCAGGTTGGCCAGCCCTTGCTGACGGCCTAAAAGAGGCATGTGCTCCCACTCAAACAACTATATAAAGGAAGGAGTTCGACCTCCATAAGGGACACACTTGACATACTTCTCTCTGATCTGATCCGAAGAAAAGAAGAAGTGCGAAAGAGCTAAGAAAAAAGAAGTGAATAATGAAGGACCTAGATAGAGGTAGCGAATAATGGAGTTAGAAAGAGGCAACAAAGAAGGAAGAAGTTCTTTTGTGGAAGGATAAGGTTTTTCACAAGTTCGAATTTTGCAGAGATAATGACAAACTCATGAAGCAGATCTATGGGTGGTTAGCCTGGTCTTCTGTGAGTGATTTTGTGTCATGAAGTCTTCCTTGAAATTCTATAAGAAGAGAATTTTTTTGGGTTTTCCCCTATTGAGGGGTTTTGGCCCTGGCTTGGAGCCTATTTTTGGTGTCTTCTTTGCATTGTGACCTTCTTATTGTCACTTGCCTTAATGATAAATTGAATACCATAATAATAATGATGCAATAATATAATCACAAGAATGTGTCATTGAAATAGAGAAATTGAATTTAAACCCTAACCAGATTGCTCTAGATTTCTCAACAAGAAGTCGGCCTAGAAGGGGTTATTCAACCTCATAAAAAGCATATGTATAGAAGGAGATTCAACTCATTTGAAGACACATTCACACAAATTCAATATGCAATAGAACAAGGAAAACAAGGACGAGGAGACTAGAACACAAGAAGAAAAACACTAACGAAGGAAAGTGGCTGCAATCTTAACTTTTCTGCTCACACGTGCGAGGATTAGGGTTTTTTTTCTACTGCAAGAGGCCAAGAGTTGTAGGTTGAAGTCTCTGAAGTCACTGCAGGTCCAAATTTCTGAAATTGGGGGTTGAACTCTGAGATTTGTAGCAAGTTTGAATAAGGTTTGACTTTTGTTGAATAGAGTTGACTTTGACTTCTTGGAAGGGCTTTGAAGGAGGGTTGACTAGGTGCTTGGAGGGGATCTTGATCAAAGTGTTTGGGTCTTGGAATTCTCATTTGATCTGATTCTATAAGAGGAGAAGAGATTATTTCTGGGTTTTCCCCTTGGAGGGGTTTTGCCCTGGCTTGGAGCCTACATCTCGTGTCTATTGTCTTTATTGTTTTTGCTCTTGATAATTGTTTGATGAAAAGATCTAATAAAGAACAATAAGAAGATAACTAAAGTTCACAAGCAATTATTAAGGATGAGGAGAATTGGTTTAATTAGATGCCCTACTAGCTTCTCCAACATGATATCAGAGCTAAGGTGAAGAAAGAGAAGGCAGCTTCAAGATCATCTTGTTGACATAAGAATGGATTGCTTGTCAAGGGCACAAAGAAAAAAGAAGACCTATTGACCTTGAAGGAAGGTTAATACATCAAGTTTTCATTAAAGACCTCATCATCTTAAAAAGAATCAAGCTCTCATTGAAGGAAGGAAGGATAAGCTCTTGTTGAAGGCTCTCTTGTGCACTCCATCATCTTGAAGGCAAGGAAGCATCAAAGAATCATGGGATCATCATCCACTCTCTAAAGCTACTTGAAGACACTATTGTTGAGGTCATCCTAGAAGTCATCATTCTAGGGCATCTTTGAAGTCTCTTTGAAGGTCTTGATGCTTGAAGGTCTTGCAAGCATCAAGATAATTGGAGACAACATCAAGAAGGACACTTGTTTGACAAGTAAGTACCATTTTATGCTCCATGTCTCAACCTACAGATCAAATGGCTACATTTTGCAAGGAAAGAAACAAGCTCGTTGGGTCAACAAACTTCCTAGCATAGAAGAAGAGGATTGATATGGTACTCACAGAAAATGAGGTCATGGAATATGTTTTTGGTGAAGTAACTCAACCAGACAAGGAGAAGACTCAAGAATTAGCAAGATACAAGAAGGGAGAAGTGAGGGCACAGAGGATTCTTATTGAATCTACAAAAGATCATCTCATTCCCTTTGTCGTTGATTTTTAGTCATATAAAGCAATCTATGATAAGTTGGTGAAGTTGTACTCTATAAGTACATCAAGTCAAAAGATATCCTTGAGGAATCAACTATACATAATAAGGAAATCAAAGGATGAAGATATGGCCACTTATCTTATGAAGATCTCACAAATAATGGACCAGTTGCAAGGGTTTTAGGAAGTTGTTTCCGATTCAGAAATGACTACTTGTGTATTAAATGCTTTGCCACCTGATTGGAGTAGTTTTGCAACTAGTGTCTACTCAAGAAAGGATACTACTCATTTTGATGAACTATGGGCTCAATGTATCTTGGAAGAAACAAGGATAAAGGCAAAGGATGACACCAAATCAAATGAAGAATCTCAAGCTTTTGTTGTAAAGTCCAAGAAGAAGAAGAAAGAGAAGTTTGGAAAATCCAAAGGAAAACAAGATATGTCCAAGATGCAATTGCTTTGGACAATGAGTATGGACATTTCAAGGGGCGCTGTCCAAATAAGAAAAAAAAGAAAAGGAAAGGAGTGAAACTCACATAGCTGATGAAAAGGGAGAACCTAAGAAGAAGCCAAAGGGAGAAGATCCCAAGGATCTTTACTGTGGAAGGAAGCTCCATCTCTAACAGGTTCATTTGCAATTTGTCTTTACTTTTATTAGAAAATAGAAAGTAGAGTAGCATACACCTTTGCATTCTCTAGAAGAGTTTTGATTTTTGTAAAGCATGGCATCATAGAAAGAAGCATATGATAGTAGAATTGGAATATACATGATCAATTGCTCTAGAAGGAATCATCTAGCTTACAAGAATGGAAATATTGACCATATTGCACATTATAGTTCATCCAAACATTTTCTAACATAATGTTAGGGGTATTCATCTTGCAAAGAAGGGTCATCAAGATCCTCCAATAAGAACCATCATTTAGGAAGGTTCTTGGAAGAAGCAATTTGACATGACTGGTATGTATTCCATCTAGTATGGAAACAGTAACCTTAAAAGATGAAGGCATGCAGATGGTCGAATGACAGTTTGAAAGGAAAAATTAATGTCTTTCTCCTCTTAAAGGAAAGCTTATTTTCACTAAGATTGGAAGCAAGCTCATTCAAAGGAAATATGGCTAGATGGTTCTGTGGAAGCAAAGGTATGCATGTTTTTAAGTAACTCTTCTCTAAGGTAGAGTGTTGAAATTCTGATGTTCTTTGTTGAAACAATCACTTATTACAAAACTTATTTACGCTGCAATATTAGATATGTTGAGAAATCTATAGGGCAGTAGATAGAATGATTTATCTTTCTATGATAACTGCTTGTGATGTTTTTTTACTTTTTCTTACTTATTAGCTTCTTCTCTTATTATTATGTTCATCCTTATCATCAAATAGCTACCAAAACAAGAAGAACAATAGTACACAAGAACACAAGATATAGGTTGCAAGCCAAGGCCAAAACCTCTCCACTTGAGAGGAAAACCCGTAAATCTCTTCTTTTCTTATAGATTCTTCAATTGACGAATTCCAAGACCTCTAGACCAAGACCAATACCCTTCCAAGAACAAGTCCGACCTCTCCCAATGATGTGCTTCCTTTGTCCAAGTCAAACCCAGTCAAATATTTTCCAGCAGCACAACTTTGACCCCTAGCTTCGAAATTTCGGCCTCAAGTATAGGACTGAAATTTTCGACCCCTTGCTACTACTCCTACATCCACACGTGTGAGAAAAATTTAGTCTTCCAAGGCCTCCCAGCAACTTCGCTTGACTTGCTTCCTTGTCTAGGGCTAGTAGGTGACTTATTAGGTCCTCCTTCCAGCAACTTTGATCCTCTTCCAACAAATAGAGAATTTTGACCTTGAAGCAGCAAACCCTAGCCTTCCTCCTTCGCACGTGTGAGAGAATTAGCCCAAAAACTTATTTTCTTCATCCTCTTCCTTCTTCGCTAGCCTTCTTGTGCTTCTCCTTCGCTTGGATGAGTGAGAAGTGAATATTTCTCAACGAGTTCGAGTTCCCTCCTTTATATAGGTTTCTTAAGGTGGACGTGGCTCCTCAAAATAGGTCGTCTTCTTAGCTACCAAGGCGACTTGGCCTTGGAGGGTATTTTGACACTTTTAAATACAAAAATAATTTTCTTTACAAGTTACAATGTGCTCGAAGGGGTCTTCAACTTATGACAACAACTCTTTTGACTTCTTGACCTAGGAGAAACCCTAGAAGCACTTAATGGGTTCTTGACCTCTAAAATAAAAGACCTTGAGCATGAAACCCATGCTCAAAAATAACAATAATAATTTTTCTTTCATTTTACATACAAGAATCAAAAGTACATTTCATATTTATGAAGACCGAACCTAGTTACACATTTTCAACACTCCCTCTTAACTAGGGAGGTATTCATAAATGGTACATGGACATTCTCAATCTGAAGAGATCTCACAAGAAGAGTCGGATTGGTAACCCATCTGTTTAGCATCATAACAAGCAGCATTGTCACATAGGAAGACTGTAAATAACAACTCTATCTCTCCAAAAGATCAGAGCACAATGCTGGTGAGACCAATGATATATAGACACCATCATCATTATCTCTCAAGGCACATACCCCACCCGAGTGTTCACAAAGTATGTCCTACTCAAACTACTCTTATCTTGGATCGCTAGTTCTCAAAGAATATCGATCCTCAACTACTCTTATCTTGGATGCCCTACCTCATCCTCAAAGAGTATCAGATGCCAGATGCTTACCCAATCCTCCATTCTTCCTTCCCAAGTGAAGACAAGAATGATGTGCCTATCTCTCCCTCTCAGCTAGGGAGGAGAAATCAACCAGACCAAGTTTGTCTTTCAAATACACAAGCTTCTTAGTGGGAAGAGATTTTTTCAATATATCAGCCACCTTCTCAATAGTGGAGATATATCGTAGCTGCAATACACCATCTTGTACTAGCTTCTGAATGTAGTGATACTTGTTGTTTATATGCTTTGTCTTTCCATGAAATACTAGGTCTTCATACAACTTTATACAGTCGGTGTTATCACAATGTATCATTGTAGGGTCCATTGGTCCTTCAAATAAGTCGGACAACAACTTCCTCAACCAGACAGCTTCTTTGCTTACTTCACAAGTTGCAATATATTGAGCCTCGGCACTACTCAAAGCAACCAATTCTTGCTCTATGCTCATCCATGAGACCATGGAGGATCCCAAACTAAAACATCCTCCTGAAGTGCTTCTTCCATCCTGCTCACTACCTCCCCAGTCAGAATCTATATATCCAATCAAGTGGACATCATTCCTCCTATCATACTTCAGGTAGTAGTGGATTGTTCCTTACAGATATCTCAGTATGTGCTTGCTTGTTATCCAATGATCATGCTTCGGCTCAACTTGGAACTAACTAAGGATATTCATAGCAAAATGTTGATTTATGGTAGCATTGGATGTGTGCTAGCCTTGTAACTTTGTATATAGGCTAGGACACATGTATTCCATAAAACCCAGAAATGGTTTCGGAAAATTCCACTTAGAGATGGTTTAATTTAATTAATTAATAGTTTTTTAATGTTTTTCTAAATCTAAACTTAGGGAAACTGATTAATTAAAGGGTATTAATTAAACTAAGTGCGAATCTTCTACATAAAATCATGGATCACCTCCAAGTTAATCTTAGCCCTTGATTATGTTTTAATCCTAGTTGTTGAAGGTTCAACAGAAGAATATAAGAAGGAGGGTGAAGGGCCTATGGAAAAGAACAGTGTGACTTTTGAACCATTGAGCATTTTCGATTTGTGTGAGGAGACACAGCTTTTGATCAAGGATCAAATCACAAGGGCAGGGTTTGCTAAGTGATTGTGATTCAGTGATCAGATCCAAAGAGGGGCAGAAGTAGAGATTGGTCAGGTGGACCAAGAATACATTTCAGAGTGAGTCAGCATTTACGTAGAAGAGAGACAGCGCAGTTTTCTGCAGAGGTGACGCAATTCCTGCAGAGAATCACGCATAACCAGCGCAGTGTCTCTTGGAGTCAATCTGGAGAAAGCTAGAGACTGGGGTTCTGAGCCAAGAGGGCCAAAATCCAGCTTCAGATCAGCCAGATCAGTTGCAGAAAAGGGTGACGCAGTTCCTCAAGCTTGCCCACGCAAGCTTACGCAGATCCAGCGTAGGCAATCACGCAAGGGCAGTGAGGGCTTCACCAGCGCTATTTCTTATCAGCCGGAGACTTGCTGAGTGAGGTATATCTCACAGTTATTTTTGTTGTCTAGATTTCTCTGAAGGGTTTGTCAGATGTTGGCACCCTATTTGTATTCAAGATTTTGTTGCTTAATAATACAAACCCTCAGATCTGCTACACCGGTTTTCCCAAGTTGTGTTTTTTCGAGGACTTAGTCCAAAAACAACTATGTCACATGTGGATGTTTTTCATTGTATTTTGTTTAGATTGTTTCAACACTTAGATTTATTTCCGCATCATTATTTGTGTAGACTGCTTCTGAAATTACTTTGATATTTCACAGTAATGAAATAATTATGTAACATAATAGAAGAAGTAATTCAGATTTGTTGCAGTAGGAATCCGGATCTAGGATTTTTCACATGGTATCAGAGCTTATTCAAGCTGAAGTGCAGGTGAAACACAAGTGAACCAGCAGATCAGTGCTGAAGAGTCTGGGATTTGCGTAATCAGCAGCAGACCCTCCAAGAAAATTACGTTGTCCAGGCCAGGAGGGCATTTCAATGCAGAAAAAGGTTCCCTCCGAGAGAGTTGACAGAGGGGTAAGTTTTTTCAGTTGCAAAAGAGGCAGCGTAGCTGAAGGACGCAGTTACTACACAACAATAAGAGTTGGTGCATAAGCGTCAGAAAATTCTGAAAAACACAGTTGGGGATTTCTTGACCTCAGAAGGGTTTTCTTACTCAAAGAAACTCAATTTTTCCCGTGCAGCAGCAGAAGCAGTGACTTACTCCTCAAGGAGTGCGTAAGTCTAGCTAAGCAAAGGGTCAGAAGAAGATTTCGACAAAGTTGAGGAGATGGCCAGCAATGGACTGCGTGACCAAGATAGATTGGAGGGTGCCTCCAACTATGTTATTTGGAAATCAAGGATAGAGTTTCTCCTTGATAAGCATGATCTGAAAGCCCTCATAGACAGCGCAGTTGCAGAACCTCTTGATGCAGCACACCTGAGGCAATTCAAGAAGAATATGGCAAGAGCCAAGTGGTTGATCTAGATGGAGTAAAGGATCATATCGTACCCCACATAGTTGCAAAGACCATGGCTAGGGAAATGTGGGTAGGGCTGGAAAAGCTATACCAAGAATATTCCGAGCAGCAGAAGATGCGGAATATCATGATGAAGAAGAGAGAGCGTTTTGACTCCTTATCTCGGATTCAGGAAAACCGAGATCAACTGTCTGCAGTAGGATCTGCTCCTAGAGACTCAGAGCTAGTAAGGCTCACGTTGAACCCTATTTTAGAGGATTATCAAGTCTTTGTCCAAAGCATATTGGGCAGAGAAAGACTTCTAGGATGGGAAGCAATGTGGGCAGCCTTACAGCAAGAAGAGTTGAGGAGAGATCTCCTAAAAATCCACTTGGAGGATGGCAATAGCAGTTCAAAGGTCAAGAAGGAGGAAGAAGATAACACTGCCCTTGCATCAAAAGGGCAACAAAAGCAGAAAAAGAAAGATTTGTCCAAGATCAAGTGCTTCCAGTGTGGGGAAATGGGGCATTATGCCACACAATGTCCTCTTAAGAAGAAGGATAAAGAGAAGGAAGATCCACAAGCAGGAGCTGCTAAGATTGAGGCAGAAAAAGATTGTGCCATGTTAGCTCATATTCCGAAAGAGAGAAGTGGGCTAACTTGGATTTCTAGATCCAGAATCTACAAGGAAGCGGGATCCTTGAGTATTTCAGAACTCTTGGATCACATGTGAGCTACGATAGCCTAAAGACAGTTGCAATGGAAGATGAGAAGACAGTACAGTGGCTAGCAGTACTAGAGCCTGATCAGCGCAGAGAGGGAGCAGCAGCATCTGCAGTTGAGCAGCAGCAGCACAGTGCACACTGGTGCAGCGCAGCGTCGTGCAGTGCAGTGCAGAGCAGCAACAACGCAGTATATTCAAAGAGCTAGTGCAGAAACTAGCAATAGTCAGTCTTATTTTTCAAGTTGCAGATCTACTTGTCCAATTTCGGATGTTTTTCTGTTGCAATTAGCAACAATGCAGCAGTGCAGCAGAAGGAGTAGATGAGTAGTAGCAGCAGCGCAGTGCAGAGTAGTGCAGAGCAGTGCTCACGCAGTGCAGCAGCATGGTTGCAGAATTCAGAGGGAGTTGTAGTACAATGGCAGTTGGCAGCAGCATGCAGAGTCAACAGCAGTACAGTTGCAGCATTTTCTTTTGCAGTGTTGGTGAGCAGCATCAACAGCACAACAGCAGATGTTCCAGAAGTCAAAAGCAGCACATTGAGTTGTTTTGCTAGAGCACTTTCCTCGCTAAGAGGGAGTGTTGATTTATGGTAGCATCGGATGTGCTCTAGCCTTGTAACTTTGTATATAGGCTAGGACACATGTATTCCATAAAACTCAGAAATGGTTTTGGAAAATTCCACTTAGAGATGGTTCAATTAAATTAATTAATCGTTTTTTAATGTTTTCCTAAGTCTAAACTTAGGGAAACTGATTAATTAAAGGGTATTAATTAAACTAAGTGTGAATCTTCTAGATAAAGTCATGGATCACCTCCAAGTTAATCTTAGCCCTTGATTATGTTTTAATCCTAGCCGTTGAAGGTTCAACAGAAGAATATAAGGAGGGTGAGGGGCCTATGGAAAAGAACAATGTGACACTTGAGCCAATGAGCATTTTCAATTTGTGTGAGGAGACACAGCTTTTGATCAAGCATCAAATCACTAGGGCAGGGTTTGCTAAGTGATTGTGATTCAGTGATCAGATCCAGAGAGGGGCAGAAGCAGAGATTGGTCAGGTGGACCAAGAATACATTTCAGAGTGAAGCAGCATTTACACAGAAGAGAGACAGCGCAGTTTTCTGCAGAGGTGACGCAATTCCTGCAGAGAATCACGCAGAACCAGCACAGTGTCTCTTGGAGTCAGTCCGGAGAAAGCTAAAGGCTAGGGTTCTGAGCCAGGAGGGCCAAAATCCAGCTTCAGATCAGCCAGATCAGCTGTAGAGAAGGGTGACGCAGTTCCTCAAGCTTGCCCACGCAGGCTTACGCAGATCCAGCGTAGGCAATCACGCAGAGGCAGTGAGGGCTTCACTAGCGCTGTTTTTTATCAGCCGGAGACTTGTTGAGTGAGGTATATCTCACAGTTATTTTTGTTGTCTAGATTTCTCTGAAGGGTTTGCCGGATGTTGGCACCCTAGTTGGCACCCTAGTTGTATTCAAGATTCTACTGCTTAATAATCTACTACACCGGTTTTCCCAAGTTGGGTTTTTCTGGGGACTTAGTCCAAAAACAATTGTGTCACATGTGGATGTTTTTCATTGTATTTTGTTCAGATTGTTTCAGCACTTAGATTTATTTCCGCATCATTATTTGTGTAAACTGCTTCAGAAATTACTTTGATATTTCACAGTAATGAGATAATTATGTAACATAATAGAAGAAGTAATTCAGATTTGTTGCAGTAGGAATCCGGATCTAGGATTTTTCACACAAAACATATGTTTGGTCGAGTATTCACCAAGTACATCAGTGAGCCAATCAATTGTATATACCTGGTGGGATTCACAAGGCTCAATTCGGAGCTCGTTAGCCTCTTCAGGTTTGTGATCATGGGGGTTTTCATAGGCTTGCAATCCATCATGTCAAACCTCTTCAGTGTCTCGATCACATACTTTCCTTGACCTAGATAAATCTCATCAAGTCCTTGCCAAACTTCCAGTCCCAAATAGTAGCCCATTAGCCCAAGATCCTTCATATCAAATTTTGCTGCAAGTTGCTTCTTGCATTCTTGGATTCGACCTTCCACACCTGTCAAGAGAAGATCATCCACATATAGAAGAATGATTACAGGCTCATTCTTCACAACTTTAATATAGAGATTCGGATCAGTAGAACTCTTTGTGAAACCCAATCTTTGTAGGTATGCATCCATCCTTGCATACCATGCCCTTGGTACTTGCTTAAGGCCATATAATGCCTTCTTCAACCTGCAAACATAAGCCTCTCTATCTTTTACTTCAAATCCCAAGGGTTTCTTTATATAGACTTCCTCATCAATTATGGCATTCCGAAATGCAATCTTTGTCATCCATTTGATGAATATTCCATCTCATTGATGTTGCCAAAGAGACCAGAGAGTGTATAGTTGTATACCTTGTTGTTGGAGCAAATTTCTCTTCATAATCGATGCCTTCTTGTTGAGAGAAGCCCCTAATCACAAATATTGCCTTATACTTATCAATACTTCCACCTGTCACATGTTTAATCTTGTAAAGCCATTTGTAAGTCACCACAGGTTTGTCTTCAGGCCTAGGTATGATCTCCCAAACCCCACTCTTCATTATAGATTGATATTCTTCATTCATGGCATCTTTCCATTCATGATGATTGACAACTTCTTCAAAGGTGAATGGCTTTGCTTCTATTAGTTTTGTTATATATGTTGCATACCCAGAACATCTTTTGGGTTTCTTGGTTTCTTTGAATGTGCCTTTAGTTGCTCCATGTCCCTCTGCATCTAATAGAGTAGATTTCAACCAAGTAGGTCTCTTTCTAGTTTCAGGGATGACCACAGGCTGCACGGGTTCACTGGGACCTTCATCTTCATGATTTTATTCTTCTTCCTCCCTAGTACCTTCATCTTCAAATATAGGAAGTTCTTCATCATCAGAGTCCATAGGGAGATCCTTTGATTTCTTGAATGCAATACTTTCATCAAATACCACATCTCGAATAACTTCTATTTGGTGTCCTTTTATGTAGATATTATAGGCCTTAGAAGATTTACTATAGCCAACAAATGTTCCTTTCATGCCTGAAGGATCCACAACTTCTTTCTCTTGTCCTTCGGTTTATGAATATAAACAAGACAACCAAAAATTCGGAGATGATCCATGCTTGGTTTCTTACCAGTGAAAGCTTCTTCGAGAGTCGTGTTATCTAGTGACTTGTGGGGACTTCGATTTTGTATGTATACAATTGTCTTAGTAGCTTCACCCCACAGAAATTTCGGCAAATATTGATCATGTAACATGGCCTTTACACTTTCTTCAATGGATCGATTCTTTCGTTCTGCAACTCCATTTTGTTCAGGATTGTATGGGACTATCAACTCCCTCTTAATCCCAAACTCCTTACAAAAGGCTATAATTTCCTTTAATGTGTATTCTCCTTCATTATTAGACCTTAAAATCTTGATTCTCCTTTCTATGAGGCTCACCACTTCAGCTTTGAATTCTTGAAATTTGATAAACACTTCATCCTTGGATTTCATTAAATAAACCCAAGTTTTCCTTGAATGGTCATCAATGAATGTTACATAGTATAGATTACCTCCAAGAGACTTTGGAGTCATAAGACCACAGACATCGGAATCAATGAGATCCAAAATTTCATTTGTCCCTGAAGCATTGCTTCCAAACGGTCTCTTGGTCTTTTTACCCAATGCACATCCCTTGCATACTCCTTCATGATCTTGCTTTAAATTGGGGATTCCATTCACCATTATATTTAGGGTTGGTAAGATTTTGTAGTGAAGATGACCAAATATTCTATGCCAGAGTTCACATGGGCTAACTTCAGTGTGAACCAAAGCTTGAGCGAGGGGAGTTAGCAATCTATAAAGTCTTCCTTCCCGGATCCCAATCATCCTTGCATCTTCTATGCTTGAGTTTTTATCCCATACTACAACCTTTCCATCTATGAAAGCAATTCTATCACCTTTATCTTCTAGACATGAAATGGAAAGAAGATTCTTATGTAAACCTGGAACAAACAAGATATTGTTGAGATGAATATTTCCTCCATTCTACAGCTCTAGTGAGGTAGATCCAATTCCTCTTACAAGGTAGCTATTATTGTCACCAAGTTCCTCTTGACAATTCTTTTAGTTGCTTGTGTTGACCAGTCATATGTCTTGATGCTCCACTGTCGATTACCCAAATATTCTCATCTTGAAATGTGTCAGTGAGTGTTGAGAATAGTCCATCGTCCTTTGTAGATGTCTTGGTCACTTCCTTCTTAAGAGAAAATAAGAGATCCCATACTTCTTTGATGCCCTTCTTGAGATAACTTGCCACCTACGTACACTTCTTTAGGAACTTCTTCAATGTAGTAGAGATCTTTATTATTCCCTTAGCCAACCTTAGCTCTGATTCCATGTTAAGAAATCTATAGGGCAGTGGATAGAATGATTTCTCTTTCTATGATAACTGCTTGTGATATTTTTTTACTTTTTCTTATTTATTAGCTTCTTCTCTTATTATTATGTTCGTTCTTATCATCAAACAGTTACCAAAACAAGAAGAACAATAGTACAAAAGAACACAGGATATAGGATGCAAACCAGGACAAAAACCTCCACTTGAGAGGAAAACCCGTGTTGAAATTTGGTTACCGGAGGACAGGTGGTTCCCTAAGGCTTTGATCTTTGGCCTAGGGAAAAGTGTCCAAAAGAATTTAATTTTTCTCCTAAAGTGGCTTTATAAAGTTATAAAGTAAAATCTAATTTAAAAGTGACTTTCAGTGAAAAAGTTACTAAAATCTAATTTTAAAGTGACTTTAATAAAGTTAATGTAAAATTAGAAAGGAAAAGTGACTTTGGAAATAAATGACTAAGTGGGTCTTTATTAAAGTGAGGTGAATTAAAAAATAGAAAGTGAGATTTAAAAGAGCATTTAATCTCAGCCTAGATCTAAAGCTATTTCAGCCATTAGATTTGAGGATAACCCAAAAGTCACTTAGAGTTCTATTAAAAGAGGAAAAAAAGAGAAAATGTCATTCATTCATTAATTCTTTCATGAGCAGATTGAGAGAAGGAGAAGGAGAAAGCTGAAGAGAATTTTCTGAGCAGTGAGAAGAAGGAGGGCAGCAGCACTAACTTTCAGCAAATCCGTACAGCAGGGCAGAGCATGAAGTTCGAGGCAAGTGGGCACGAATTTTGAGGAGAGAAAACTACAGATTTCGAGGAAGGCCGTATAGCCATTCCGCCACTGTTTTCGAGGTTGTTCGTACAGTTTTGAAGGCTGTAATTTCTGCTGTAATTTTTCTGTTTTGTGGGCACGGAAACCGAGGTGGAGTTTGGCACGGTTTTCGAGATAAGTTCTGTTTCGAAGTTGCTGTAATTTTTTTTGCTATGTAAATTTCTGCATCACTGTAAAAGCAATATTCAGAAAATAAAGAGAAGCTTTCGAACTAATTTTCCCCAAGATTTGTAGGGGGTTTTTCCAGGGTCATGTTGACCAAAAATCACTGTGTTAAAATGTTTTGTGTGGCTGTTTTAGTCTGCTGATTTTTATTTCTGCAATTTCCAGCACTGTGAAAATTTTCCAGAATTTGTGTTTTCAGAAAATATTTATTTTCCAGCGTGTTGAATGTAAGGCTATGGGAAAGGGCATTTAACTATTTTGAGAAATAAGGTGAAACTGAAAACCGGGGTGGGAAAATAGAAATTTCTACATGGTATCAGAGCTTGGGTGCTAAAAGTGCAGTTTGGGACAGCAAAGAGAAAAATTACAGATTGTTGATTTTTCACTCAGAAAATTCCAGCAAGCTGATTTTTCTCACACAGAAATTTTATCTTTACTACAGCAGTGTTATTTTCAGTTTTTAGAACAGCAAGGATGTCATTGGGATTGAGGGTGGAAGATAGGTTGGATGGGCATAGTAATTACAGTGTATAATTACAGCGTTTGGAAAGAAAGAATGCAGAGCATCTTTGAGGAGGGAGACGTCTGGGATATCATGGTTCATACCCAGCAGCAGCCTGTTAATGTGCCTATTGATGTTGTTCAGTTGACAGCATTTAATAAAAAGAATAACAAGGGAAAAAGGTTGATTCTGGATGGTATTAAAGACCATGTGATTCCTCATGTGAGAGGAAAGAGAAATGCTCATGAGATGTGGTCTGCCTTGACCAATCTCTACCAGAGTACTAATGAGAACAGGAAAATGGTCCTAAGGGAGACGCTGAAGACCATTAAGATGGGGAAGAATGATAGTGCAACTGGTTATCTCACAAAGATAACTAATGTGAGAGATGCATTGGCAGCAATTGGAGAGGTCATTCCAAACACTGAGATGGTGCGGATTGCAGTGAATGGCCTTCCTACTTCATGGCTGAATTTTGCTGATCGAGTTTGTGCACGTGAGACCCTTCCCACATGGGAGAGGTTTTGGGATGATTGCATTCAAACAGAGATCAGGAAGAGTCAGCTTGGGGCAGCCAAGCCAGTTGAGCAGGATGAGGATGTAGCATTGTTGGCTGGAGGCAAGAGAGGCAAAGGCAAGAAGCATGCTTCCACAAGTGGTGGTGGGGGCAAAGGCAAAGGTAAAGTTAAACAGGAGAACACGCAGAAGGACTACTCCAAAGTGAAGTGTTGGAGTTGTCAGAAGATGGGACACTATGCAGTTGTGTGTCCGGAGAAGAAGAAGAAGGGGAAGAACCAGACCATGGCAACTTCAGCAGAGATTGACGACTTTTCAAATAGATTTGACCGAAAGTTTGGGTTCAGTGCTTGTGAGTCCACTAGTGCAGGATCACCTGCCACGGAGGTTCAGAGGGAGCATGCATTTCCCTCAACTAGTGGAGCATCTTCGGGTATCTGGTATGTGGACAGTGGGGCTTTACATCATATGACAGGAGTCCGTGAGTACTTCTCAGAGCTTTCAGAGAGTGGCACTGATATAGAGGTAGTACTCGATGATGACAGTGTTGTTAGAGCAGTCGGTGTGGGGACACTGACATTTGATAGGGAACCCAAACCTCCCTTGAAGGTGTCAGATGTTTTATATGTGCCAGGGATGAGGAAGAACCTCATATCCGTCTCAGCATTGGAGGACAGAGGGTATGAGATATTGTTAAGGAGAGGACAGGTGCTGATATATCCCAGGGGTGTACGCCATGCAAAGGTGTACAAGTTTGCATTTCAGCCCCTTATGGCATTGAGCAGTAGCACCGACAGCAGAGCTAGCAGTTCTGAGTTGTGTGAGATTTGGCACAGCAGGATGGGGCACATGTATCATGGAGCCTTGAAGACATTGCGGGAGATCACTACAGGTGTGCCAGATTTCAGTACTGATCACATTGATACATGCAGAGGATGTGCGATGGGCAAGTTTGTCAAATCCCCTTTTCCCAGCAGTGACAGCAGAGCGACTGGGATACTTGATTTGATTCATTCCGATGTGAGCGGTCGAATGTCTCATGTTTCCTTGAGTGGATATGAGTATTATGTGTTATTCATTGATGATCACTCCAAGAGGACCTGGATTTATTTCCTGAAGACCAAGAGTGAGGTCTTCAAGTAGTTTCAGGAGTTTAAAGCTCTTGTGGAGACACAGACAGGTCGGAAGATCAAGTCCCTAAGGTCGGACAATGGAGGTGTGTACACCCTTGGAGAGTTTGTTGAGTATTGTGTGGAGGCAGGCATTAGGAGGGAGTTCACAGTTCCTTACAACCCCCAGCAGAACGGGGTTGCGGAGAGGAAGAACAGATCCATCATTGGGGCTGCCAAAGCCATGTTACATGATCAGGGGTTACCTTTGTTTTTGTGGGCAGAGGCCTGCAATACTGTTGTATACTTGTAGAACAGGAGTCCACATCGTGCCTTGGGGCATGTGACTCCAAAGGAGGCTTTTTCTGCGAAGAAGCCTGATGTTGGTCACTTCCGTATCTTTGGGTGTATTGCATACTCCTACATACACAAGGAGAAGAGGACCAAGCTAGAGCCCACCGCAGAGAAGGGTATCTTTGTGGGCTATAGTGAGACCTCGAAAGCCTTTCGGGTCTATATTCCTGCTTCGAGGAAAGTTGTTATCAGGCGGGATGTGAGATTCGAGGAGGACCGGGCCTTCAGGAGGTCATGGGAGTTAGAGTATCTGGATCAACCAGACCCTCAGCAGCAGTTGAGTCAGTCACAGAGATCCAGTGGGCAGGGATCGGGAGGATCCGGAGGTACATCTATGACGATGTTTGGTCCGTCAGTGAGCAGTGGCTCGCAAAGTCATAGGGGTGGTGCTTCGGGCAGCATGCAGAGCAGTCCACAGAGCAGTTCACTAGGGAGTCCACTGATAGACAATTCACACGGTACCTCAGCATCTACAGGTTCAGGTGCAGGCAGGAGGACAGCAGACAGACAATCAAGAGTTCAGACTTCTGATGAGGAGGAGGAGTTTCATTCTCCAGTGAGAAGTGTGCTCAGGGAAGAGGAAGCCCAAGTGGCTTTAGGATACCTTGAGAGAGGCCACATCTGTGGCTGGGCCTAAGAGGCCAGTCAGAGAGAGCAGACCACCTGAGAGGTTTTGTAGCTATATGGCAATGGTTGCCAACATCCTTGACTCTGAACCTTCTAGCTATGAGGAGGCAGCTAGCCAGCAGGTCTGGAGAGAGGCCATGCAAGAGGAGTATTCTTCTATCATGAAGAATGATGTTTGGGAGGTGGTGCCGAGGCCTGAGGGCAAATCCATGGTTACTTCTAGATGGCTTTACAAGGTAAAGCATGCTGCAGATGGCAGCATTGAGAAATTCAAAGCGAGGTTTGTGGCTAGAGGGTTCTCCCAGGTAGAGGGAGTCGATTATGAGGAGACCTTTGCTCCCGTGGCTCGATATACTTCGATCCGCTCCATTATATCGATAGCAGCAGAGATGGGTTGGAAGATCCACCAGATGGATGTGAAGACCGCATTTCTCAATGGCTTCATACAGGAGGAGGTGTACATTGAGCAGCCACAGGGTTTTGAGGTGCATGGGAAGGAGTCCCATGTGTGCAGACTGAAGAAGGCCCTTTATGGCCTGAAGCAAGCTCCCAGAGCTTGGTACTCCAGGATAGATACATACTTGCAGGAGATGGGTTTCACAAAGAGTGAGGTAGATCCGAACTTATACTTCATTGTGATAGGTGAGGAGCCTCTCATTCTGGTGCTGTATGTGGATGACTTGGTCATTACGAGTGCAGAGAGACTCATAGAGCACTGCAAGAGAGATCTTGCGTCGGAGTTTGAGATGAAGGACATTGGCTTGATGCATTACTTTTTGGGTTTGGAGGTGTGGCAGGAGGAGGGGCATTTCTTCCTGGGGCAGGGGAAGTATATTGTGGACATCCTTGGCAAATTCCACATGGAGGATTGTAGACCCATGTCGACACCGATGATCACCAACTGGAAGAAGCTTCATGCTTCGGATTCCAAGTTGGTGGATCCCACATTGTACAGACAGCTGATTGGTTCCTTGATGTATTTGGTCAACACTAGACCAGATATTTGTTTTGCAGTCAACACGATGAGTCAGTTTATATGTGAGCTTAGGAAGGTTCACTGGGTGGCTGCAAAACACATTTTGCGGTACTTACAGGGGACAGTGGATTATGGTTTGGACTACAGGTAGGGGGATGGAGTGAGATTGGCAGGTTACACTGATTCTGATTGGGCAGGTTGTGCTTCTGATAGGAAGAGCACTTCAGGGTGCTGTTTTGGGTTGGGTTCGGCAGTTGTGTCATGGTTCAGCCGAAAGCAGCAGTCAGTAGCATTGAGTTCAGCGGAAGCAGAGTATATGGCAGCCAGTCTAGCTAGTTGTGAGGCCATCTGGGTTCGCAAGATGTTGTTTGGCTTATTTGGTCAGCCGTTGAGACCTTCAGTGATTTACTGTGATAATCAGAGTTGCATTAAACTCACGGAGAATCCAGTATTTCATGACAGGTCAAAGCATATCGGGATCAAATATCATTTCATCAGAGCCTATGTTCAGAAAGGAGCTGTGAAGCTTGAGTATATTCCCACTAATGAGCAGGTTGCAGATATTCTTACCAAAGCCTTACCACAGGGCAAGCATGTCTACTTCAGAGACAAGATGGGTGTGGTGAGGAACACCTTCCTCGGTAAGAGGGAGTGTTGAAATTTGGTACCGGAGGACATGTGGTTCCCTAAGGCTTTGATCTTTGGCCTAGGGAAAAGTGTCCAAAAGAATTTAATTTTTCTCCTAAAGTGACTTTATAAAGTTATAAAGTCAAATATAATTTAAAAGTAACTTTAAGTGATAAAGTTACTAAAGTCTAATTTTATAGTGACTTTAATAAAGTTAATATAAAATTAGAAAGGAAAAGTGACTTTGGAAATAAATGACTAAGTGGGTCTTTATTAAAGTGGGGTGAATTAAAAAATAGAAAGTGAGATTTAAAAGAGCATTTAATCTCAGCCCTAGATCTAAAGTTATCTCAGCCATTGGATTTGGGGATAACCCAAAAGTCACTTAGAGCTCTATTAAAGGAGGAAAATGAGAGAAAATGTCATTCATTCATTAATTCTTTCATGAGCAGATTGAGAGAAGGAGAAGGAGACAGCTGAAGAGAATTTTCTGAGCAGTGAGGAGGAGGGCAGCAGCACTAACTTTCAGCAAATCCGTACAGCAGGGCAGAGCACGAAGTTCAAGGCAAGTGGGCACGAATTTCGAGGAGAGAAAATCGCAGATTTCGAGGGAGACTGTACAGCCATTCCGACACAGTTTTCGAGGTTGTTCGTACAGTTTTGAACGCTGTAATTTTTCTGTTTTGTGGGCACGGAAACCAAGGTGGAGTTTGGCACAGTTTTCGAGATAAGTTTTGTTTCGAAGTTGCTGTAATTTTTTTTGCTGTGTAAATTTCTGCATCACTGTAAAAGCAATATTCAGAAAATAAAGAGAAGCTTTCGAACTGGTTTTCTCCAAGAGTTGTAGGGGTTTTTTCCAGGGTCATGTTGACCAAAAACCACTATGTTAAAATGTTTTATGTGGCTGTTTTAGTCTACTGATTTTTATTTTTGCAATTTCCAGCACTCTGAAAATTTTCCAGAATTTGTGTTTTCAGAAAACATTTATTTTCCAGCTTGTTGAAAGTAGGGCTATTGGAAAGGGCATTTAACTATTTGGAGAAATAAGGTGAAACTGAAAACCGGGGTGGGAAAATAGAAATTTCTACATGATATCAGAGCTTGGGTGCTAAAAGTGCAATTTGGGACAGCAAAGAGAAAAATTACAGATTGCTGATTTTTCACTCAGAAAATTCCAGCACGCTGATTTTTCACACAGAAATTTTATCTTTACTATAGCAGTGTTATTTTCAGTTTTTAGAACAGCAAGGATGTAATTGCGATTGAGGGTGGAAGATAGGTTGGATGGGCATAGTAATTACAGTGCTTGGAAAGAAAGAAAGAAACCCGTAAATATCTTCTCTTTTTATAGATTCTTCAATTGACGAATTCGAAGACCTCTAGACCAAGACCAATACCCTTCCAATACCACGTCCGACCTCTGCTGATGATGTGCTTCCTTTGTCCAAGTCAAACCCAATCAAATCTCTTCCAACAGCACAACTTCGACCCCCAACTTTAGAATTTCGGCCTCTACTGCGGCTCTAAAATTTTCGACCCCCTACATCCACACGTGTGAGCGAAATTTAGTCTTCCAAGGCCTCCCAGCAACTTTGCTTGACTTGCTTCCTTGTCTAGGGCTAGTAGGTGACCTATTAGGTCCTTCTTCCAGTAGATAGAGAATTTTGACCTTAAAGCAGCAAAACCTAGCCTTCCTTCTTCGCACGTGTGAGAGAGAATTAGCCTACAAACATCTTTTCTTCGTCCTCTTCCTTCTTCGTTAGCCTTCTTGTGCTTCTCCTTCGCTTGGATGAGTGAAAAGTGAATATTTCTCAAGGAGGTCGAGTTCCCTCCTTTATATAGGCTTCTTAAGGTGGACGTGGCTCCTCAAAATAGGTCGACTTCTAAGCTTCCAAGCTGACTTGGTCTTGGAGGGTATTTTTACACACTTAAATACAAAAATAATTTTCTTTACAAGTTACAATGTGCCCGATGGGGTCTTCAACCTATGACAATGACTCTTTTGACTTCTTGACCTAGGACAAACCCTAGAAGCACTCAATGGGTGCTTGACCTCTAAAATTAAAGACCTTGAGCATGAAACCCATGCTCAAAAATAACAATAATATTTTTTTTCATTTTACAAAATATAAGAATCAAAAGTACATTTCATATTTACGAAGACCGAACCTAGTTACACATTTTTCAACGAGATAAGCAATTGTAGATAAGACATAAATCAAATGCACAATAGAAGACAGCCAAGAATACAATGAGACACGGAGAATTCAGGTCCAATGACCATGGCAAACCCACAAGAGGAAAACCCAACCAGATTCTTCTTCTATTAGAAATCAATTGTTCAACAGAGATATAGAGTACAATGAGAGATCAAGAGAATGAGTAAGTTCACACGAATTTGAACAAGCTATAGCATGAAGATCACTAGTAGCAGCAATAGATGCACACACTGAATCAACCTTCCTTTCAACTGAATCAACACTGAATCACCCTTGGCTCCTCAAGTTCTACTCTTACTCTCCAAGTCTCTCTCTCACGATCTTCTTCAACTCTCTCAAACTCTTTCTCAGTTTGAATTCTTCTTTCACAATGCACAAGTAGTGAGGGGAGAAAGAATGAGGCACATATATATAGGAGGAGCAACAAATCCATGCCATAAAGGAGTAACTTGCATGCCAATAGAGAGAGTAACATATGCCAATTTAGGAAGAGTAACTTTAGCCATTATGGACAGAGACAACGCATGCCTTCAATGGAGGAATCTTCCATGCCTTGAGGAGTGTAACTCATGCCCATTTAGGAAACGAAAATCATGCCATTAAGGAGGTATGCTAACTTATGCTTTTAAGAGAGAGTGTAACATATGCATTAAAGAGTGCGTAAGAGGAATCTTTGATGACATGCTTTTATTGAGTGTAAGAGTGTAAGAGAAGCTTTTATGATGTGCTTTAATGAGTGTAAGAGGAATATGCCATGCCAATAATGAGAGTGTAAGAGAACAATATTGAGAACCATGATTGAGTGACTTGAATTTCTTTTTAATAATAATATAACAGTATCATAAGAATAATAATAATGATATTATTGATAATACTGGTGATTAAGTCGAAATTGAACTATTAGAATTGATTGATGATCAAAAGGGCTTTTCCATCAACAATAATTGATTACCAATTGATGCAAGGTGATTTACTATCTTGAGACTTTCTAATTTTAGACTGTATATTTTTAGACTTGCTATTTTTAGAAATTCATCCACGGGCTACCAAATTTTCAACACTCCCTCTCAGTTAGGGAGGAATTTCTTTCTGCAGCAAAAGATCTATGTTTTCTCTATTCATCTTTGTTCATCTATGCTTTGTATCATCTGAAACAATGATGTCTTACCCTAATGAAGAAGAATCATCATAGAGACTCCGGCTACCACCCTATATCCACAGAAAATAGGGGAGATATAGGGGATGTTGAAAAGTGTAACTAGGTCGGTCTTCATATTGACTATGTAATTATGTATTTATGAAATAAAGAAGACAAAGATAATAAAATATATTTTGTTAAGCTTGCTTCATGGGTTTCATGAACAAGGGATTTTATATAGGTCAAAGACTTCTTCTTGATGTCTTTTAGGGATTTGTCATCTTGTCATAAACAGTCATGTATCTTAAGTGTCAAGTATGCCTCACGACCTTGTCAATTAGCTTGTCAACATAACTCAAGAATAATGTTGAACACTCTTGATCAGATCATCGTTGGAATACCTCTTAAAATCAACTCACAAACTTGAAAACATGTCAGCCTCAAATCTAATGAACAGGTTGGCTTAAATATAGGGGGAAACAACTATATAAATCCCACTAAACTACGCAGAACATAAACGAATTCGGACAGCTGCAGTAGATGCGAATTACAGGAACAGAGCTCGCAAAAAAATGAAGATCTTGGTCAACAACTGCAGGGGAAACTTCAGACAAGTCTGTGAAAGTAATGCGAGAAAAAGTCTAAGATATCTACGAAGTAAAGACTGTGTTCGAGTATGAAGAGGGGACTGTGATAAGTGCGGAAACAAGTCTGAAATTTGCGGACAAAATTGCAAGAACAAATTCGGTCACATATGACTGTGTTAAAGTGCAAGAAGGGACAGTGTTAAAAGTGCGAGAAAGGTCTGTTTTAAATGCGAGAAGGGACTGTGGTAAAATGCGAGAACAGGGTTGTGTAAGGGCATCACTTTAGTGTAGTGTGGATTGCTCATTGAAAGGAATAAGACAAGTATGTACAGTCAGTAAGATTAAGTAAAGGCACAAGGTAATAGAGTCTATAACACAGTGCCGATATCACAAGCAAGGATCGCATACAGTCAAAGAAGGAAGAATACAAGTAGAGACCAAGCTCTCTAATCTTAGTGCAGACAGGTGCAGAACGGTGCAGGACAGTGTAGGAAAGAAGGATCATCTCAAGAAGTCAATGAAGAAGCATTAACAAGGTCTTGAAGGCATACAAAGGTCAAGAGTCTAAGTTTGGGTCATGGTACTTGTCATTTGTCGATCTATAAGAAGAATTATTTGCTGGTTTTCCTCTCCAAAAGGGAGAGGTTTTGCCCTAGCTCTAGGAGCCTAACTTTTGTGTCTTGTACATTTTGATAATTGACTTGATGAAAGATTAACTAAACTAAAAGAAGAAGAAGACATAAGTATCACAGGTAAGGTCACAAGTAATTATCAAGAATAGAATTTGTATTAACCTACAGACCTCCAAATTCTCAACAGGGGTGATTAATCTATCACCCCATATTCACTTGGGGGGATTGCAACTTGTTAACATATAATAAGGATCTCGCACAACCACGTCTCATCTCTGCTTGGGGGGATAACCCACTTGACAAGGATCTCACACAACCATGTCCCATCTCTGCTTGGGGGGATAACCCACTTGTCAAGGATCTCGCACAACCAAGTCACATCTCTGCTTGGGGGGGTAACCCACTTAACAAGGATATCGCACAACCAAGTCACATCTCTGCCTGGAGGGATAACACACTTGACAAGGATCTCACACAACCAAGTCTCATCTTTGCTTGGGGGGATCCACTTGTCAACACATGACAAGGATCTCGCACAACCAAGGCTCATCATCCATGACCACCCTCTCTAGGAAGGGTCACATCCGGTAGTCCAAGTTGCTCTCTAAAAACCAAGAACTTCCCTTTCGGCAAAGGCTTGGTAAGTATGCCAGCTATTTGATCATCATTCAGAATATGATGGAGCCTTACTGCTCCTCTCTACGCCATCTCCCGGATATAGGGATATTTGATCTCAATGTGCTTGGACTTGTCATGGAACACGGAATTTTCTGCAAGTTGAATCCCACTCTTATTGTCATATTATATTATTGTCATATCTAGCACATGCTCAAACAGCTCTCCAAAGAGCTTCCTCAGCCATACTACCCCACAGCTAACCATGCTAGCAGAATGTACTCGGCTTCAGCCGTGCTAAGGGCTACAACTTCTGTTTTCTGCTCATCCAAGATATCGTGGCAGATCCCAAGCTAAAGCAACATCCAGATGTGCTTTTTCTATTGGCAGAGTTACCAGCCTAATCAGCATCAGAGTACCCATGTAGTCTTACATCTTCGGTAGTATATTTCAATCCAAGATTGATGGTCCCATGTACGTATCTCAGCACATGCTTTGCAGCAATCCGGTGTGCATGAGATGGTTTAATCATATATTGGCTCAGAGTATTGACCGCAAAACATACGTTTGATCTAGTGTTCACTAAGAAAATCAGTGCCCCAATCAGCGGTCAATACTCGGAAGGATTTGCCAAATCAGGACATGCAGCTTCTTGAAGTTCATCTCCATCGGAGTATTCATGGATTTATTTTCTAACATACCAAAACTTTCTAGCAGCTTGATAACATGTTTTCTTTGAGAAATGAAAATCTTACCAAGTTTTTTCCATACTTCAAGACCTAGAAAGTAGTGCATCAAATGAAGATCTTTCATTTTTGATTCATAAGCTAACTCCCTCTTACACTGGAGGATAAGAGGTTCACTACTGGTCAAAAATAAATCATCAACATATAATATTAAAATCAACGACATACCTTGGACTGTCTTGAAGTAAAGATTTGGATCAGTGTTACTTCTAGTAAAACCAAGCTTCATCAAGAAGCTATCAATGCGGGCATGCCAAGCTCTTGGAGCTTGCTTCAAACCATAGTGGATTTCTTCAGTCTACACACATGTGTTTTTCGGTCATGTACTTCAAAGCCTTGTGGTTGCTCTACAAATACGTCTTCCTTGAGGAAGTCATGCAAAAAAGCAGTCTTCACATCCATTTGGTGAAGGGCACATCCTTAGCTAGCAGCTAGAGACACAATAGATCAAATGGTTGTATAACGGGCAACAGGTGCAAAGATTACATCATAATCTATTCCCTCTTTTTGAGAGAACCCTCTAGCATAAATCTAACTTTATATTTTTCGATGTTGCCATCAGCACCATGTTTAATTTTATACATCCATTTAGAAGACACAACAGAATTACCTTGTGGTCTTGGAACCACTTCCCATATATCATTATGAATGATGGACTCATATTCTTCAGCGATTGCATCTTTCGACACTTGAGCCTTCACAGCTTCTTCAAAAGTGCATGGTTCAGCTTGAATAATGTTGCTCATGGTTGCAACATATCTTTGGAACCGACATGGTTTCTTGCTTTCTCTGAAGGGTCCACTGAGAGCAACATGTTTATCAACATCTTGAACGGTGTCACGAAGCCATAAAGGTCTCCTTTTAGCAGGAGGATCACATGGAGGAGGATCCAAAGGATCCATGGGTTCATCAACAGAATCAATTTTAAACTAAAGATTTTCTTGTATCTCAAATGTATTATCTTAACTATCAACATTTGCAGGAGGAAGAGGAGTGTCCCTTGCCTTTCCAAGAGTTGCATCTTCGTCAAATGTTACATCCCTACTAAACTCTATATTTTTTTGTCCAGGTACATATATTTTGCAACCTTTAGAATTTTCACAATAACCAACAAACGTACATTTCTTACCTGAAGCTTCCAACTTGTTCCTCTTTTATTTTGGCACGTGGAAGTAGACAATGCAGCCAAAGATCCTCAAGTGCCCAACTTCAGGTTTTTCACCAAAGAAGACTTCTTTCGGAGTCTTGTCATTTAGGGCACAATGAGGAGATCTATTTGAACATAGACAATTGCATTAGCAGCTTCTCCCCATAGAAACCTTCGTATTTTTTTATCATGCAACATAGCTTTGACTACTTCCATGATAGTTCTATTTTTTCTGTCAGCCACACCATCTTGTTCTAGGTTATACGATATTGTGGTTTCTTTCCTGATTCTAGCTTCCTTGTAAAAGTCTTGAGCTCTTTTCCACTTCATGTCCACTCAAGTCTTGGGATGGCTCGACATCTTCCTCGATCTCGATACAAAGGACTTGGTTCTCACATTCATTAATTGTACCTGTTGATCCCAGAACAAGAGCAAGAGCAATAGTAGCAAAGTAAATAAACATAATGAAAGTATATTTGATGATGAGGTAGGTCTCTTTCTTTTCTAGATGTGAGAATGGCTCCTTCATTATCCTTGCACCAACTTCCTCTTGGAGTTTACTCTTCCTGAACTATTCTACACGTTGATGATCTTCGGGATCTGTTTTTCTTGATTGCATCCTCATAAAGAAGTTAGTGAAAGAATCATTCAAATACTCATGTAGGAAGAATAACCAATGATCTATAAAGATAAATCTAAACAAGAGTAGTAACACAAAGAAACAACATAATACTTGAAAATACTTATTTTTTAATGGGGATTGAAGGAAGTTGTTAGCTCACTCTTGATTCGGCCTCTGTAAGTTACCACTGTCCATCGGCCATATGTCATTGGCAAAAGAAATGCATCTTCTTGAACACCACTTGGCAAACTCTATCATGATCCAATCTAATCTCAGGCATTTCGGAAACCATCTTTCTCACATGAGGTAATGCTTTATAGTGAAGATGAGTGAACTTTTGATGCACAATTTATATTGATGATTACTTATCATGAATCAATGCATGGATAGGTATTTCATTGATTTTATAAAGATCTTCAAATCTTGATCCCAGAGTGAAGGCATGTAATAATAATATACATATTGACTCCATTGTCTACAATAATATTATTTATAATTCATCTTTGATCACTACAAAAGAGGCTAGTTTAGAAAACTATCATTCCATCTTTTGCAAAAGTCATGATTCTTACCTACAACCACAATTGTTAAGAAACTATAATATCAAAATTATCAAAACCCATAAGATTATGACCTTTCTCATATAATGTAAGAGAGACAAAATCCCCTATCTTCACTGCTCAACATTCAATTTCTATCAATTATTCTTTCATAACCCTCTATGCATTATACTTCTTTTCAAGACAACACTTTCTAGCACATGCATAAACAAAAATAAAACTACTCTTTACTTTTACATGCATCAACAAGTACCAAAACCACAACTATTAAACACATGCAACACCTTAATTACTATCTACAAAATTATTATCATATATTGGGTTCCTTGAAATCTTAGAAGAACGGTAGAAGTAAAATTTCAGTAGTAAAATTTCAACAATAAATTTCAGCAGTAAAATGGGTTGCAAATAAAGTGGACAACACTTGATATTTCAGCTGAAAATGGGTTGCAAATAGAGTGGACAACTCTTGATATTTCAATAGAAAATGGGTTGTAAATAGAGTGGACAGAAAGAGATATTTTAGCAGAAAATGGGTTGCAAATAGAGTGGACAGCAAGAGATATTTCAGCAGAAAATGGGTTGCAAATAGAGTGGACAGCAGAGATATTTCAGCAGAAAATGGATTGGAAGTTGGAACACTTGTCTTCTTGAGCTTGTCTTCACCAAAGCTCTGATACCATGTTGAAATTTTGAATTTCTACGGTGTAACAATCACTTATTACAAAGCTTTTTTATGCTACAATATTAGATAAGCGATTGTAGATAGAACATAAATCAAATGCACAATAGAAGACGACCAAGAACAAAATGAGACAGAATTTAGGTCCAATGACTAGGGAAAAACCCACAAACGGAAAACCCAACCGGATTCTTCTTCTATTAGAAATCAATTGTTCCGCAGAGATACAAAGTACAATGAGAGATCAAGAGAATGAGTAAATTCACCCAAATTTGAACACATTGTAGCACGAAAATCACAGGTACAGAAGCAAATGCACACTCTGAATCAACCTTCCCTTCAACTGAATCAACATTGAAACACTGAAGCACTAAATCAACCTTGGCTCACCAAGTTCTGCTCTTACTCTCCAAGTCTCTCTCTCACAATCTTCTTCAACTCTCTCAAACTCTCTCAAGTTTGAATTCTTCCTTCACAATGCACAAGTAATGAGGGGATAAAGAATGAGGCACATATATATAGGAGGGGAAACGAATCCATTCCATAAAGGATGAGTAACTCGCATGCCAAGAGGGAGAGTAACATATGCCCATTGAGGAAATGTAACTCATGCCATTAAGAAGGTACACATGCATTTGTAACTCATGCCATTAAGGAGAGTGTAACATAATATGCATTAAAGAGTGCGTATACTTTAATGAGAGCGTAAGAGAGTGTAAGAGGAATATTTTATGACAAGCTTTTATTGAGTGTAAGAGCATTAATGAGTGTGAGAGGAATATGCCATGCCAATAATGAGAGTGTAAGAGAACATTATTGAGAGCCATGATTGAGTGACGTGAATTTCTTTTAAATAATAATATAATAGTATCATAAAAATAATAATAATAATAATAATGATAATGATAATGATAATATTGATGATTAAGTCGAAATTGAACTATTAGGATTGATTGATGATCAGAAGGGATTTTCCATCAACTTGATTACCAATTGATGCAAGGTGATTTACTATTTTTGGAAAGTCATACTTGAGACTTTCTATTTTTAGAAAATCTAATTTTAGACTTTCTATTTTTAGAAATCCATCCCTGAGTTGCCAAATTTTCAACAGTTTGACTAGTATTTTGACTTGGATTATTGACATAAATTTATAGACAAATTTTGATTTGTAAACTTTGTTGAAAGACAATTTCTCCTTAAGAAAGGATTGTTGGGTTCTCTCCCTAGGTTGGGTTTCCCAGAGTAAAATTATTGACTCTATTGTGCATGGTTGTCTTTTTATTATCTTTACTGTTTCCACTGCAATCACTGTTGAGATTTTTTTTAGTATAATAATTCAATGATAGCATCGGCATAAAAATATTGCTTGAAAATCATTAGGAAGTAATTATCTGGCAAAAAATTGTATTCTACTGCACCATACATATTTGAACAATATCGACTAAAGAGGCGTGTGTTTCACAACCCAGCAAGTGAGGTACATTTACTTTGTTACATGGTATAAACTATAAATTGCAGCAAACGTTATATTTTTAAAACTCAAAAACTTTATTTTTTTTAGTTTAGGATTTTACTTGCTAATTTTTATATTGTTATATCATAAACCGCACAAATTTAGCCTTGGGTTATTGGAAATAAAAGCTAAATTTTGACCAAGGATCAATACATTGAGTTAGCTTTAGTATTGGAATTCTTACCCTCTTGCATCAAGTGATTTAAGTACATAATTGGACATTTTGTTGGTTGCAACTCAAGAAATCTGCAACAAATACCAAGGTTTTCCGCTCCTAACAAGTAAATCATTTGGAACATTGCTCTTGACTCTACATTGAGTTCATTTTCCGATTTATTCATTTAGTGTCTAGAATACACACTATCAAACCACTTTTAAAGTCTATTTCAAATTTGGAATTTTTTAGGCAGCTTGCCTAGTGGAACTAGATCCCATGTTCACAGAAATACAATTTTCAGCTTGATGGAAATTGCTATTTTCTGTTGAGCAAAGTTGGAAAGTGTGCTTGGGCACTTATTGGATGGACTATTTGAGTGAAACAGATTGCTGTCCCTGTGGTTTACTGCATATTTTGCAGTCTGTCCTAACAAGGCAGCAATCTAATTTACTCTATAACCCCTCTAACCAGCAATCTAAACTGAAAAATAACATCATATATGGTTAGAATATTTTCTCGAAATCATTTTCGAATACTTACATGCCATATCTAACATCAATTGGTGTAGTATTTTGTTGTATTTTGTTTTCCGCTGCATATTTACTCTCACAAATCAGCGAGACAGCCAACATAATTAACTCCTCCATCTCTTGTTGATCCCATTTAAGGCACTAGTCTTACTTGAAGTTGGTTGTGGTGTCAACTGAGAATCCTCCCTTTCCCTCTAAGGAGGTTGGGCCTAAAGAGCGGGGGTTTGGCCAAGGTGACAATGGGCCCTTACCCTGGGGACCAATCCTAGGAGGTTGCACGAACATTTGCAACCTTGCTAATCAGATCGGCAACATATCCCTAGTCTTCCAGTCACAATCTCTTGGGTATCACATCCACTGAAATATAGATCATATAGTAGCCAACAATGAAGTAAATCCTCCAACTATCAAGGGAAAATACATAGGCATCTACTAAAACAAATCAATGACATATCACATGTTCACTCAAGCATCACACACGCTGAAAATAAATCCATGTGATCCATAGATGAAGTAAAACGCACTGGTATCCATTGAAACAAATTAGCCACCTAATGCAACTCCTCTTGGGCATCCCATCCACTAGAAAAAAAATACATATCAGCCATCAATCAAGTATATCTACCACCTAAAACATACTCTCATCCCAAGAGCAAGTAAGGTTTCAACCCATCAAACACCCCCAGGGTGCAAGTGCTCATCTCAAGCACACCAGGGTTTCACCACCCAACAATCACTTTCAAGTACAACAATTGAAATATCTAGCCTTCAAGTCAGCAAAGATCCAATCTCAGTCCAATCAGTTGTAATAATACACTATAGAAATTTGAAGAATAGGAAATTAATGCAACTCATAAATTTCACCTCATTTACGTTGGGTTTCCAAATCTAATGACTATGAACTTTCAATTTTAGCATTGATCTAAAATATTAAATTACAACAGTAATATTTCACTTCCCTTCAACCCAATTTCTCCCAACAATCCAAGAGATTCAATACCACAATGCTACAACCCCTGGGGGACACTTTTCAAGGCATATGACAGATCTTAAATGTCTTATTACAGTAGATTAGATAAGCAAAAAGCCTGTATCTTTATCTTACAGAATGTGTTAAATCACTTAACCAATTCAGCTATATGATATGTCAAATCTAGCAATAGTTGGAGTCACATGGAAAGGAATATGGTTATATAAGATAATATATGATTTGAAGCTTCCACAAATGCAACCAACAGTGTTACACTATGAGTCTAAGATAACCAAAGTACAATCAAGGTGACAAAGAATTCAATCTCTTATTCAAAAACCAAACATGTTGAAGTTCATCATCGTTACATAAGAGAACAAGTACGGGACAAAGAAATAGAGTTGATTTATTGTAGATCCCAAGCTCAAGTAGCAGAAATCTTCGTTTAGGCACTCATCCAGGATAATTTTAAGAAATTCAAAGAGCTGTTAGGAGTAAAGGAAAAAAAGTAAACATTAAGACACAGCATTGGGCATTGTAATGTTTATTTTTGTCTAAAGGCAATAAATGTGATGTATCTAAGAGTAATGATGTGATGTAATAAACTAAGAATCAGTCATACTTAATAAATGATATTTAAGTTAATGTTATATTAAAGAGATTGGGTGAGCACTTCCTAATGAGATTAACAGAACTTGCTTGGTATATATTCAGCACCCTTGTATGTCGTTTCCAAGCATAATGATATAATACGATATCTCTCTTTCCATCTCTTTTGTCTCTTTGCATATTCTCCATGGTTTAGTTTAACGCATTAAGCTTTGACTAGTAAATGGGTAGATATCTCTCTTTCCATCTCTTTTGTCTCTTTACAGATTCTCCATTATTAAGTTTAAACATTAGGCTTTGACTTGAAAATTGGTAGCTCTTTTAGTTTATAGCATAGCTGCATTTCCTTCGTAGCTTGGAGCTCTTTTGTCAGTTTTGGTGGCCCCCCAGCAAATCTGAAGGTTTCTATAGCAATACAAATGTTGGGCTTTACCCAGCCCTGTTCCTGTGAGGTTTGCTATGCTTTTTTCAATCATCAAAATCTGCTCTTTTATTTACAGAAAATCACTAACTCTAAAGCAATGAATCACTTAGTTTAATGTTTTCCTTGGAAGCTTTAATTTATGGTTTTGTTAGGAGTTAGTAACAACACACCTTTTTCAGTTTAGCTCTCATTTTCAGCTTATTTGTCAAAATAGCATTCATTGCTTCGAGAGCATGTACGGACTACCATTCATATGGAGTTAACACAATGTATTAATCCTCAAACTACATTCTTATAAGTGTTACATCATTTTGACTGGCTGGAACAAGATTGAATGCTTCTGGACCATGTACAGACTATCATTCATCTAGGGTCGATGCCTTGCATACAATTACCAAATTGATTTTCTGGTCAGTTTCATAGAAACGAAACTAATTGTTTTGTGATAAGGCTTCTCATACTTGTATTCCTTTGTCTCTAGGAATTGAGAACCCATTCAAAATATTTTTAGGTATCTTATTGCTAACCAAATCAATTAACAAAAAAACATATTTGCTGAACATTTTTCAGATTTTTTTTGTGCTTTCTAAACAAGTAAACCTGATTTGTGGGAAACATTCACACAGGTGTAAAAGAATGTTGTGTGCAAAACAACTTGCATTTCATTCCCTTCTACCCCAAAATTAGCATAAAAATAGTTAGATTTCCATTTCAACTCTTGTTTTTCATTCTCTTACCTTGCACTTCAGTTTGGGTTCTAAAACTCAGTTTCCCTTCAAGTTTTTACATATAACAATTATTTCAATTTGTCAATTAGTTTCATCTTTGTACAAAGATTCCTGATTCTTGTAAGTAGGATACTAAAGAGTTCGACCAAGAAATCCTCAGCAATAAAGCTCCCCCAAATAGTAATATCAAAACTGGATTGAAACCACCTAAACTGGCCAGTCAGACAGGTTTCAGGGGGTTTCCAACCAGAAACGGCCATACAAACCAGAAATGATTGGTCCCATGTGGAACCAGTTTTTCTAGCTTGGATCACCTAGTTCCATACAACAACATACAAGCATGCGTGGATCCAATAAGTTTACCTTTCTGGGAAAATAAGGTAAAAAACTAAAATCTAAAACCCTAAACCTAATTCTCAACCCCTTCTCTATCTTAAACCTTAATCTTGCAGAGTTGTGTCTGATGGTTAAAATTTGCATGGATGTACATGTATATGTTTTTTACCAAATTTTGAATACTTTAAAGTTTATATATTTTTTTGTCCACTGGTTTTTGTGCCCAGTTTTTTACAGTTCTAATCCAATTCCAGTTTTGAGGGTTGACTGGTTCACTAACTAATCCAGTTCTGATAACACTGCCTCTGATATGAACTAGAAAAATCTTAAAAGTACTTGATCAAGTTAATCAGTCTTTGACAAGACAACCATAGAGCCAAAGCTAATGTTCGGAGTAAGGTGGCCAAATGCCCTTTCAGGTTGTGTTGTCCTCTTCTCTGATGAATCTGCAAGCACTTTTCTCTGTTGCAATCACATATGGTGGTTGTATCTCCTCCTCACATACTTCCTAGATATCCCAGAGCTGTCGAGATAGAAGAGTTTCACATGGAGCATACACATAGTAATTCTAAGTTCTAACACATGTTAGTAAATAACAGTGCTATATGTTATCATCATAAATCCCATATAAGACTAGACACATGGACAGCCAGACTTCTAAGGTATTCCATAGACAAGAACTTGAGCAGATTAGAAACATTCATACCTACATTCCTGAACTCGCCATGGAAATTCATTCCTCTCACCCAAAAGGAAACTCACCCAACATTGTTCTAAAAATGGACGGCAAATACAAAGCAGATATCAGATAGTAATCCTTCTTGTGCAAGCCCAACTTCCTTATGATTTCCTTCCCCTTGCAGCAACAATGAATTGATAACCTTAACCAAACAGCTGATACACAGAGAATCCATAGCAAGTAGCTAACCTCCCAAAGCAAGTCAAAATTCCTTAAAGGCGATAATAGCAGCTTAGTTCTTCTTTATTGTTGACCTTGCTTTTGGATGCTTTCTTGCATGTGTTATTTTTAGAATGAATGGCACTTTCTTGAGTATTCTCTTCTTCACTCAATCATTTTTCTCTAGTCATAAGAGAAGATTTCATAATACATATACACCAAGGATTGCAAAGGCAATTGACCAACTATGAATGCCACAATGCTATAAATTGAGGGCAAGCTATTTAATAGTACATCTTTCTGTCTTCATCTTCAACTGTTACTCATACTTTACCAATTGTTTATCAGGGATATTAGGTCATTTGTGTGATTTGACGTAGTTACCCACTAGACATTTTGAACCTAAAAACTGTTGTTTTATGGATAGTTTTGCTTCCAATGCATTCAACCCAAAATAATCCACTCAATTCATTCAAAGTCTCCTTTGACTCTGTGCTTTGGATGTTGACTGAGTGCTCTACTTTCATAGTCATTGTCTTTATAACTATGCAGTCATTATCTCTATGTGCCTGATGTTTCAAGACATTGTTTGCAAAATTAGTTTGACACATCCCTGTCTTTGTGACTCTGCAGTCTCCGTCACTGTGTGTCTGACATTTCCACAAGGCATTTGCAACAAAAAATTGTACCTACAGAACTATCCATTACTGGGGTCGTGCTCTTCGTGCTAGCATTTCACTCTGTCACATTCTTAAGGATTCTACTTTGCACAGATATAGCATTGTCCGAATGATTGTGTGCACTTCTTAAGCATATGTTTACATTGTCAGGTAAAGAGATGTCCAATAGGCACTTCCTTTGCTCGGGTTCTAGCTTCGTGCCTGCTGTTTGTGTCTTTGTTGCACATATTGCATATGGCAGCTTCACTGCATATGGGTCTCGTGACTCTGCTGCTTATGAATATGCCAGCTCTGCTCCATAGTGGTAATGGTGGCATAGGGCTTCCTTCACATGGTATGGAACAATTGGCTTTTGTTCAATCCAGTCTAGACTGTGCCTTTAATCCTATCTGATCTGTGACTCTGTGTGATGCCAGAGGTCTTCTCTACCTTTTTTTTTCTTTTATTCTATGAACATTTCCTTTCTCCATTTTTTTCAAACTACGTTTAAAAAAAGTCTTTATAGTTTATACCTGAGGAAAATTCAAAAACACTTCACTTTTCATTTCTCTCTCGTCAAATGTTACTATCTTTTTAAATGTGATCCCACACAAATCTCTCATTACAGCTTGAAGCGTCCATGTGGCTTTGATAGCACTGTTGGTAAATAACGATGCACAACCACTAAGAGAGAAACAAACATATGGAGAACATATCATTTATTAATAATGAGTGATTGAATACATCAACGTCTTTAGTCGATACACTGTGTAGTAAGCTATTTAACTAGTATAACAAACTATAGTTAATGTGGGTCATTAACATTGATTATGACCCTTCTAAGTTCTAACACTAGGACTCCTGACAACACTTTATTGAGTATTGCCACTCTAATAATCACAGCAAAAGACATAAGGAATTGATAAATTGAAAAAAAAAAATCAGAACACTAAGGCAAACACACCTACAAAAGCTACTCTCTCAGACAGGGATGAAAATTTTGAAGAACAAATAGAGAACATGCGTGATGAAAAAATGTCCCCAAGAAATAAAGTACTAATACTTGCAAAATGGATTTAGGAAAGGCCATGGATAGGGAGGATTGAAGAAGAAACAACAACAATGCAGAAATCATTTGATTAATCATTACACAAAGTTCAAGAATATGTAGAATTGGCTATTAAGAAGTCCAAAGGAGACAGCACAACCGAGAATGTGGTAATAAAGGATGGTGCGTTTGAAAAGGAAAGAGAAGAACAGGACTAAAGTTTAGGGAGACGTTTGGAACATCTCAAACAATAAACACTTAGTGGAGTTGTCATTGCAGAAATAATAAAAATGTACAGCTAATATTCAGATTCAGAGAAGGTTTCCAAAAGAAAAACAATTTAACATCCATGACCAGAGAAGAGTCTTTTCAGAACTGACTTTAATGCTGCATGTGCCATTTTCCATAATATAAGGACGTAAATCAGGAAATCAGAGTACAATGACTTGTAGTTTTGGTCCACAGGACCTTGTAATCTCATATATACATGAAAATACAGCTTGAGTGGGCCTAATGGTTAAGAGCATGTGTTTCCTCCTAAGAGGTCACAGGTTCAAAACCAGAGGGGGGTAGAGTATGTATGCCTTTGTAGACTTAGCAGTCAAATCGCTGCGCGGAGGTGGGTCCCTTGTCCCACAAACAAGGAGGTCTCATACACCAATTTGGTGTCTTGCTTGGCCGTGACCTTAAAATTGGATTATTTTTATGTAATACAGCTTGAGTGGGCCTAATGGTTAAGAGCATGTGTTTCCTCCTAAGAGGTCACAGGTTCAAAACCAGAGGGGGCTAGAGTATGTATGCGTCCAAAAACTTAGCAGTCAAATCGCTGCGCGGAGGTGGGTCCCTTGTCCCACAAACAAGGGGGTCTCATACACCAATTTGGTGTCTGGCTTGGCCGTGACCTTAAAATTGGATAATAATAATAATAATAATAATAAGATTCTCGCATTCATGATCCAGTATATATATGCATATATGTACCATGCAATTCTGTCAATATACCCTTGATTCTGTACTTCCCTTGAATTCTTTCATATATGCATTTTTGTGCATGTCCCCTCGTGATTTAGTTCGCATACACTTAGTTGTGTAACAAAGAATGATTCCAGGTGACTAATGGCACAGAAAAAATTAAGTTATGATGCATGTATGATTGCTGTGCCTTGACTACTGGCGATGAAAAATCACCTGAATGTGTTTAAACTACAATATACCCTGCTGTCATCCTCAAAATAAAAGAACATTTGGCTTTGAAAGGGATGTATGGACAGATCACTACATCAGACTAATGCATGATGTGGAAACATCAAATTCTCATAAAACAGGCAATAAGCATAGAAGGATCAGGAACTGAACTTTTTTTTTTCCAAAGAAAATGCAACTAACCTGAATGTCTGTAACACAACAAAAGTTTATAACTAACGCTATATATGAAACCTTCCACATAAGCTAAGATAACATGATTTCAATAATGTCCAACAAATGACCAAAAAGCTAAGTCAATGAAACTAACAAGTACAAGAGCTACCATCATCCATAGACTGATTTTGATGGGATTTATTGGCATGCTGGTTTAAGATATGCAAAAAAGTTTACTGAAGATTAAGAAAACAAAGTGCATTGTGTACATCAGTCATCTCCGATTTTAACACTTGACTACTTTCCAGCCCACCTAGAAACACTGACCTTTAGTACTATTTAGTATTTACAACTTAAATCAGTAAGAAAGCAATTTATGTTTGAAGATATTGCTGAAGGGATCTGCAATTGAATTATATTAAATGCACACAACATAATATGAGGTTAAGCAAATCTCAAACTGGGACAGTCAACATATTTTCTGATTACGGCAAAGAGATGACTAACCATGAATGAGGATCGAATGAGCTCCTCAACGTAATCTACTTTTGCACCCTTGACAAATCCGTAGGAAACCGAATCCACAACCACTTTGATGCCTTCCTTCTCGAAAACCCTGATTGCAGATCCAAGAAAATATCATTCTTAATATCTCAGGGAGAGAAAATCTCTACCGCTGGAAAATAATACAACCCTCATGTTTCAAAAAAACCTGTATAAAAAACATCATCTACCTTCCACAGAATGTGCTAACATTACCTGTCATCTGGGTTCTGATTGTCATCCAAGGTAAAATTGTACTGAAATCCAGAACAACCACCACCCTCTACACTCACTCGTAGCATCTTTTCTCCCTTGAGGTCCTCGCCTTTGTGCAACTCTTTCAATCTCTACAAATATATGTCTGATATTATGAGTAAAATATTCACCATGTCTGGAGCATGTTGTAGGACCAAGCTTATCTCAAAAATTTAGTCCAAGTATTTGTCATACCTCAACCAATCGTCTGATATGCTAAAAACATATTAACTAAGTTGGATAACTGTTCAAATACATTAACCTGAATTGAGTGTAGAGTTGAAAGCATTGGCAAAAGCAGGATGGCAGCCCCCAAAGAATGCTGCTTAAAAGAGTTATCTCAGATTAAATAAGTCATGTAAGGTGCTCTAGTAGTAGGACACTACCACATTCTTTTATAAGTCATTGATTGAGGCTAGATAATACAACCCATGAGCTTAAAAATTGGGAGACTTAAGACTCGAGGTTTCTAAGGCCACAAAAGATTCTTCTATTTGAGCTGATATGGTTGGTTTGGGGAGGTTGATAACCCCATCCGCTTCAAATTTCAAAGTCTCCATTAACCATGTTTCAAATTTCAAAGTCTCCACTAACCATGTAGGACCTTAAGGCATTTGTAAAGAAGGAGAGCAAGATGAAGCTTGTCCCTTCACTAAAAGAAACAGGATTTTCAAGCACGTTGAGGGTGAACCTGCAAATACTTAATACTTGGATACATAACCAATTCTAGAGAACCTAAAAACCTTGTCTCAGCAGATTTCCAGGATTATGTTTATTTTTCCATCTCAAGGACCATCCCCAGTTGGACTGCTAAAAGCTGGAATTGGCAAGAATCTATTGTGGTAACTCTCTTTCTTCTATTTGAGCTGATATGGTTTGTTTGGGGAGGTTGATAACCCCATCCGCTTCAAATTTCAAATTCTCCATTAACCATGTTTCAAATTTCAAAGTCTCCACTAACCATGTAGGACCTTAAGGCATTTGCAAAGCAGGAGGGCAAGATGAAGCTTGTCCCTTCACTAAAAGAAACAGGATTTTCAAGCACGTTGAGGGTGAACCTGCAATTACTTAATACTTGGGTACATAACCACTTCTAGAGAACCTAAAAACCTTGTCTCAGCAGATTTCCAGGATTATATTTATTTTTCCATCTCATGGACCATCCCCAGTTGGACTGCTAAAAGCTGGAATCAGCAAGAATCTATTGTGGTACTGGTAACCCTCTTTCTACAGGGTACTCCATTCTTATTTTCTCAAACAAGAAAGACAATATTTTAAAGGTTGTAATATCCCCAGTTTTGTGAGTATGGGAATCACTAAGGAATTTCACCCAATTTTGGTATGTTAAAATGTGCAACTAGGGATAAATTCCACTTTGGGCAGCTCATTGACCTGAGATGATGTTTGGACAAAACTCTTCTTTTTGAGAGGACCAAAAGTGACCCTGGAAGCACTGAAATCGGACAAGGAGAAATATGTTTTTGATTTAAGGCGTGAACGTTTCCACAGTCAAATACATAATGTAGTTTAAAACTTTTGGAATCTTGTGTAATATGATTGAAGAGCCCGACGTTTCGGGTGAACACTTCACCCATATTCAGAAGGAGGAAGCTAAGTGTAAGATGGGTGAAGTGTTCACCCGAAACGTCAGGCTCTTCAATCATATTACACAGGATTCCAGAAGTTCTAAACTACATTATGCTTTTTATGTCAAGCCCACAAGAGCACAATTGGTCAAGGTCGGCTTGGGGTCAATTAGATAAATTGATCCCCCTCCAACATATATAAATAAAGGAGACCTTCATCCTCATTTGGCACATTCACTCACACAAACTTCTCTCTCCTCAACTGATTGGTTCATACATCTGAGGCAGCTACTCATCCACACGTGCAAAGTTTCTTGGGCTGATCTGACCTGCGTTGACTTTCTGTTATGAGGAGACTTTGACCAGCATTGACTTCTGGACTTTAGGACTGTTTAACTGCGTTCTGACCAGGGATAGGTCTGTCCAAGCAGGCCAAATTATCTGGCACAGAAACCGAGGCTAAAGGAGCTGTTTGACCAGGGTTGACTGCAGAGTTGCAGGACTGTTTTGACCACAGGTTGACTACATTATTTGACTGGGTTTGACTGCTGATTTGTTGACTGTTTTTACTGCTGTTTGACCACCAAGGAAGGCCAAGTTTGACTATGGTTGACCAAACTCAAGGAGGCAAGTTTGACTGCTGTTTTAACTGTAGACTGCTGACTGGTTAGGGCAAGTTGACTGCTGTTGACTTTTCAGAATTGCAGTCCATCATCAAGTGGATCAGATTTATATTGTTTTGGGTAATTTGCAAAAGTCAAGTCACATTGACTTTGACTCTCATCATTGTACTCTATTGGTCATTCTCTCTCTGTTGAACATTTGATATTTGATAATAAGAAGGATTGATAAAGGCTTTTCCCCATTTTGGAGTTTTTCTCTGGCTTGAGCCAAATATTGGTGTTCTCTTGTCTTGACTTGTCTTCTATTGTTTATGTTATATCTACAGTTACTGTCAATGTGAAATAATAGTTTATGTGATTGCTATTGGAAATTAATGTGGAATTGACATTGCGCTAATAGAAGATACATTGAATTGTTGCAAGCATAGAACATACCATTGTTATCTAAAATTAACATGGTAATATTAAATAAAAAGAGGCAAATATTAATTTTATTGAAGAAAGGTGGCAAATATTATTTTATAGGAAAACGGCAGCAAATTATTATTAAAATGGCAGCAAAAGTGACTTAGTGGAAAATGGCCCCCAACAATAAAATAATATTAAAAAGAAGTCTATAAGCATGGGGAGAAATTTTAAAAAGAGGATGGACTCATTTGTTGATCATCTTTTGACTATTGCCCTTTACCTTTCATCTTCTCTTGGAGTTGTTTAGCACAAGAAGAGAAGTATTATTTAGCACAAGAGTTCCAAGCAGAATTTCCACCCTCATTTTGAAAGAACTTCAAGTGTCTCCCTAGTGAGGAAATTGGAATGTTCCTTCCGGGAATTCATAGAGCTTCATTGCAGGAGTCTTTCCCCAGTTCTGTTTATTTCCTAGGCGCAGAAGCAGCTCGAATTAATCATCCAGGGATCAGCTACAGCAGGATAGAAGACCGGCCAATTTGCAGAAGGTTTTCCTATCTTATGCCAGAGATTTTGTGATGCATTTGCAGGGCTGAAGTGCAGGGATATTAAGGACCAAATTTATGTTGATTTTCGCAGTGTGTAGGCCTTTCTGGCAGAGCCTACGCAGGTATAGAGAGGAGCAGATTGGGAGGCTAGAGAGCTGGTGGTTTTGGCATTCCGGGAGGGAGATTTTTAGTGGAGAGTGGATTCTTCAGTGGAGGAGGTTGTGGATTGTTCCAGCAGATAATTCCTTCAGCAGAAGGTAGCAGCAGATAGTTGGGCAGCTCGCACCATTTTGTGGATTTCCTCTCAGCTTGGAGTGGAGCCGAACTCTTTCTGGGTTTTTGCGGATATTTGGAGGGGAAGTCGAGGTTAAAGTTTCAAAATTTTATGTGCATTATACAGGGAAGAATTCCAAATGGGCGTATCGCCAGCCAGAGAGCCACTTGCACCATTTTGGAGGATTTCTTCATCTTCTGGATTCATCCCAAACCATTTTTGGGTTTTTGTGGGTTTCGTGAAAGGAGGCGGAGCTAAAATTTCAGAGCATTCTGAGTATTCAGCCCTGAGATCAGCATTCCAGCCAAAACCAAATTATTTATGGGTAGTGCGAAGATCACTCCAGAAATACTTTCACGCTTGGGTTTGGGCTATCTTTTCTGGGTTTTGCTCAGCGTGCATAGCAAAGCCCAGGTTCTATCATTTCAGCTCATTTTATGTACATGTTCTCAGTATATTAATAAAATGGCTCAGAATTTTTTGTTAGTGTCTATTGTGTTTTGATTTGGGTTGTGATTCCTTGTCTATTGTTATTACTTATACATTGTTTTGGTATTACTGTTAATTTTTCCATTAGGAATATTACAAAGGGGCAGCATATGGTTTACGGGTATTGCGCAGATCTATTTATGAAAATTTGAACTCTTCCTTCTCATCCCATAGTTGATAGGGTTTGGGTAACCAAAGAGAGAAATCTTGCTAAGTATATTAATTTATGCATAATAGAATAGCACCTGGAAAAGGGAAAAGGCATGGATGTTGATGGATGGCTTCTGCATAACCAAAATGTTTGATGTAGGGCTAAATTTTGTAAGGGAAACATTCCAGTAAGAAAACACTTGGGAAACTTCTGACAAACATTTCCTTGACAGAAAAGACTTGGAAACTGCTCCTTGTTGAGATTTTGGGGTAGCATCGAGTGTGCTCTAGCTCTGAAACTTTGTGGAGGGGCTAAGAGACACAAGATCTCCAAAGCCCAGAAAGCGTTTGGAGAAATTTCATCTGGTGTTGAATTTATTCTAATAATTAATTTTTTTAATGAGGACCCTAAGTCTAACTTAGGGAATTAGAAAAAATATAGTGAATTAGTTAAACACATGTGATAAAATGTTCTAAGTGACATGGATCAAGCAGTCTTTTAATCTGAGTCGTCGATTAGAGATTAGATCACGGCCATTGGTTTTCCAACGAGAAAAGTATAAAGGAAAGGCTTGGGGTCAGTTGGAGATACACACACACTAGCAGAGCACTGAAGCTAAGTCGAATTTTTGGGGCGGGGTTTGCTAAGAAATTCGAAGCGAGTTTGCAGTGTAGTGAGGGGCATAGATCGGCAAGGGATGATTTGATCCAAGGCCAAGAATACAGCAGCAAAGGGGCAATGAGTACCAATCAACGCAGAAACAGCGAGGAGGACGCAGTTCAGCCAGCACCACGCAGAGTACTACGCAGAGGCTGCGTAAGCCCAACCAGGGTGGCACAGACCCAGAGAGCGCAGCACCAGCCGGGGTGACGCAGGCCCAGCCAAGGCAGCACAAAGGCAGCGCAGCACCAATCAGGGTGACGTAGTGTGGACACTAGCCAGTGAGAGCTGACAGAGAGGCTGCAAAGGCAGCGCTGAGGGTTTCAGTGGGCCAAAAAGGGCTCGTGATCTATAAATCCCATTTGAGGGTGTGATACAGCCTTATTTCCTGTCTCCGAGTGAAAGGTACTAACTACCGTGTAATTTCTCTATAGGGCCAACCATTTCTAGTGCCCAAAATGTTGTATTCAAATTCTACATAATAATAGAACCCTCTAGAGTTGTTGCACCTGTTTTCCTGCATTGGGTTTTTTCCGGGGACATTTGTTGGAAAAACCGTGTGTAATCTTGTCACATGTGTGTATTGTTCAGTAAAGGATCTGTAGATGTGTAGGTTGCGGTTTAGTGTCTACTTTAATGTTTTTCTGAATAATTCAGTAAATAACTTGTTAAGTTAATTAAACAAGTAGGCGAAGTAGATCTAGATACTGCAGTAGGGTTTTTGTTTTGAAACTTTCACACTCCCGGCAAATTCCAGTATAGAAATGTCATTTCCATACCGTAAAAAATAATTATTTTTTTAAAAAGCATGGGTGGGCCCTGTTACCTCCCAAGTTCTTCACTCAAGGTGAAAAAGTGCCAAACACCAAGTGAGACCCTAAGGGGAACTTGGAAAGACTACCCACTGCCACCTCAGTAGTACTTACCCTTTCTTTAGGCCAGCTCGCTTCCAGCACAAAGTGGTATTTCCCAAGAAAAATAAGTCTAGCACGGTACAAGGAATGGAAAGGGCATCTAGTACTTGAGCAAATCTGGTTTCTAATAGTTTCTTATAAAGTTGTAGCAATAAATTCCATATTTACAAAAATTGGAAATAAACCTAGTAGAAGATGATGAAACAAGAGGGTTTCCTAGAGTTACAACAAATCTGTTTTCTATTTCTTTAATTTCCAGATTTGCAAAAAAGAAAATAATGATGTATTTTTTCATATATAAGGTGGTTGAAAGTGAAAACAAGTGCCTAGATTCCAGATTGGGCAAACGGGATCATCAAGGTAGAGTTATTGGGATGTTTAGACAATGTTTTAGGGAAAAACCAAGCCGCAAAATTCATGCTACAGCAGTCCCTAAATGGTGGAAAGTTGAAACTAATACAAATATTTATGAATGAAAGGGACTTGAAGAGATACACCTTCAAGCTAGGTCCAAGGGTGAAATTTGCTAGGAAGATAAACTAGTGCAACAACTCATTATAGATGCAAATCAGATCACTTTGATTAGCAAATATCAAAGAAACTAGAAAGAAAGGAATTTTCACACCTAGTTTACTTCCAATATGGTTGATAAACCATTCCCCTTGTGGCCTCGTGAACAAATCTTGACATCATAAAATCAGCATCAAATTCCAGCAAAGAGATTCCAAGCAAGGTGTCTCACATCAACAAGAATGCACCATTGATTTCCATTAAGCCTTCAACAGAAGTCTAGTTATAGATCTCCAAAGTTATAAGCACTTTCAACAACCATTACAAGCAGGAGGAGATTGTATTATATAGAATTCAAAGCTCACACCTCCTCAACAATAAGATAATAATATACATGCTAAAACCCTAGAACTATCCTAGGAATGCATAAACAACTAACATCCACCAACTAAAAGTGGACAAGCCAAACAATACATAAAATATAAGTGTCAATGCCACTTGTACAAATCTCCATGCAAGATGAGCTCCAAGAGGTACAACACCTCCTCAAAATAGGCATAAGACAATGAGAAGTGTTGAGAATCTAGGGCAACAAGTATTAGTTGATTTCTCTTCTTATGATAACTGCTTGTGAATACTTTTTACTTTCTTAGATTAAGATCTTGTGTTGCTTAAGTTATTAGTGTTCTTCTTCATCAAACAGCTACCAATGCATAAACCATAAAGAGATAAGAGACACAGAATATAGGCAATCAGCCAGGGCCAAAACCTCTCCCACTTGAGAGGAAAACCCGAACAAATTCTTCTTCTTATAGAGACTTCAATTGACTAATACCAAGACCAAGACCCTTGACCTATTTTCCACTCCAAGACCAAGACACCAAGCTTCCTTGATGAGATCCTTAGTCAATGATAGTCAACCTTTCTGCTTCTTCCTCCTTATCGGTTTCTCTTCAACTTCGGCTTCCTTTTGCTTCAAACCTTCGCATATTTTCGGCCTCCTTGAATTAGGTCTGCAATCTTCGACCCTAATTCAGAAACCCTAATGTCCTTGATACCTTTGCTTAGGATACGTTCTCCTTCTAGCTTGTCACGGTCTTCCCTTTGACTTGTCCCTTTTCCAATTCGGCTACCTAAGAGGACTGCAATTCCTCTCGCCTTCTTCTGCAGCAAGTGACCTCTCTTTTCTTTGCACGTGTGACCCAAAACAGACCCACAAACACTCCTAAAGACTTTGCTCTTCCTTTGCTTTACTTCGCTGGCTATAGAACTATCTTCCTTGACCTTTTCGCACTTCTTGTTTCAGACTTGATGATGACCGAAATTCTTGTTCTGAAATGAGGCTGAGCTGCCCTATTTATAGTTGTTTCCTAGTCAATTAAGCCGACTTGAGTGAGTGTAAGCCGACATGTCTTTTGGAGGAGATCATTTATTCCATCTTGAAGTCAACTTGAAGAAGGTGACTTTGCCTGGTCTTGGAGGGCCTTCTTATACATTTAATGACTCATACAAAAAATGCAGCATGCCCAAGAAGGGTTCTTCAAATTGACTCAAATTGACTTCTATGCCTTGATGACAAATCCTAAAGGCTCACAATGGGAGCCATCACTAAAAATAAAATTCCTTGCTCATGAAACCCATGAGACAAGCATTACAATAATAATTTTATTTTTCTTCTTTACATAAATTACTCAAATTGACTTCTATGCCTTGATGACAAATCCTAAAGGCTCACAATGGGAGCCATCACTAAAAATAAAATTCCTTGCTCATGAAACCCATGAGACAAGCATTACAATAATAATTTTATTTTTCTTCTTTACATCAATTACATAAAATCACAATTACACATGTCATTATGAAGACCGAACCTAGTTACACTTTTCAACAAGGGCTCAAACGTCATCCTCAAACCTCTTCAAGATGAGTTGCTCCACTAACAAAATCTCAAAAATTGTGCAACAACCACCTCCAAGTGGCATGTGTGGCTCCTCCTAGGTGGATGTCCCTCTAACAAAGCATAAAAGGGTCATCAATGTGATCTCCAAGGTGTAACCACCCCTCAAAAGGTGTGCCAATGGTTATATCCCAAGAGTGAGGAGTCACCCACTAATATCATCAATCCACATGCAAAAGGCTAACTAACTCCATGGAGGAGAGGACAACCCCATCTCTAGAAATAAAATAATACAAATAAGAAGATGCCTCAACATGTGTGCCATGGAAGGGGAGCGCTCCATCCTAAATCATGGTACGCATCATAATAAACCACTCCACATGTGCAAGCAAGCCACATCAAAATGGGAGATCATGAGATAAGCCTCCAATCAAGTCAAATGTAGCTCGAACTTGTTGTTTCAAAGGGCTCGAATCACCTAAACATGCGTGAACAAGAGGAGCGCTCCATCAGGGGCAATGATCCATATCATAATAAGGTGATATATGTGACAAAAACTCCCAAACAGACTAGGGTACTCACACTAGGAAGTTCAAAACACATCAAATAAACCATTGGAATGCCTAGAACCATGTCAAAAGGGGTGCATAAGCTAATTTCTTTCCAAAAGTATAATGCCAATCATACCAATGTGTAATCCATTTGCAAAAGACACCCCCCATGTGCTAGGGGATCCTAAGCCAATGTACCACCAAGTCACACCAACAACATGTCTAAGCTTAGTCATGTGGTGACTAGAAAATCATAATTAAAATGGGACCATGTGGAATGCCCCTCCTAATAACGGGACCAATACATCAAGTATGCCACCACAATCTTGAGATATGACACAATACCAAATGTGTTAAGAAATCAATACTAGTAGATTAGGGTTTGATTTCTTCTTTCTCGACAATTACTTGTGAATTATGTTGGCTTCTTTTACTTCTTTAATATATTATCTTTCATCAAGCAATTACCAAATTATGTGTGTATGAAGATCACAAAAACACGAGACACAAGACGCAGGCACTCTGTCAGTGCAATGCGAAAATTCCTACTTCTCCTACTTGAAAATCTGATTTAACAAGTTATTTAAAGATTACTTCTTAAAATATTGAAGCAGTTACTGAAGCAACGTTCACCCATAAAAATATTTGTGCAAACATAAATCTGAGCAAGAAAAATGACACATATACAGGACACCGTTGTTTTTGGACAAACGTCCCCAGAAAAAACCCAATGCAGGAAAACCGATGCAGCAGATCTGATGGTTTTATTATTAAGCAACAGTTAAACTGGATATAACTCTGATTGTCTCACCGGACAAATCAGTTACAGAGAATACTGACAGAGAAAAAAATCAGTGAGTATACCTCACTCTGCAAGTCCCGGCTGATCTAGTAGTTGAACTGACGAAACCCCAGCTCCCTCTGCGCAGTAGTTGTGTAGGCCTGCGTGGGATCAGATCTGGGACTGCGTCATCCCTTGCATGATCTTTCTGGCCTTCCGGAGAATTGATCTAGCCCTTCCCGGTTTGGATCTAGATTTCCCCAGTTGAAATCAGACTTTCTGCTGAAAAACTGCGTGGCCCTGCGTCACTCCTTTTGGGTACTGCGTCACTCACTTTGGGCTCTGCGCAGCCTCCTCTTCGTCTTACTCTACCTCTCTGTTGTTGATCCTTGGCCCAAAGAAGATCCTCCTGCCAAAACTATCTCTGCCCCTCAACTGCGTTGAAGAATCACTTCGATCGAAGTTTTCGTCTGACATTGCTCCATCAGAAAATTCGATCACTTGATCCTTTCAGTGTGTCTTACAAATGACCCTCAAGTCTTCCTTTATAGTCTTCTCGTTGATACTTCAACGATCGAGATTAGATCTCCAATCAACGGCTAAGATTATATTAGACTTGATCTGCTTTTTTTAGAAGTTTCACCCACAGTTTACATTAATACTCATTAATTATTTTAATTTCCTAAGTTAGACTTAGGGTCATTATTAAAAATAATTAATTTTTCTTATAAAATTGTTTCTGGGTGGAATTTCCCAAAACAATTTCTGGGTTATATGTAATGCATGTGTCTAAGCCTCTCCACAAAGTTTGAGACTTAGAGCACATCCAATTCTACCAAAAATCAACAGGAAAAACCCCTCTCTAGGGGAAAACCCAATCAAAATTCTCTTCCTTCAATAGTTTTCCTTGAAACTCTTCAACCTAGACACAGACCAGACCTTCCTCCACACCAAGTCAGCCCTTCCAGATCTTCGACCTTGTAGCAACAGCAATTTCACCCCAGCAACTTCGACTATGTAGCAACTGGCAGCAGGAACACTAGAAAAACTTCAATCTTCCAAACTAGGGCACGAGAAAGAGAGAGAGAGGTGCCAAAACTTTGATTTTCTTCTTCTCCTTCACCTTAGCCAAACTCGCACTCCTTTTGGCCTCCTTAGCCCACTTCGCACTTTTTCCAGCTACTTCTTGAATTATCCAACTTGAGTGAGTGAGATGGTCCAAATGAATTCGAACTGCTCCAATATATATGCTCCAAATGAGGTCGAATTGCACAATTTGAGGTCGACTTGGTGTGGAGGTGACATAATACATATTTGACACAAAAATAATTCCTTTTATATTATTTCGAAAGCCCAAGAAGGGTCTTATAAAAGGTACAATGACTCTAATGACTCAATATTAATCCTAGGAGTCTACAATGGGGACTTTGACTAATATAATGATGACCCAAGCATGAAAGCCTTGCTTTAATAAGTCATAAATAATAATAAAATTTCTTGTGTTTATTCTTTTGACAAGTGCATTACATAGTGACTCAATTACATTTATGAAAACCGAATATAGTTACAATTTTCAACAAAATGTTCTCCAATATCAACCATGGTACGTCAATAATCAATCACTGGAGACCATAGTATGCTCTAGGGGAATGAATGAACTGAACATGCAAACAATGCTAAGAGATAAGACCAATATCCCCCAAATATCAACCATGGTACATCAATAACTTATTACTGCTGTAAAAGAGTATTTTCAGATTTCGTTATTGGCTGATAAGTTGCCTTAAAGGGATGAAACTCATCCCTTTGGTTTGGTATTTTTTATCATTGAATTGCCCAGAAGCTTGGGCTGTTTGAAAGTGAAACATTGTACTATTTCCACTGTTGTTTTGTACCTTGTTTTACAGCAGCCCTAAGGCCGAAAATTTACAGGGCTAAGATCTAAGAACCCTTCTAGGGTGAAATTTCTATTTGGCATTGAAGTTTGAATTCCAAGAAATTTCCATAATACAATGGCATCCAAAAAAGACTTCCAGTTTCTTATTTCATTGTTCATCGGGATATGGTTTTGGAAACTTCTTACTACTTAGAGTGCAATCATCCCAAAAGAATACTATTCTCCAATTCCTTGATATAACATAACCTATCAAATTACTGCAGTAAAATCTACTAGACCTCATCCTTGATAACTTTAATAGGAAACTAACCCAAGGGGTGGCGGCTTGTTGGTGATTGAGTGTTCTGTTAAGGCACTCGTTTGTAAAGGTCACCGGTTCAAACCCCGTGGGTGCCCATCAGGCGCAAGCCAGTTAAACAAGTTGTGGATTGTTAGCGGGGGGCAATACCCAGCCAGGGGGTTTTTTTATTGGCTGCAGCGCGGTGTGATTTTGGGTGGCAGCTATGATTGTATGGTTCTCGTTACCGGTTTCCCTCTTGATACCAAAAAAAAAAAACTTTAATAAGAAACTGGAAAAACAAAATTAAGAAATTTCAGAAAAATCAGAAACCAAATCCTTCTGAAAATTCTGTGGAGGCAATAAATGATAATTAGAAATAGTGCACACTAAGTTACCAGACAAATCCTCTGCCCAACCCCCCTGTCACATATTTAATGTGTTGAGCATGACACAAGCATGACACTTGTCTGACACATGCCCTAATCATGTCCGGAAATTTTGACACGTGCCAAACAAGTGTCTGACACATGCCTTAATCATGTCCCGTAATTTGGACACGTGTCCAACATGTGCCCTAATAGTGTCCCTAAATTTGGACGCATGTCTGGCGAAAAGCAGCAAACAACTTCTTAAAATCAAACTTTTGCGTCGTTCTCATGCATTTTAGTCATAGGTTTGGAGCTCTCAAAGGTTTTGGAGTGCAGTTAAGGGTGATTAAGCAGTGTTATAAAGGATTCCAAGTACTGGGAAGTGGATTTGTTGAGGCCCTACTAGCGCTATGTAATTAATAGTAATGTTAAATTCTTGTAAAAGTGAATGTCAATTTTACCTTAAACTTTTAAAATTACCATTAATTGTTTAAGGATGTTTGAGAGTGGTTCCAACCTCATTGGATTTCATATGGAGAAAGTAAAATTTTAGATCCAAATCAAAATCCAACAGACTTAACAGTTTTCAGGATTTGAGGAATTGGGAGATTTCAACATTTCCATTTAATTTTGTCATGTATGAGGGTATGGAACTAACATTTAATCAAGAGCAGCAAGCCCTATATATACCTCAATGATGGTGGCAATGATTGTTCAACTCCTCTTTCATGACCCTAGTAAAAATGTAACCATCACTCAAACAAAATCTTGATTTTAAATGTTAAGCTTTTTCTATCTTATTTTAACACTTAGAGGGTGATATTGATGATGAGGATCCCAATATAGGCAATGATTTTTATAATATGTAGTTAGTTGTTACAGCATGATTTTTTTTTACTCTAGAGGCCATTTAGAGTCTCTTTGTTGATGCATTTTTGGTTCATAGATGGATTGCACTCAGTGCTATTTTGGTGATATTCACTAAATGTATGATTGAATTCATATCATCGTCATGTAAAATAGTAAATATTTTAGTTTCTAAATTCTAAAGAGATTTGAATCTTCGTCTATATTTCATTTTTGTATGTGTAATAATTCACTAATTTGTTATATATATATATATAGCGTGTCCTCTGTGTCCTATTTTCAGGGTCATTGTATCCCACATCGAGCACTCATATTTCCATGTCCTCCGTGTCCGATGTCATCGTGTCAGTAACTTAAAGTGCACATGAATGGATTCCACAGAAATGATCTTCTTTAATTACCAATTCTTGAATTTCAATATCATGAAACCACTATGAGCTTGAAGCAATTGCTATATAAGAACTATGTCTTGCTCTCTATGAAAAAGAACCTTAACCAAATCTACTTGGACTTAATTGAGGAACATGCACAAACAAACACGAAATGCCATATATTTATAGTCGTTAATTTTGCATCATGTTGCCCTGGGTTCAAGAAATAATATAATATAGGCATGGAGAAGTAACTGAGAAAAAGATTAAACAAAAGTTGTAAGGGTTGAGACACATGTATCGTATAGCATGGTATCATTTGCAAAAAGAGGAGATGAAAATTAATTGCACTCAATCTAGGCCATTCAATGTAGTGACTATTGCATGTTGAAAAGTGTAACTAGGTTCGGTCTTCATAATGACTTGTAATTATGAATTTATTTAATGAAGAAGTCAAATATAAAAAATGAATTTTGCAATACTTGTATCATGGGTTTCATGAGCAAGGATTTTTTATTATAGGTCAAAGACTTCTTCTTGATGTCTTTAGGGATTTGTAATCTTATCATAAATGTATAATTTAGAGTCATGTATATGAAGTGTTGTTACACTTGTAAAAGACAATTTATTGATGTAATAATATGCTCCAAGACCTTGTCAAATATGCTCCAACAAGTTGGCTTAGAATATGTTGGAGAACCTCCTTGATGAAGTCGGTTCACACTCCTATGATCATGTCGGCCTAGGGTAATAAGACAATCCCTATATATAGGATTGCGGCCTCACTGTTGAGACAAGCATTCGGACAAGTCTGAGATGGAGATGCGAAGTAAGATCTGCGGTTTGGGATGAAGAATGGAGGTTGTCCAGCGAAGATAGAGAGGCTCTCTTATATCTTTATCTTGGGTCTAATCTATCTCGGGGTCAAGTTCTATGATATTGGTACGAAGAAAAGGAGCGAGGAACAAAAGTTATCTCAGCAAGGAACAGCACTATGATTGGGTCAAGAAAAAGGAGTATACTATCTTTGTTTAAGGGTGTCCCTTCATATCTCGCATATTTTAGGAAGGCCGAGGCTACCTCAGTAATGAATAAGTCTAGAATATACAACGTGAAGGAGGACTACAACAGCGAAGAAGATCTTGGTCTAAGGCATCAAGAATGCAGGAAGGGAGGTTGAGGATAAGTCTCTAAGAGGCCAAGACTAGATCAAAGATGGGAAGAAAAGGAGCTCACTAGTTAGGGTTGGGAACCGAGCTTTCCTAATGCTAGTGCAAAGCAGTGTAGAAAGGAAGATCAACATAAGGAGCCTAGAAGAGCAAGTGACAAGGGTCTTCGAGGCATATTGGTGTCAAGGGTCTTTGTCATGGTCTTGGTACTCGTCAATTGATGATCTATAAGAAGAATGACTTTCGGGTATTCCTCTCCAAGAGGGAGAGGTTTTGGCCCTGGCTTGCTAGCCTAACTATTTGTGTCTCTTGTGCATTTGATAATTGACTTGATGAAGAACGTAATAATCTAACGAAGATAAGATCTTAGTAAAAGAAGCATAACAAAATCACAAGTAATTATCATGAAAGAGAAATTGAATTAAACGCCCTAATTTCTCAACATGGTATCAGAGCTAGGGTGTTGAAGACAAGAAAGGGCTATTTGACAAGAAGACACACAAGGATCAAAAGATAAAGGATCAGTTTTCAAGAAGGCATAAAAGAAAGGGATCTACATTAAAGAGTAAATCTTCAAATCTAAGAAGATCTTCACTCATTCAAGAAGGAGCAGTTTGCAGAAATTGGTGAAATCCTCAAGCCATTTCAAAAGGATCAAAGACCTTACTCAAAGGACTTATACAAGAGGAAAAGCAAGATCAAGGAGGTGATCTTTATCTTCAAGGAATCTAAAGCTATCTCGTGATTGAAGCCAAGTCAAAGAAATCATCAAATCATCATTTTGCTAAAGTCATCATCAAGCCATCCTTGCTCACCATCATCATCAGGATTAAAGGTGATCTGAAAGCTCTTTTCTCACTCTTGAGCCAATCTAAGAGGAATGTTGCTACTATCTACATCATCATCAACAAGGAAGAATTTGGTAGAAGAAAAAAAGCATCTACTCAAGTAAGTATCTTTATGACTTCATGTTGAATCGTCAAAATGTCTTTTTGCTGAAAGCAACAAGCTGGTTGAAGTTTCAAACTTTCTTGCATGGAAGAAAATGACAGATCTAAATCTTATTGAGAATGAAGTCATGAACTATATAAAAGGTGGTAACTAAACCTTCAAAGAAGATGCTCAAGCTCATACAAAACAAAACGAAGGGAGACATAGGCCAGAAGTTCTTATAGAATCCCGCCAAAGGACTCTCTCATTCCCTATGTATCAAAGGAAACTAGAATCTTCAAAAGAAATATATGACAAATTGGTTAGACTATTCTCGGTAAATGCTAGCGAGGGAAGTGTTAAATTTGGACAACTAGGTCCAAACTCCATGTTATGATGCTCAGATTAAGAGGCTAATATTTTTGTTGGATTCCTCTTTCGGAGAGGTGTAAAATCCATATATAATGTCTTAATCCGATGAGCAGAACATTTATTTTGAATTTATTATTCATAATAAATTATATGTGCAGGTCGGCCTTAAGGTTTCACACCCCCAGCAGATGTGTCACACACCCCAATGATGGATATAAATACAGGCAAAGTTGGAGAGCATTTCATCACAACTAAACACACATCTACTTCTCTCACCTGATTGAGTACGAGCTCCTTGGAGGACATTTCCAGCCCACACATGTGAAGAAGAAGGACGAATTTCTGTACGGCTGAGCTGAAGGACGAATTGCTGCGGCTAGGGTTTTGCTGGAAGTTTGACCAGCATTGACTTTGGTCAACGCATCGTCCGAATGGGCTGAAATTTGTTGGGAAGTTCGATTTTGAAAGGTCGTACTGTTTGGCACAGAAATCGAGGTCAAAGAGTTGACCAAACTGCTGATGCGTTGACTTTTAGCTTGCTGCCCTGCGTTGACTTTTCTGGACAGCGTTGACTTTTTTGGAGTTGACTTGGGTTGACTCGGTTGCTGATTGGAGGACTGTTGTGACACATTCTGGGTTGGCTGACCAAGGAGACTTTGCTGGTTGAAGCATCCTGTTGACCGCCGTAACGCACCACCACATTTTTCTGTTTCTAGTTTGTCTTCTATAAGATCCACTTATATGTTCTATCTGCATTTTACTTAACTATTTGTGTGATTGCTGTAAGAAAAGTAAAGTTGCTCCAAGCATAGAACATCTACAAAAATTTACATGGTATCAGAGCTGAGGTGAAGACAAACTCTATCTTTAGCAATCACCACCTCATCCGATTTATTTTGTGAGGACCGATTCAAAGGTTTTCAATAGGAATTCGATTTTCTACTATTGATTATAAAAATGTACAAGAAGATTTCCGTTGAATAATAGAAACCCTCATCCATTGCACCGATTTACGTTTTCCCACATCGTGCTTTCCTTTCTAGGACAATTGTCCAAATATCGTCATTCATGTGCTAGGCTTTCCTATTGTTTTTCTCAACATCATATATGGTGAAGTTCACATTTGAATTTATTTCATATTTATCAAGATATTTATGCAACAACCTGCTTCTCAATAACAAGAAGAAATAGCCATCCAATAATGCAAAACAGGACCTCTCGCTGAAATTTCGTTGTACGTACAAGGTTAAAAGGAAGAAGAGGGACGACGTCAAAGTGGATTCGTGGTGTTGTCGTGGTAGAAAATCGTACACCCAAGGGCTTATGCATTTCTTCTGCAGAAATTGTCCAGGAAGAGAAAAGCACGGAGAAGATGGAAGATCAAGTTTTGTCAGAGTTGGCCTCTAGGCTGAAAAAGGAATGTGCGTGCTTATCTAGCACTGCATCATCAGATGATTGGCATATTGATATCGGGGCTTCAGCCCGTATGACTAGAGAAAGAGATCATTTCTCTAGCTATCAAGAAGAACGGATGGACTTCCAAATTACTATGGGAAACAAGTCAAAATGTACCCCTGTAGGAAAAGGGACTATATCATTTCAGACAGAAGCAGGGGAGTTTTCAAGCCACTAATGTGCTGAATGTGCCAGGTATGGGCATGAATTTACTTTCAGTGTCTCAAATTCAAGACAAGGTATATGACGTATACTTTATCAAGAGAAAATTCTATGTCAAGCATCCAAGTTGGAAGAAGAAGGATCAGATTGGAACTCGAAGCAACAGATTCTACAAGTTGCAGCTCAAATCTCCAATGGCACTGATATGCAGCAATCAAAGCAACGAATCAGATCTGAATGAACTATGGCACAGACGAATGGGGCATCTACACCATGGAGCTCTGAGAATGCTCAGAGAAACAGTTACGAGAGTTCCAGTTCGTAGTACCAAACATGATGACGTGTGCAGAGGGTGTGTTTTAGGAAGATACGCTAAAGCATCATATTCTAGGAGAAACATTAGAGCTCTTGGTGGAAGTGAATATTTTGTCACTTTCATAGATGGCCATTCTAGGAAGACTTGGATTTACTTCTTAAAGGCCAAGGATGAGGTCTTTGATCGGTTCAGGTAATTCAAAGCTCTGGTAGAAAACTTGACTGGGAAGAAAATCAAAGTGTTGCGTTCAGACAACAGAGGTGAATATACTGATAAGGAATTCACAAATTTCTACGCAAGGGAAGGCATCAGAAGAGAATGGACAACTCCTTACATTCCGAAGCAGAATGGAGTTGCAAAACAGAGGAACAGGACTATTGTTGGGGTAGCAAAGACAATGTTATATGACCAGGATCTGCCTAGATTTTTGTGGGCAGAAGCATGCAGCACAACTGTATATATCTAGAACAGGACCCCTCACATGTTGGAAATACTGAGAGGGGGGTGAATCAATATTTATTTTCAATTGTTAATTATTGCCAGTTAGATTCTTCACAATTAAAGGCAGAGAGGTGTATAATAATAATATTTAAAGATTAATAAGAACTTCAATCCCCTTTTTTAAATAATAGTATACAATAGATGAGTGAGGGCACCAACCCTTATAATGAAACAGGCACCAATCTGTTGCCAAGCACCAACTTAGACTTTGATGAGGCTCCGACCTCTAGGGCTTTGACCCTATATTCTCAAGGCACCAAGCTTGTGTTTAGGAGCTCCTACTCTAAGGACACCAATCCTTCAGTATTGATAAAAATAAATGATGTACTTTGAATGTCCAACAATAATTCTTCACCATTCATTTCTTCATATGTTCAATTAGTTCCAAAAATGTGCTTGGCTGTCTAGTATTGGTCTCCACCACCAGCCTTCATTGTATTTATGTCTTCACTGTAACAATGTTTTAATCACAATCTAGATCTGAGAATGTGAATTTGAGTTTAGGCCATCCTCCATTGGTGAGTTCCTCAATCTCAGAAAAAATCCTCAATTGACATGAGTTTGTGGCAGTCCTTCACACTTAAGATATAGTAGCCCTTCAAAATCCAAACAACAGTGATTTAGAATTACAACACTGAGCCAAAGCCAACAGTTCGAGTCTTCTCCACAAGAATGATAGTCTGAGTGTGTTTATAGTCTACAGCAAGTCTGAGGAGTTAGATCACCTTCCAAGAAAAATCTGGGCTGCTGTGTAAGGGTACCGAGCTACTGAAGAAGAGATTGCTTCAAAGCTAAGATATCCGAACTACTTTAAGACAGATCACTGCACTGCAACAGGATTACCAAGCCACTACCAAAACAGGACCACTGTGATCATAGTCTGATGCAACAACACTGAGACAAGATGTAAGAATTTAGGCTCTAAACAGGTCCTGAGTCAATATGTTCTGATCTGAAATATGGTTGCCACAGGTTCATTGAAGTTTCACCACCTTTATCACCCTGCCTTACTGTATATATATTCTGAAATGAAGTCCGCAGAAAAAAAACAGTACAACAATCTGAGCAGGATATGTATTTAATTTTTGTTTTAATGTTCACGTTCCTGAAGGTTCATGAGTTGTGAACCTGTTCTGCACCTCTCTGTGTATATTCACTGAAGTTTCTTTAGGGAAAATGAGATTTAAGGCCTTTATTAATACATATTGGATGTAGGACGTGACCTTTATGAGGGAGGCCGACATTAGGGATAGTGCATAGGTCGGCTCAATAAATTAATATATACTTCTTGACTTGAAAATTCAATTTCTCCCTAACCATCGAGAATTTGGAGGCATATGAGGGCTCATTGGAAAGGAAAAATTCTGCTCTAGATGATGGTAAATGTTTCATAGAGAAATTCTATTTCCAAGATAGAGAAAAATAATTCTTAATGTGACTGGTAATTTATTTATGCAGAAATGGAGGTAGGACATAATGTCTTGGGATTCTTTATGGTTTGATTCTTCATCATGCCATATTTATATATGTCTTCATGTAGTCTTCCATCATCTATCATCTAGTCCTTCAACAAATATGTTCATTCATTCATCCTATTGCCATCAATGACAACTTGGATTAACAATCTCCCCCTTTGTCATTGGATGGCAATATTTTTCTTCTCTCCCCCTTTGACATCAATGGCAATGGGTGCCAATGTGCTCCCCCTGTCATGATGCTCCCCCTATCATGCTGTTCCTCCTGAGATGCTGCTTGATTTAATGTGATGCAAGAGCAATGACCCCCATTTTTTTGCGAAGATACTCAAATGCTTCTCGTGGAAGGGGTTTTGTAAAGATATTTGCAATTTTCTCTTTTGTATTGACGTATTCCAACTTGATATTTTGTTCAACAACTTGTTCACGGAGAAAAGGGTATTTGATTGGAATATGTTTGCTCTTTGAATGCATCACCAGATGTTTTGAAAGATTGATGGCACTAGTGTTGTCACAAAAAATGGTAATTGGTTGCTTAGTTTCTATGTTGACATCCTTCAAGGCTTCCTTCATCCATATAATTTGTGTACAACAATCAATAGCAGCTATATATTCGGCTTCAGCTGTAGAAAGAGATATAGATAATTGCTTTTTGCTGAGCCAAGATACAAGACAATCTCCCATAAAGAATGCATTTCCACTAGTACTTTTTCGATCATCCACGCTTCCGGCCCAATCAGCATCAGAGTAAGCTGTCACAATAAGAGTTGAACTCTTAGGATACCAAAGACCGAAATCAGTCATTCCTTTCAGATATCTGAGAATTCTCTTCACAACTACTAGATGGGATTGTTTAGGACTTGACTGAAATCTCGCTACCATTCCCACTTCTTGCATAATATCTGGTCTTGTAGCAGTTAAGTATAGGAGAGCTCCAATTATTGACCTATAAAGAGTTGCATCTATGAGAGGGGTATCGTCATCTTTACTTAATTTACAATCTGTAGTCATCGGTGTGCTCATAGGTGCACAATATTCCATCCCATATCTTTTGAGCATGTCTTTAAGATATTTTTCTTGAGATATAAGCATGCCTGCAGAGGTTTGAGATATTTGTAGCCCAAGAAAGTAAGACAACTCACCAATCATTGACATTTTGAATCTTTTGGACATATTTAGAGCAAATTCATGGCTCATTTCATCATCATTGCTAGCAAAGATTAGATGATCAACGTATACAAGAGTGATCAGAAGTTTTTCCTTGTCCATCTTCATTAGAGATTGCTACCTGCAACTCCCTTTTTGAAGCCTTCTTGTTGCAGATAGTGATCCAACTTTGCATACCATGCTCTAGGGGCTTGTTTTAATCTATACAAGGCCTTTTTCAGTTTGCATACAAAGTCTTTTCCTTCAGCAGGATCAAATCCTTCTGGTTGCTCCATGTAAACTTCTTCTTTGAGTTCTCCATTTAAGAATGATGATTTTACATCCATTTGATAAACCTTGAATCCTTTTGAGCAAGTAAATGCTAAAAACATTCTTATGGCTTCCATTCGAGCTACTGGTGCAAAGGTTTCTTCGAAGTCAATTCCTTCGATTTGTGAGTATCCTTTGCAGACAAGTCTGGCTTTATTTCTGATGATTTGTCCATCTTCATTCATCTTGTTTTTGAATACCCATTTTGTTCCAATTATATTTTTATCTTTTGGGTGAGGTACCAGTTCCCAAGTCTCATTTTTTTCGATTTGAGACATTTCTTCTTCCATGGCCTTTATCCAATAAGGATCTTTGCTTGCTTGAGAAAAATTTTCAGGTTCTATTAAAGATAATAGAGCAACATCATCTTTTCTTGGGGTGTTTATCATCCTTCTTCGAGTTTGAATTCCCTTCATCTATATTTTCGATGACCTGTTCCTCCGGATGATGTCTTTGAATAAACTTGATCTTAGAGGGAGTTTGTGAAGGTTCACTTTGAGGTTCTCCATTCTCCTCTTCTTTTTCAGGTTCTTCTTCTTCACTTTGTTCAAAGAAAGGCTCAACTTCATGATCTTCAATTCTCTTTTCTGGAAGGCCTTCATCAATCTTCACATCAATACTTTCCACTATTCTTCGTAGACGATTGTTGTAACATTTGTAAGCTTTGCTCCTAATGGAGTATCCAAGAAATATTCCTTCGTCAACTGTAGAATCGAAATTTCTTGGTGAGTCATCATTTATTTTTGTGAAGCATTTGCTTCCAAAAACCCTGAAATATTTTACTGAAGCAGGTCTTCCTTTCCATAATTCATAAGGAGTTTTTTCATTATTTGGTCTTAGTTGAGTTCGATTTAAGGTATAAACTGCGGTTCCAACTGCTTCTCTCCAAAATTTTGGTTGCAAATCAGCTGCTAGTAGCATTGTCCTTGCCATTTCTTGAATGGTTCGGTTCCTTCTTTCAACTACTCCATTTTGCTGGGGTGTCCTAGCAGTAGAGAGTTCTCTTTTGATTCCATGCTCTTTACAGAATTCATCAAATTCTTTTGAGGTGAATTCTCCTCCTCTATCCGTTCTAAGACATTTAATCTTAGAATCTTTCTCATTCTCAATGAGAGCCTTAAGATTCTTAAAACATTCAAATGCTTCGGATTTATATTTTATGAAATATATCCACATCATTCTAGTATAGTCATCAACAAATAGAGCAAAGTACCTTTCACCTTGAAGAGTTGGAGTTCTAGCTGGCCCACACAAATCTGCATGAATGATTTCCAAAGGTTTTGATGTTGAGAACTCCTTAGTTTTGTGGCTAGTTCTGGTTTGCTTTCCATGTTGGCATGGGCCACATACAATTTGATTTGGCTTGCACATTTTTGGAATGTCCCTTACTGCATTAATTTTGCTAATGTTGGCTAGGTTATCAAAACTTGTATGCCCCAATTGCTTGTGCCATAACCAACTTTCATCTGTTTGACTTAAATAAAATTTATCTTCATGGATTCTACTGAGAATGTAAACATTATTTGGTGTTCTTACTCCTTTTGCCACAAGTTCTCCTGAGGATGAGTCTCTTATTTCACAATTTTTTGTACTAAAGACAACATTATGTCCTTGGTCACAAATATGGCTAACACTTAAGAGATTGTGTTTGAGCCCTTCTACCAGCAAGGTATTTTGAGCCTTTCGTAGTCCATTGACAAGGGTAGCAGTTCCTTTTCCAGTGATTTTAGCGGATCCACTTCCAAAGTATACATTTCCATTTTTCTTGTTCAATGAGATAAACTTCTTTTGGTCACATGTCATATGTCTTGAGCATCCACTATCCACGAACCAATGATTTTCTTCACTATGAGCACATAGAGCTAGGCCACATTTATCAGTTTTGAGATTTACGCTTTTAGCTTTTTCCCTTTTGAGAGGGAAATTTTGTTCATTATGATCATAATTATCACATAATGAGCAAGACGGATCAAACTTAGCCAAAAGATCAAAGGAATTGGAAGTTTTGATTTGTCCTTGCTCTTTAGGACCACGTAGTTGGTTTGTTTGACCATTCAATCTTGGTGCTTCATTCTTATGAGGATTGCAATGTTTAGCTTGATGCCCAAAGTTTTTAAAATTGTAACAATGCCCAAGAAAAATAGTTTGATACTTGTTGTAGTATCCATAGCTTGAACCAACATTCTTCCTTGGAGTTGCTCTTTCTTCAATTCTTGGTTTTGAGATGGGACTTTGCTCCTGACGAGATGACTTTTCTTCTTTTGGATGGCAAGAGAGTACATCAGCATAACTTTTGGCATTATTCTTTGTACTTGATGATTCTCCTTTGAAACCAATTCCAGACTTGTCATGTTGAGGTTTTTGAGTATTAAGAATGTTGTCAAGAGCTAGAGAGCTTTGCCAACTCCTTTTGACTTGCTCTAATTCCTTTCTTAGAGATACTATTTCAGCTTCACGTTTTTCACAAATATCATCCTTCTCTTTTAGCTTAATGTTCAAGAAGTCTTCCCTTCTTTTTGCTTCCTCTCTTTCTATTTTGAGGGAAATTATCTTCTTTTGTAGATTCTCATTTTCTTCAATGGCATTCATCAACAAAATATCCATGTTTCTTTCATCTTCCAGTTCTGAGTCATCATCATTTGTAAATGCCATGAATAACGTTTCTTTGCTTCCAACATAATCACTTTCCTCATCTGATTCATCATCTCTTTCTTTGTGATGACACATATTTCTAGTTGATTTCTTTTTGATGACTACAAATTCATCTTCATCGGACTCATCTTGTTTGGAGAAGAAGTTCTTCTTATTAAACCCTTTCTTTTTGTACATCATCCTTTTAGAGTCCTTTTCATCATCACTATCATGTTTATGAGGACATTTTGCAGCGTAATGACCTATTCTTCCACAATTGAAACAAATAAGAGGGCACTTACCTTGTAGCTTAGATCCCCTTTTTAGTCTTCATACAAATTGAGCTAACTCGTTTTCAATATCAGATTCATCGCTGTTGTAATTCCATCCTTTTCCTTCTTTTGTAGATCTTGAGGCTTTGAAAGCTGCTTCTTTGAAATTTGGACTCCCTTTCCTCATCTCATAGGCAATAAGAATTCCATGAAGTTCATCCATCTTGAGAGTATCTAGGTCCTTCATTTCTTCTATGGCACTTACTTTGGAGTCAAATCTGTCAGGAAGCGATCTCAGGATTTTTTGAACAATGGTGCTTTCTTCAATATTTTCTCCTAGTCCTTTAAGAGAGTTAACCACTTTAGCTACTCGGAGGAAGTATGATGCAATATCTTCTTCATCATCCATTTTCAGACTCTTGAATTGTCTTCTATAGGTTTGATGCTTTGCCTTCTTAACTTTGGAGTCCCCATCATATAGAGAAACCAACTTATCCCATACTTCTTTGGCTGAGTCACAGTTCATGACTTTCGTAAATTTGGAATCGGTAATTCCACTAGTGATGGAGTTTAAAGCTTTAGCATTAGCTATGTAGGCTCTTATTTCATCTGGATCAGTTGGAAAACCAGAGGGAGCTTTGTACCCATCCAAAACAGAGTGCCATACTTCAGGGCCAAGAGACATTAGAGAGTAGGACATCCTCTTTTTCCAAAAACTAAAATTTGTTCCATCAAAGACAGGTTGTTTCCCTGTTGCTTCTATGTTCTTCATTGTGCCTAAGAATCCTTCTTCCAGTTGTTAGGTTGATAATGAAGAAGCTGGCTCTGATACCAATTGTTGGAAAAACTGAGAGGGGGGTGAATCAATATTTCTTTTCAATTGTTAATTATTGCCAGTTAGATTCTTCACAATTAAAGGCAGAGAGGTGTATAATAATAATATTTAAGGATTAATAAGAACTTCAATCCGCTTTTTTAAATAATAGTATACAATAGATGAGTGAGGGCACCAACCCTTATAATGAAACAGACACCAATCTGTTGCCAAGCACCAACTTAGACTTTGATGAGGGTCCGACCTCTAGGGCTTTGACCCTATATTCTCAAGGCACCAACCTTGTGTTTAGGAGCTCCTACTCCAAGGACACCAATCCTTTTGTATTGATAAAAATAAATGATGTAATTTGAATGTATCCAACAATAATTCTTCACCATTCAATTCTTCATATGTTCAATTAGCTCCAAAAATGTGTTTGGCTATCTAGTATTGGTCTCCACCACCAACCTTCACTGTATTTATGTCTTCACTGTAACAATGTTTTAATCACAATATAGATTTGAGAATGTGAATTTGAGGTTAGGCCATCCTCCACTGGTGAGTTCCTCAATGTCAGGAAAAATCCTCAATTGACATGAGTTTGTGACAGTCCTTCACACTTCAGATATAGTAGCCCTTCAGAATCCAAACAACAGTAATTCGGAATTACAGTACTAAGCCAAAGCCAACAGTTTGAGTATTCTCCACAAGGATGATATTCTGCCTGTGCTTATAGTCTACAACAAGTATTAGGAGTTAGATCACCTTCCAAGAAAAATCTGG
>CM076573.1:813204577-813292266 GCA_034641835.2 Pinus albicaulis | reverse complement strand
TTCTCACTTTATTTATTATTTCTAGCTAAAGCGGAAAAATTAAGCAAAAATGAAATATTCCAATTAGCAAGGCTAATTGGGAATATTACAGGATTTGTCATCTTATCATAAATGTATAATTTAGAGTCATGTATATGAAGTGTTGTTACACTTGTAAAAGACAATTTATTGATGTAATAATATGCTCCAAGACCTTGTCAAATATGCTCCAACAAGTTGGCTTAGAATATGTTGGAGAACCTCCTTGATGAAGTCGGTTCACACTCCTATGATCATGTCGGCCTAGGGTAATAAGACAATCCCTATATATAGGATTGCGGCCTCACTGTTGAGACAAGCATTCGGACAAGTCTGAGATGGAGATGCGAAGTAAGATCTGCGGTTTGGGATGAAGAATGGAGGTTGTCCAGCGAAGATAGAGAGGCTCTCTTATATCTTTATCTTGGGTCTAATCTATCTCGGGGTCAAGTTCTATGATATTGGTACGAAGAAAAGGAGCGAGGAACAAAAGTTATCTCAGCAAGGAACAGCACTATGATTGGGTCAAGAAAAAGGAGTATACTATCTTTGTTTAAGGGTGTCCCTTCATATCTCGCATATTTTAGGAAGGCCGAGGCTACCTCAGTAATGAATAAGTCTAGAATATACAACGTGAAGGAGGACTACAACAGCGAAGAAGATCTTGGTCTAAGGCATCAAGAATGCAGGAAGGGAGGTTGAGGATAAGTCTCTAAGAGGCCAAGACTAGATCAAAGATGGGAAGAAAAGGAGCTCACTAGTTAGGGTTGGGAACCGAGCTTTCCTAATGCTAGTGCAAAGCAGTGTAGAAAGGAAGATCAACATAAGGAGCCTAGAAGAGCAAGTGACAAGGGTCTTCGAGGCATATTGGTGTCAAGGGTCTTTGTCATGGTCTTGGTACTCGTCAATTGATGATCTATAAGAAGAATGACTTTCGGGTATTCCTCTCCAAGAGGGAGAGGTTTTGGCCCTGGCTTGCTAGCCTAACTATTTGTGTCTCTTGTGCATTTGATAATTGACTTGATGAAGAACGTAATAATCTAACGAAGATAAGATCTTAGTAAAAGAAGCATAACAAAATCACAAGTAATTATCATGAAAGAGAAATTGAATTAAACGCCCTAATTTCTCAACATGGTATCAGAGCTAGGGTGTTGAAGACAAGAAAGGGCTATTTGACAAGAAGACACACAAGGATCAAAAGATAAAGGATCAGTTTTCAAGAAGGCATAAAAGAAAGGGATCTACATTAAAGAGTAAATCTTCAAATCTAAGAAGATCTTCACTCATTCAAGAAGGAGCAGTTTGCAGAAATTGGTGAAATCCTCAAGCCATTTCAAAAGGATCAAAGACCTTACTCAAAGGACTTATACAAGAGGAAAAGCAAGATCAAGGAGGTGATCTTTATCTTCAAGGAATCTAAAGCTATCTCGTGATTGAAGCCAAGTCAAAGAAATCATCAAATCATCATTTTGCTAAAGTCATCATGTTAATTTCTGAACATGTTCTATGCCATTTCAGATTAGGGCACAATACTGAAGAAGATAGAACATACTAATAGATCGATAGAAGACAAGCCAAAACAAAGATAGGAAATGGTGACGTTACGGCGATCAGCAGGATGCTTCTACCAGCAAAGTCTTCAATAGGTCATTCAAACAAGTTGGATCATGATGAACTCCGTGAACAACCAACAAGAATAACATCTACATATATATATCAAGAACAATTAACTAGAGAGAATTCCTCCACATCGATGTGTGTCAAATGAACTCCAAGTCTCTCCAATATATAGAATCTTTAAAAGATACGTCCTTTAAGATATTTGGTTCATTATCTAATACCCAACACAGGAAAGTGAAGAATTCAAAGTGATGTTGTCTGCCTGTCCACTGATGATTCTGATCAATCTTACACCTCTCCGAAAGAGGAATCCAACAAAAATATTGCGATCGTCATATGAGTAGCACAACCTGGATTTTGGACCTAGTTGTCCAATTTTAACGCTCCCTCTCAACTAGGGAGAACTCCATCCACTAGTGCAATCCAAACATCGTGTGTCATCCCGCCGTAACTTGCTTTGTTGGCCTTCTGTTTCTTGTAATAAGTAGTCACCATTAAAGACATCATACCCGGCTGACAGATTCAGCCCAGAGGTCCGAAACCTCTATCAGACTCACGAAGAGTCTCCAACCAACCCGAAGTTGGTTCATCTAACCCGAAGTCAGGCAGAGGTCCCAGACCTCACTAAACTTGATCCCAGATCAAGTGGTTGGACCGTGCCATCCTAGATAAAGAGTACGGCAAATTCTGATGCGTCCATCAGTCTTTGCTACTAGTCTCTAGCCTTTCCCATCTCATTGGCCAAATGAGAGGTACTTCCCATGAGCCCTTAACACAATGGGTAGGATGCATACGGGGCACAGATAAATGAGAGGCGAACCAACTCAATAATCACAACGGTGGGGCAGAAGCACCATAAGTGCTTATAGCTTCGAGAAGCTATCCCCAAAACCCCCTTTTGAGCTCCCAGAGCTCATCGTCCAACAGGACCCTCAGAATAGGGTCGTTCCATGATTCCAAGATTCTCACGGAAGGTTAGGAACATGACCTTCCCCAAGGGCATGGTGAGAATATCCGCGACCTGCTCATCAGTTCCTATATGATCGAGCCTTACGGCGCCTCGCTGTACCATATCCCAGATAAAGTGGTACCAGCCATCAACATGCTTGGATCAATCGTGGAACACAGGATTCTCTAAATGCGTAATCCCACTCCAAGTATCGGGAAAGAACTGCTGCTGTACCTAGCACATGTCCAAACAAACCACTGTATTCTTTCAACTGTCACAAGAGCCACTAGCCGCACTTATTCGGCCCTCGCAGTGCTCAAAGCCATCCATCTTCGTTTACCCGCCATCCACATCCAAGTAACCAAGATTGAAGCAGCATCCAGATGTGCTCTTACGATCGACCACACTCACAAATTTAACTCCAGACGCATATCCACGAGTGTCATACTCCTGCCAGCCATGCACTATGGGCTTAACTCTGTTCTTAGATATCTCAAGAGTTTCTTGGCACCAACCCAATGAATGTTATGATCAACCATGTGTTGACTCAAAGTGTTCACTGCACAACATATGTTCGAACAAGTGTTCATTAAGAACATCAGGGTCCCTATGAGTTAACGATACTCAATAGGACAGGCCCAGCAACGCTGCTACTCAACTTCTTAAAGTTGAGTTCCATGGACTTACAGTCCATCATACCAGAAAATTCATAATGTATTTTCCTTGAGAAAGGAAAATCTTGCCAGGTCTCTGCTAGACCTTCAGGCCTAGACATCAGTCCTAGGTCCTTCATTTCGAACTCAGCAGCGAGCTCCCTCTTGCACTGATGAATGAGAGGGTCAGCACCTGTCAGGAAGAGGTCATCCACATACAGCACCAGAATGAGAGGATTTCCCTTGACAACCTTGAAGTAAGGGTTCGAATCAGCATTACTTCGAGTGAAGCCCAGCTTCATCAAGTAGCTATCTATCCTCTTGTACCAATCTCAGGGTGCTTGTTTCAGCTCATAGAGGGCTTTCTTCAACCTGCAGACATGGGTGTCCCGATCCTAGACTTCCAACCCCAAAGGTTGCTCCACATATATCTCTTCCTTTATCACACCATGCAGAAAAATGCGGTCTTCACATCATCTGATGAAGACTCCATCCTTGCGCAGCAGCAAGGGCTATAATAGATCGAATGGTGGTATCTCTAGCCACAGGTGCAAATATGTCATCATAGTCTATATCTTCCTCACAGGCAACGAATCTTGCCTTGGACTTTTCAGCACTTCCAACAGATCCATGCTTGATCTTGTAGAGCCATTTCGAGGTGACCACTGCTTTGTCCTATGGTCTTGGGACCACAGCATAGCATCCTTCCAGACTTGATGCTTTATGACTTCCTCAAAGGTATCCAAGGTCAGATTGTACAAAAAGTACTCATGGCTGCTAGATATCCTGTTATTAATATGGCTTCTTGGTTTTCCTTCGGAATTTCCCCCTCTGAAGCCATATGTCCCTGAGCCATGAGGATCTTCTTTCGTTTGAACAAAGACATCCAGTCAGGAGCATATACAAATATATCTCCCTCTTAATGTCAGCTTCTCTTCTCGAGAGAAGACATCTGTTTTAAATGAGGGCATCCCAGACACCATCTTGGAATTGGGACCGGATCTCCCACAGTCAAAGCCATCCAACAGACTTTGCTGATCATGATTCAAGATTCCAACCATGTGACCAAAAGTTGCATAAACTTCACATTTTAAGTTTACCATAACGCTCCAATGTAGGACTGATACAGTCACATGCTGCTGCTACATAGGTGTCTATCTATGTCACTAACATACAGTGGGAACATATCAACAAGCCTCAGCTTGTGTTAGAAGTCCTTTCAGCCACTACCTGTTATTCTGTGAGTAGCTCCTTCAAACAGCCTTCTAAGACTGCAGCTTACAAAAACAAGGGATCCAATCTACCTTGGTTTATCCTGCACTTGAGGCATTGCACCTTGAGTTGCTTCCAGATCTGCCCATTTCTGGTTATTTCAGCAGACTGCTCCTAGGGCTGTAAAAAATTTTGACCACTGCATAGAATTTCCCCAAGGACTTCAGCAGTCAACCCTTAAAACTTCCAGCGTCAACATGGGTGTCTATCTATGTCACTGTCATGATGACAGTGACATAGAATCACAGATTTAGAACTATCACATTCATCACTGCTAGCTGAATCACTGATCTGGCCAAGACTCTTTCTAGGGTCACTGCCACTAGGTTGAGTTCAGTTACAACCATTGTTACGGGTCAGCAGTGTCAATATCATAATACTCCCAGATGAGGTACTTTACTGCTCCTGAATGAAGAGATTTTAAAGATTTTGCCAAGTACATCAAAACAATTTCTTTGATTTCACTTGAAATCCTGTCTATGCCATGTGCACAGATCTGGGAATTATGTGATTGGTCTTCATCCAACTTTGGTTTGAATCTGTGGCTGCCTCAAATCACACAGTCAAAAAATATCATGTGATAACCACACGGCTTGCTGTTGTGGTATGGCTTGCGGCCTGCCACAACACTCATCATACTGCCTACAAACAAGATTCAACAAGTCTGCCTTTACATAAATAGTGCAACAAAAGACAAGTCCAGGAAGACCTGGGACTTATGTTACACCATGCATCATTTCTGAAGGTTCCGAGCAGTAAATGAAAATTGAACACAGCGCTGTCTGCAACTCTTAATTCGATCATTCTTTCTATAAGCCATAGCAAAAGCCTTGCATTCACACATGCTGAATGAAGGTTCATCTGCTGCATAGCTTCAATTTCATCATGGTCACCTCTCAGATTGGGACTGGAGTACTCCTCCATTGAATCTTCCACTGTTCCCAAACTTGAAGTAAAGGCATTTGTCCAAAACTACGCAGACATAAATCTCATATATTATGAGGTCATACATCGAGAATTAACCAGTTCATTTTAGACAGCGTTTTCCACAGATCCCCCAGGTAGTCAAACCTTTCCTTGCCTGAGCAATACTAACCATTAAACCACCCCTAGTGCACTTAATTATGCCAACACAGATTTGACATTTAGCGAAGGAAATAATTATATCGCACAAGTAATGAAAAATTGTGTCATAATTATCCAAATGTTGTGGTTGCTTTTGCACAAGTATCACATTGCACCTCCGGGGATTCCAGCACAGACCTCGTTGTATCAGTAACAATTTGCCCATTCACATAATGTCGTCGGCACACTGGCATGTAAATGTCTGCACCACCAACAACTTCAATTTTTCTTTCTCCTGTTTTACGAAATGTAAATGATGCAGCCTTACCACACAACTCACAGCGTGATTTCAATTTAACCACAGAATCGGCTATAGGTATCAACTCAAGAGCTGATCCAAAGCTCTTCCTTAAATAATCCCCATCAAGGCCAGCAACAATAACAGTTTTCCCATCTTTATCAGCTGCTTCCTGACAAAAACTATACAGGTCTTTGAAGAACTGTGCTTCATCAATGCCGATCACATCTACCTGCTTGTAAGATGCAAGATCTGCAACAGCCCAACAAGGCATTTTTGCACCATCATGAGACACAACTGAGTTCAGCCCATATCTTGTATCCTTGTCAGATTTCACAAGCACCACTCTTCTGCCCATTTGAATCTCTGCTCGCATTTTACGAATAAGGGCAGTCGTCTATGGCTATGGGCTGATGTTGCAGCTTCTTCTCAAACACTAAGCCGGTCGATTTTCGGGCCTCTTCCTCAAATGCCCACGAAATATGCCCAGCCTTGCTTCATCAACCTCGGCCTCCTGTCTATGGTCCTCGACCCATCAAAGTAGAGAATAGGCTACGACCTAACTGAGGTAGCCTTCCAAGTGCAGCGGCTTACCAACAGCAGTATACGCTGCTATTCCTCACATCCATGGTACTTCCATGCACGCTGCATAGGAATCAGACCACCAATCTTCACTGTGGAAACTGCCCACGAGTGTAGGGCATCTAATCTTCAGATCTGCCCCTCCTCCTTGAATTCCACACGCTGCCCAATCCGATCAAAAACTGATCCTTTAAACTAGGATCCAATACATGCAAACGATCATTAAAACACGTACCTCTGTCGACTGTTTGAAAACTGCTCCACCGCTTGAAACTAGGGCACCATGACAGTCCCCTTTTCAGCCCTTATCTCCGCCCAGAATTGCCCCTAAAGACTGCGGCTGTCCTTTAGGGAAGGGATCTCCCTCCACGCTGTAATGTATGGGCAGTTTCGGACCCTAAACATGGACTGTTCTTTCTTGTGATGATAGCGGCTCTCTTTCAGCCCTTCAAACAGTCTGCGTTAGTCTATTTTGAGGACGGTCCACCTTAAAAAAAAAACCCTCAAACAAATCCTCCCTGTCTCGGCCTTCAGATAGCAACTCGGATCTGATTTGCCCCTGAAGCAGTTCTTTATTCAAGACGTCATGCCCTACAGAATTTTGGCCTTTCTCCTCGCTGTCTTAAGGTGGATTCACTTCCACGCTATCTTGATTAGACTTGCTCACGCTGATTCAAAACTAGGGCATTGTCTTCAACCTTGCTCTGATACCATGTTAATTTCTAAACATGTTCTATGCCATTTCAGATTAGGGCACAATACTGAAGAAGATAGAACATACTAATAGATCGATAGAAGACAAGCCAAAACAGAGATAGGAAATGGTGACGTTACGGCGATCAGCAGGATGCTTCTACCAGCAAAGTCTTCAATAGGTCATTCAGCCAAGCGTGTCACACATAACCCCAGAACAACCCAAACAAAGAATACTCCATGTATATATATCACAGCTCCAACGCTATCCAGAGAGAGAATTCCTCCACATCGATGTGTGTCAAATGAACTCGAAGTCTCTCCAATATATAGGAATCTTTGGGGGTGTGTGACACGTCCTTTAAGACATTTAAGTCAATATTTTATTCCAGGCCGACCCAGCACATAAGTGGAATAAATTCAAAGTACATGTTCTGCTCATCCGATCGAGATGATCTTTAGATCAATCTTACACCTCTCTGAAAGAGGAATCCAATAAAAATATTGCGATCGTCATCTGAGCAGCACAACCCGGAGTTTGGACCTAGTTGTCCAATTTTAACACATCATCAAGCCATCCTTGATCACCATCATCATCAAGGATTAAAGGTGATCTAGCTCTTTTTCACCACTCTTGAAGGAGCCAATCTAAGAGGGAGCTCTTGCTGCTATCTACATCATCATCAACAAGGAAGTTGGTAGAAGAAAAAAAGCATCTACTCAAGTAAGTATCTTTATGACTTCATCTGAATCTGTCAAAATGTCTTTTTGCAAATAAAGCAACAAACTAGTTGAGGTTTCAAACTTTCTTGCATGGAAGAAAATGACAGATCTAAATCTTATTGAGAATGAAGTCATGAACTATATAAAAGGGTCGGTAACTAAACCTTCAAAAGAAGATACTCAAGCTCATGCCAAATACATGAAGGGAGACATAAGAGCCCAGAGGATTCTTATAGAATCCATAAAGGACTCTCTCATTCCCTATGTATCAAAACTAGAATCTTCAAAAGAAATATATGACAAATTGGTGGAGCTATTCTCGGTAAGTACGGCAGGGGAAGTAATATCTCTGAGATAAGAACTATACAAGTTAAAGATATCAAGAGAGGAAAGAATAACTTCATATTTTGTGAAGATTTCCGAAATGCGAGATCAACTACAGGAATTGGGAGAAGTAATGTCTGATAGAGAAATGACTACAGTGGTGCTGAATGCTCTACCGGAGGGATGGGGAAAATTCACTTCAAGTATCTATAGGAAGAAAGATGCAACACCATTCCAGGATCTATGGTCTCTATATAAGATAGAAGAGACAAGGTTAAAAGCTAAAATTGATATAGGATCAAATGAAGAGAATCAAGCCTATGCTGCCATGTCAAGAAGAAAGGGAAGATTTGATAAGTTTGGTCCTCAAAAGAAAAAAAGAAACATGGATAAGATACGATGCTATGGATGTAATGAACTTGGGCACTATAAAAAGGATTGTCTCAAATCTAATAAGGACAAGAGGAAAAAGGAAGAAGCCCATATCGTCGAAAAAATGGAAGAACCAAATTCAAAGAAACCTAAGAAAGAAGAAGCGAAAGATCTCTACTATGATTGAGATCATCTTCCTCTTTAAGAGGTATCTGTCGGTTGTAAAATAGTATGTTAGGAAGCATTGTATACTAAATAGATACATCACTTTAGAATTGGCATCATGATGGAAGCATTGAAGAAGGAGCACTCGTCATAGGAGGATGTTTGTAGCACATTGATAACCATGCTATGAAAACAGTGGCTCCTGGGAACCTCACTAAAAACAACATTTATAGAAGGCAATCATCAAGATCAAGGGTCATCATTAAATAATCAATATGGAAACAGGTGCTAACATTTCTTAATGGAATCCTCCTTGGATTCACTGGTTAGAAAGAAAGCAAAAGGTTTCATAGAGAATTCTAACTTGTAGAATTTTGGGATTAGGATATGATGACATATTGATAAAGCATGTCAAGGGAATGAAACTCTTCATTCTAAGGAAACCTGCTGCAGGATGACTCAAAAGGAAAAGAACGAGGTACATGTATATATATGCTGACACTGGATGCGATGAAGTCATGTCATGTGGTTGCAAGTAGTATACTTCTATCTTTAGAAGTATGATCAAAATAAACTCTTCTGATGCACAGGTTGCCAAAAGGCATGATCTACACTAGATGAAATCAACATAATATGTCCTCATATAGAATATGAGGTGGTTGTACAATGTACACAAATCAAGGAACTGCATACTGAAGCTCCTGGGAATGAAATAAAATTGTGTGGAGAAAGAAAGGAAGAGATCGTGAGAAGTGCAACTATGATAAAAAGCAGTCAACATCCAAGGAAGCCAAGAAGACTTGACTAGAAAATCCCCTGGGAAGATATGTAGACTTCGATAGAAGTCTGGAAAAGATAGAGACCCTTGACAATACATATCTTTAGGGGATGTGTCAATCTGTAAACAAAGGATGTCGATGCCTACAAAAAGATATCATGGTGAAAGATCATCACTAAGGTAACTTTTGATTTAAAATTTCATATTTATAACTAATTAATATCTAATGAGCTTATGCAGGGTTGCCAAAGGTAAGGATATGTCTTCCACAAATTGATAACCATATGGCAGGATGAAAGATCCTTGGAAGAAGTATGGTTCAAAGAAAAGCAGCATGGCATGAAGCTAGACCAGATGAGAAGATTGATGGATCACATTTTGATAGAAGACATGACTCTTGGATGAAAGTGATGGATGATTTGTGCCCTATGAAGAGATCCCAAAGATGAAGACTCCTCAACAATGAAGAAATTCATGACATCGAAGAAAGGAGTTCTTCATGAGCAGCTGAGTGTTTTCATCATTGTTGTTGCAGTTCCCTGATTAAGAGGGAGTCTGGTAATAAGTTTCTTACTTGGAAGAAACTTGGTAATTCCTAAGCCCAAAGGGAGCTTAGGTACATTCCTAGTATAGGAATGAGTGCATTCCTTTATGGAATATGTCCTCCATAGTTGAGAGGGAGAGATGGACACGTCATTCTGGTCTTCACCTGGGAATACGAAATAGAGTATTGGGTAATCATCTGGCATCCGATACTCTTTGGGGATGTATTAGGGCATCCACAGAAAGAGTAGTCGTGGAAGGACGAATATTCTTTGAGGATTGGAAATCCAATAGTAAGAATAGTCCTGGTGGACATATCCTGAATGAACCCGGGTTGGATATGATCCAAGAGAGACAATGATGAGGGTGTCTACTCATCAATGGTCTCGACAGCATTGTAGCTCAAAGATCTTGTGGAGACATGGAGTTGTTACTCAAGGCCTTGTACTATGACAATGCTGGTTGATATAATGCTATACAGATGGGATTACCAATCTGATTCTTCTTATGAGATTCTTCAGATTGAGAGTGACCATGTACCATTATGAATACCTCCCTAGTTAAGAGGGAGTGTTGAAAACTGTAACTAGGTTCGGTCTTCATAATGACTTGTAATTATGAATTTATGTAATGAAGAAGTCAAAGATAATAAAATGTATTTTGCAATACTTGCATCATGGGTTTCATGAGCAAGGAGTTTTTATTATAGGTCAAAGACTTCTTCTTGATGTCTTTAGGGATTTGTCATCTTGTCATAAATTTATAATTTAGAGTCATGTATATGAAGTGTTGTATACTTGTAAAAGATAATTTATTGATGTAATAATATGCTCCAAGACCTTGTCAAATATGCTCCAACAAGTCAGCTCAAAATATGTTGGAGAACCTCCCTGATGAAGTCGGCTCACACTCCTATGATCATGTCGGCCTAGGGTAATAAGACAGTCCCTAAATATAGGATTGCGGCCTCATTGTTGAGACAAGCATTCGAACAAGTTTGAGATGGAGATGCGAAGTAAGATCTGCGGTTTGGGATGAAGAATGGGGGTTGTTCAGCGAAGATAGAGAGGCTCTCTTATATCTCTATCTTGGGTATAATCTATCTCGGTCAAGTTCTATGATATTGGTACGAAGAAAAAGAGCGAGGAACAGAAGTTATCTCAGCAAGGAACAACACTATGATTGGGTCAAGCAAAAGAGTATACTATCTTTGTTTAAGGGTCCCTTCCTGTCTCGCATATCTCAGGAAGTCGAGGCTACCTCAGTGATGAATACGTCTGCAATGTTAATTTCTGGTAGCATCGGATGTGCTCTAAGTCTCAAATTTGCAGAGAGGCTTAAACACATGTATTCCCGATAACCCAAAAATCGTTTTGGGAAATTTCACTCGGATTGTATTTTATTGAAAAAATTAATTATTTTAAAAGGACCCTAAGTCTAAACTTAGGAAAATAAAACAATTAAAGTGAATTAATAAAATATGGTTGTGAATGTTCTAGAAAAAGCAGATCAAGTCAAAAGCTAATCTTAGTCATTGATTAGAGATTTAATCTTGGTCGTTGAAGTTTCAACAAGAAAACTATAAGAAGGGCTTGAAGGGTCATTTGGAAAACACACAAAAACACCGAAAGGATCAAGAGATCGATTTCTTTAGTGAGCAGTGCTCAGGGAGAAACTTCGATCAAGAGATCTTTTGCAAAGAGGGTCAGTAATTCTGGTTGGAAAGATTCCTGAGCCGGAGAGTGCATAACGGAGGAGGCAGTATCAGCCACAGAAGCAACAGCACAAAGCCAGTGACGCAGAGGCTACGCAGGCACTGCGTAGAACCTGAGAAGGATTCGTATTTTTACTGAGGAGATAGCATTGGGTGAGTACCAGATCCCAGAGAGATTTTCTGGAGGCCAGAAGGCCCCAGTTTCCAAACAACAGAGAGACCAGCGCAGAGACAGGAGGCAGCCACAGCTGTGACGCAGTCACTGCGCAAAGGCAATGCAGGGCAACCAGTTTTGGGTGTTGATCAGTGTCGGGTTCCTGTGGAGGAGTGAGGTTTGTCTCACAAGATTTTACTTGTCAGTTTCTCTGCATGATTTGACAAATCTGTCAATCATAGACTTGTAATCAGAAAATTTACTGCATAATATATAAACCCTCAGTTGTTGCACCGGTTTTCCCGCATTAGGTTTTTCCGAGGACATCAATCCAAAAATAACTGTGTCAGATGTGTCTATAATTTCTTCTTGTTTAGTTTTGTTTCCACACTTGTATTTTCCACAGTTTATTTAGTGAAGGTTGCAGTGTGTTTAATTCAATGTTGCTATAGCAATAAACTGAATAATTAATTTATTAGTTAGAAGAATAAATACCAGTTGTTGCAATAGGATTCCAGATCTAGGAATTTTCACATGGAATATACAGTGTGAATGAGGGCTACAACAACGAAGAAAATCTTGGTATAAGGCATCAAGAATACAGGAAGGTAGGTTGAGGATAAGTCTCTAGGAGGTCGAGACTAGATCAAAGAAGGGTAGAAAAGGAGCTCACTAGTTAGGGCTGGGAACCGAGCTTTCCTAGTGCTAGTGCAAAGCAGTGCAAAAAAGAAGATCAACATAAGGAGCCTAGAAGAGCAAGTGAAAAGGGTCTTGGAGGCATACTGGTGTCAAGCGTCTTTGTCATGGTCTTGGTACTCGTCAATAGATGATCTATAAGAAGAATGACTTTCGAGTTTTCCTCTCCAAGAGGGAGAGGTTTTGGCCCTGGCTTGCTAGCCTAAATATTTGTGTCTCTTGTGCGTTTGATAATTGACTTGATGAAGAATGTAATAATCTAACTAAGATAAGATCTAAGTAAAAGAAGCATAACAAAATCCTAAGTAATTATCATGAAAGAGAAATTGAATTAAACGCCCTAATTTCTCAACACTGCAGACATCAAAACACCCTCTCATAGTTAAAAATGGTGAACAAGAACAGTGCCAGGGGTGAAATTTAATGGCATGTAGGATTTCCTATTAGACCAATTAACCCTAAAATACTTTATCTCAAAATAACAAGCTAAACTTCTGTCCCAATTTCAAATGTAGTTAGGTTAGATATTTAGCTATGTTGTGTGAGTATCCAAAAGGCAATAATAGAGGACACAAGAACAGGAGTATGGAATGGCTGAAATATCCCCATATATTTTGAGGGAACAAAAAGTTGTGAACGGAAAATATAGATATCAAAAAACCAAGACCTCCAGCTCAGTGTATTCTCTCTCTCCTATTGTCAAAATAAAAACTGGAGCCCCCAGCTTGTTGTATTCTCTTTCTCTCCTTTCCAAAATAAAATCCAAGGCTCATATTCCACTCAAGAATAATTTTTTGCCCCTTCAATAATCCACCGTAGGATGAAATACACCCCAGCATTTGGCTTATACAACAGCTGCTATAGTGGGAACTGAACCATGACATGATGACCCAAAGGTCCATTACTCATGCCTTCAAACGTGTGGGGTTCAAATAATCATATAGTATTAAAAACTGGAACCAGTGACCAGACTGGTCGACCTAATGAACTGGGTTTCGAACCGAGACTGGTCAAATCTCAATAAACCGGTTTTTAAAAAAATACATTAAATAATTATTTTTTAATTCAAAAAAAAAAAACTATTTTTAAGATTTGCAACCATGATTCCAAGCCAATAGAGACAAAATATTCAAAGTTTGCTCATTTATAAACCATGTAAAGGTGAATATATCAAAATGGCACCGAGTGTAATACATATCATCAACAAAATACATAAGCAATGAGGATCCAAATGGCCTATAAAGTCCAAAAACAATGCTACAAGATATGAGGCCATTGGCCTACTACAAGACTACAAGTCTAGACTCTAGACTCTACAGTGTACACATGATCACTCATCAAATTCATCACCACTACTAGACACAGGATCATCATCAGGAGCTACATAGACATCATATGGATCAGAGTCTGAGGACGCCTCAACCTCATCTGCAACCTCAATAACACTGCCACCAATAACAATATTAGTGGACCTAATGGAAGCACGAGTTCGTCGAGTTGCATGACTAGTGCCTTCCATTGGTTGTTTGCCTTTCCTTGAAGATGGCGCCACCAAATCTGCTTCATCCCCCACTACTGCTACGTCAATATCAAAATCAACCTCAAACACTGCATCTTCAGTCTCCTCCACCCATTCTGATGTTGGATCAATATCGTCCAACACAATGGGATCTAGATCAGGTGTTTTGTTCATCATTTGGTTCTGCCTAAGTCAAAGGTTGTATTGGACGAAACAATATCATTTAACCGTTTTTGTTCCAAACAGTTTCTCTTCTTTGTGTGTATGCGCTCAAAAACTGACCAATTGCGCTCGCAACCTAAAGCACTGCAAGTTTGGGTTGAGGACTCTAATTGCAAACTTTTGCAATTGAGGACAATGGCCGCCAAATGACTCCCACCAATGTGCTACAAAGAAAAAGACATTAATTAGTAACTTGGTTCATTTCATTACTTATTTACAAAAAATTTAACTTGTAAAGAAAAACAAATTGGAATTGCTTACCTGGTTGATCCACTTCTCTTGCCATTTTTGCCAAGTTTTTTCCAAAGGTACCAGCTGCCATACTTAAAAGAGTAAGTTGTTTATGTATTTCCAACTAGTCTGCATGGATAGGGACCATGCGCTCCAAGTAATCAATTAATTCAGCTCTGACCTCCACATCCTGCAGATCTCCTAGGTGAGCTTTATAATGATGCTTTGGGTTTAAAAAATACCCAACTGCATGTATAAGACGATGGAGTTGATTGTTCCATTTGTTATCAATGATCTCCCATATACGGCCATATTTAGCTAACCTGTCCTTGTAAGTTGCCCGTATCTACTCCTTTCCCTAATTCATAGCCTCATAAATGTATCCCATTGCCAATTTTTCCCCATCCACCATCATTAGCACCTTAACAAGGGGCTCGGTAATTTTTACAAGCTCTGCAGACCTTTTCCAAAAATAATTGTCAAAAACTTTATTTTTGGTGTCTTTGCCATCTTGTCTACGAGCCCACCGAGATTCAATCCAATCATCAGAAGAAAACATTTTCTACAGGTTTTTCTGTTGAGAATTGAGACATTGCAACGTGAGGAAGTGAGTTGAAAATCTCGTAATTGCAGGCCTAACAAGCTCTTTGCCCCCAGTGTTTTTCCTCATTAGGCTCAATACCCAGGAGTGGTTGTAAATGTATTTTGTAATTTACTTGGCATGCTCTACAGTGTTTTTACCCACTCCACTTTGCCTATGTCCTCAAGCATGAGGTCTATGCAATGTGCAGCACATGGGGTCCAAATATGGTCCTATATTTGGACTCGAGCATCTTTCTAGCAAGAACATAGTTTGAGGCATTATCTGTGATGACCTGCACAACATTCTGCTCCCCCACCTCCTGAATAATCTCATCCAAAAGCTCAAATAGAAGGGTTGCATCCTTCACCTTGTCAGATGCATCAACTGATCTCAAAAACATGGTTCCTTGAGGGCAAGAAACAAGGAAATTAATGATAGTGCGGTTCTTTCCATCAGTTCATCCATCTGACATGATGGAACAACCTGTTTTAAGGCATGACTCTTTATACTCAGCCAAATACTCATCAATGGAAGAAATCTCTTTTTGCAAAAGAGTTCCCCTCAAGTCATGCACACTACGGCCTTTGAAGCCCTTTCCTGCAGTTATAACAGAGTCCCACATAGCTTGGTAATAAGGTGAGCGAGCAGCATTAAATGGGATATATGCATCATACCACCATCTAGCAATGTACTGATAAGAAGTTTCTTTGCATTGTTTTTTCCAATGTTGATTTAAAAGAAGGATTATTTGGGTTAGAACAAGAAGCTAGGGAATTAGTAATGATGAGAAATAACTTTTGATGTTGGGTCTCTTTGTTGGTTTTGATTTTTGCCAACAGGAGGAACATAGTGAAAGGGGTCATTGGTGGAAGGTACAGAAGTGGAGTCTTGAATGTCATAATCAGCATACCCACTATGTCTCAGGTTTTCTATTAGTTCCCTCTTCCTTGCAATTTCATCTTGGATGGCCTTCTCCCTAGCATTATTCTCCTCAAACTTTTCAAACTTGGAAAGGTATTCTGCCCTAACAGGACCTAACACTCATTTGGTGCTTCACATGGATTTACTTGGCCTCTTATCCCAACCAAGTGTTGTTTCAATCTGAGAATACCCCCACCTCCAATAGGTTTCTCACAAAATTTGCATATCATTTTTCCATCAATCACATCACAATGAGCCCATGCACTGTCTTTGACTTTTGGAGCCATGTTGACTTGAAATAATTTGCAAAGAAATATGCCATTTAAAAATAATTGCAGCTAAGATAAATGGAAACCAAAGCTAAATTTAGGAAAAAAATGCACATTGTAGCCTACAAAATTTGATAGCATAGGACTAGAGATTTGATAGCAATATCATAGTTGAACACATAAAAAAAAAAATACATGAATGTGATGAAATGAAGGATTTTCAAATTGAAAATGATGCAGGGGCATTTGACGCTAGCCAACAATGTAGGAGTTTTGTCTACATGTTGTGGCTAGGAGGGTTGAAAACATTCGAATTGTTACAGCTAGGTGTCAATACCTTAGCTGATTGTATTATTTAGATTAATTAGAGTCATAGGAAGTCGAATAGCTCAGTTAGTCTAGCTGTCATATTTCAGTTAATTGAATTATTGTAATTTGACTATTGATTTTCCAAAACGGTCCTCACTGAGGAACCGAAGGGCCACATTGTAATATGTATAAATTACATCCTCCGGATGTAGAAGAGGAGCAAGGGGGAAGAATAGAGAAAACTCTGCAATAGAACTCTGTGTATTGAGAAACTGCTCCTGATTGAATAAAAATTTAAATCCTGTCGATTTCCAAACTGCCTGTATTCATAATCGTGAGGAATTGGTTAACCATGAAGCGATTGTGGTAAGATAGTTCCGTTCCATGTCCTTGTATTCCCGCAAGCTGTTTGAATAATCCTATAAATCTACCCTGACCACAGGCGAGGTCTGTACAGTGTTACTAGCTGTGGAACTCTGTTTATGGTAATGGAATCCCGCGAAATAAAGAAAATTACGTTTGTTTGTGTAAATTGAACTCCCCAACCAGATATTTAACCCGTAGTAAATCAACGATAATATACATAGGAGAGCGCAACCCGAATGTACAACCATGGTCAATCCCTGTGGCAAAACCACAGGTGGGTTTCCAAGAACGGTTTTCCCATTCCGCACCACCTTTTGGGGCTAAGTGGTATTCCCCCGACGAGGAGCGATTCCATAGAGGAACTGATGCATGGCAAGATTGGACCGTGAGAAACTGACTTTCCGTATTCATTTCACACGTTATACTCTGACTAAGGACGTCGAGCGAAATCGTCAAGAGTCATCGATCTGGTGCAGGAGCATCGGAGGGTGATCATTGAACTAAGATGTAGGACATTTAACCTAAGGTATGGTTATATGTGTTTTTAGTCCGCAGACATATATGTGGGGCCGACTGGAGGTATATTATAACGCCAGTGAATTATAAGGTATCTGAACATTATATAAAGCGGGAGATATAATTAAATTTTCAAAGGGTGCCAAATCATATTTATTTATCAAATTCCGTGAATTTGATAAATAATATTCTAGAAAAGCATAAAGGACCACGTGGGAGAAGGGAAAGGGGATATGACCGAGCCACGTAGCGTTGACCATCCCTCCATTGGGTGCTGACTTTCGGCTTCGTTGCGTCATTTGTGGTATCAAAGGGGGAAGTTTAAGCTGTTACTGACATGGCAATCCGAATTGGTAGAGGTGCCGGCAGAAGGAGACCTGTGGCCAACGCAGAGGTGTTGGAGGTGTTGCAGAGGGTCGAGGCCAGAATGGATGCCGTGGAGCAAAGATAGACCAGAGATCCTGAAGACATCAATGAACCTGAAACAGAAGAATTTGAAGAAAATGTTGAAATTCCTCCTGACATGAGGCTCCTTAGGACTATTCTAGGGTATGCAGTTAAGCCCAGGATTGAAGTGTCAAGCTATTCAGGGGGGCTAAATCCAAAGGAGTTGGTGGACTGGATAAATTAATTAAATAAGTGCTTCGATTATGAAGAAATAAGTGAAGATAAAAAATTCAAGTTTGCAGTAACAAAGCTGAAGGGACATGCCGCACTTTGGTGGGATGGAGTGCAGGCAGAAAGGAGGAGAGTTGGCAAGCAACCTATCAAGAGCTGGACCAGAATGATGGCTAAACTAGAAGGTAAATTCTTACCTAGTGATTACCACCTGACATTGTATAGACAAATGCAGAACCTGAGATAGAGGTTGCCGACAGTAAAAGAATACACAGAGGAATTCTACAGAGTGAGCATAAGAGCTGGGGAATTCCAAGATACACTAGAGAAGACTTCCAGATATGTGAATGGTCTCAAGCTGGAGATCCAAGATGAGATTGGTCTTCAGTCTCCCAAGACAGTGGAAGAGGCCTATCAGATGGCCTTGAAAGCAGAGGAGAAACTCCTGAGGAAACAGTCTGCCAAGAAGAGAGGTACTTTCCGTGGGAAGGGAAGTCAGGGTGGTAGAGGAAGCTTTGCTACACCCCGGGGATGGAGCTTACACGGAGGAATGTTGGTCAAAGGAATCGCCTGTTGTTGTGAGAGGTGAAAAGAATGACAATTGAAGAAGAAATTCTTCCAGAGAGGGGAGAATCCTTGGTGGTAAATAAGGTCCTGTTGAAGCAAGCCAAAGAGGTCACTGAGCCTGCACAAAGGAAGACTTTGTTTAGGAGCATATGCAAAGTCCAAGGGAAATTCTGCCATCTAGTCATTGATAGTGGCAGCACAGAAAATCTGGTTTCCACTGAGGTAATAGAAAAATTGAAGACAAGAGAGCATCCAAATCCCTACAGGGTGTCCTGGCTGCATAAGGGGCACCAGCTGGTTGTGAAAGAACAGTGTGAGATAGAGCTGCAAATGGGCAAATATAAAGATAAGGTCCTGTGTGATGTAATGCCCATGGATGTGTGTCATATACTGCTGGGTAGACCTTGGCAGTTTGACAGAGCAGCAGTGCATGATGGCAAGAAGAACACTTACAAGTTCTTCAAAGATGGGGTACACCATACATTGATACCCATGGAGGAAGGAGAGCCATCCAGCAGAGTGATTGATCCAAAGACCTTGTTGCTGAGCGGGAAGGAATATCTGCAGCAGATAGAAGAAGAAGAGGTAAGCTTTGCTTTAGTTTTCAAACCTAAAGTAGTTCTTACTTCTACAAAGATTTCTGATTTGCCAGTAGAAATCCAAGAAATGTTAGATGAGTATTGTGACATTGTTGTGGATGATTTACCTGATGAGCTGCCACCTGTGAGAAAGATCAGCCATTAGATAGATTTTATCCCTGGTTCAAATCTGCCAAACAAGGCAGCCTACAGAGTGACTCCCAAAGAAAATGAAGAAATCAGGAGACAAGTACAAGAGTTGGTGGACAAAGGACTGATCAGAGAAAGTCTGAGTCCATGTGCAGTACCAGCAGTTTTGAGCCCAAAGAAAGATGGAGGCTGGAGGATGTGTACTGATTCCAGAGCAATTAATAAGATCACAATCAGGTACAGATTCCCTTTGCCCAGAATTGAAGATTTAATGGACTGTTTGAGTGGTGCTAAATATTTCTCAAAGATAGATTTGAAAAGTGGATATCATCATATCAGAATAACAGAGGGTGATGAGTGGAAAACTGCCTTTAAAACAAATGAAGGATTGTATGAATGGATGGTAATGCCTTTTGGGTTGTCAAATGCACCAAGCACTTTTATGAGACTTATGAATGAAGTATTGAAAGAATTCATTGGTAAATTTGTGATAGTGTATCTAGATGATATATTAGTTTTCAGCAGAACTAAAGAAGAACATTTAAGGCATCTTAATCATGTTTTGAAGAAGCTACACCAAGAGAAGCTGCTGATAAATTTGAAGAAATGCTCATTCATGAAAGAAGAGTTGGTGTATTTGGGTTTTGTTGTTTCTACCGAAGGATTGAAGATGGACCCGGAAAAGGTTAAGGCAATTGTGGAGTGGCCTTCACCCAGGAATGTTTTTGAGGTAAGAAGTTTCCATGGACTTGCTAGTTTCTACAGAAAGTTCATAAGGAACTTCAGTAAGATCAATGCACCCATAATTGAAACAATAAAGAAGAGCAAACAACCATTTAAGTGGACTGCTGAAGCAGAAACAAAATTTAAATTTTTGAAGCAAAAGATAACAGAGAAGCCTGTTTTGATTCTGCCTGATTTTACTAAACCATTTCAAGTAAAATGTGATGCCAGTGGAGAGGCCATTGGAGCTGTGTTGAGTCAGGATGATAGGCCTGTAGCCTATTTCAGTGAGAAGCTAAATGACACCAGGAGAAAGTATTCCTCTTATGAGAAGGAATTCTATGCAATTGTTCAGGCACTGAAGAAGTGGAGACATTATTTGATGTCCAGGGAATTTGTATTATATTCTGACAATCATGCTTTGCAGTATATTGTACAGCAGCCCAAGTTGAAACATAAGCATGTTAAATGGGTTGAGTATCTCCAAGGTTTTAATTTTGTTTTGAAACATATAAGTGGCCAAGCCAATAAAGTAGCTGATGCTTTGAGTAGGAGACACTTGCTTGTTCAAGAAAATAATTTTGAGGTTGTAGGGTTTGATTTTCTCAAGGAATTGTATAAAACAGATCCTGATTTTAAAGATGCATTTGAGGCATGTAGTAACCCTGTTTTAACAGACAGAAGCCAGTGGCTGGATTATTTTCTGCAGGAAGACTTGTTATTCAGAAAGAACCAACTGTGTGTACCAAAATGTTCCATGAGAGAAAATTTGATCAAGGAGAAGCATAGTGGAGGACTTGCTGGACACTTTGGTACTGATAAGACTTATGAGCAGCTGAGTCACTTTTATTTCTGGCCCAAGATGAGAGCAGAAGTAGACAAGTTTGTGAAGAATTGCAAAATCTGTCAGTATGCTAAAGGAAGGAGCCAGAATGCAGGATTGTACACTCCCTTGCCTATTCCAGACAGGCCTTGGGACATGGTGAGCATGGATTTTGTTCTAGGATTTCCCAAGACTCAGAGAGGGAATGATGCAGTCTTTGTTGTGGTGGATAGATTCTCCAAAATGGCACATTTTATTCCATGCTATAAAACTAGTGATGCCACCCATGTTGCTAACTTGTTTTTCAAAGAAGTTGTTAGATTACATGGGTTGCCCAAGAGTATTGTTTCAGACAGAGACACTAGATTTGTGGGTCACTTTTGGAGGACATTGTGGAAGAAACTTGGTACCAAACTGAGTTTCAGCTCAGCTTATCATCCCCAGACTGATGGACAGACTCAGGTAGTAAATAGGAGTCTGGGAAATATGTTGAGAAGTCTTGCAGGAGAGCACCCCAAGCAGTGGGACCATATTTTTCCCCAGAAAGAATATGCATACAATGACTCACCAAATAGAAGCACAGGGTAGAGTCCATTTCATGTTTTTTATGGAATGCATCCCAGACGAATATCAGAGTTAAGAAATCTGGGAAGAGAAGAGTTAAGGAGTACAGATGGTGAGGAATTTGCTTCAGAGATCCAGGCCATACATGAACAAGTGAAACAGCAACTACAAGGCAGCAGCATCAAGTACAAAAACAGAGCAGACTTGAGCAGAAAAGAAGTTCACTTTGAAGTAAGAGACTTGGTTTTGGCACACTTGAGAAAGGAGAGGTTCCCAAAGAAGCAGTATAGCAAATTGAAGTTCAAAAATATTGGGCCATGCAAGATACTTCGGAAGTTTTCTGCAAATGCTTATGAGATTGAATTGCCCCCTGATGTTGGAATATCTCCCATTTTTAATGTTGCAAATTTGTACAAGTATGAAGATGATGGTGCAGAAGAAGGATCAGCAGACAAGGAACAGATTGAGTGGAAAGAACAGCTACCTTCAGCACAACCATTGCAACCAGAGAAGATATTGGACAAGAGAGTATTTAGAAGGACAAGTGGACAAGAGTACTTTTAGTACCTGATCAAATGGAAGGGTAAACTAGAGGAAGACGCCACTTGGATGACTGAAGGAATGTTGCAGAAGATAGGCAGATCAGTGGAGGAGCTCATGGATAGGAGCCCATGAAGAAGATTGCCCTCAGGAGTCAGACGCAGGGGAATTAGACACTAGCCAGCAATGTAGGAGGTTTTGTCCACTTGTTGTGGCTAGGAGGGTTGAAAACATTCGAATTGTTACATCTAGGTGTCAATACCTTAGCTGATTGTATTAATTATATTAATTAGAGTCATAGGAAGTCGAATAGCTCAGTTAGTCTAGCTGTCATATTTCAGTTAATTGAATTATTGTAATTAGACTGTTGATTTTCCAAAACGGTCCTCACAGAGTAACCGAAGGGCCACATTGTAATATGTATAAATTATATCCTCCGGATGTAGAAGAGGAACAAGGGGGAAGAATAGAGAAAACTCTACAATAGAACTCTGTGTATTGAGCAACTGCTCCTGATTGAATTAAAATTTAAATCCTGTTGATTTCCAAACTGCCTGTATTCATAATCATGAGGAATTGGTTAACTATGAAGCGATTGTGGTAAGATAGTTCCGTTCCATGTCCTTGTATTCCCGCAAGCTGTTTGAATAATCCTATAAATCTACCCTGACCACAGGCGAGGTCTGTACAGTGTTACTAGCTGTGGAACTCTGTTTATGGTAATGGAATCCCGCGAAATAAAGAAAATTACGTTTGTTTGTGTAAATTGAACTCCCCAACCAGATATTTAACCCGTAGTAAATCAACGATAATATACATAGGAGAGCGCAACCCGAATGTACAACCATGGTCAATCCCTGTGGCAAAACCACAGGTGGGTTTCCAAGAACGGTTTTCCCATTCCGCACCACCTTTTGGGGCTAAGTGGTATTCCCCCGACGAGGAGCGATTCCATAGAGGAACTGATGCATGGCAAGATTGGACCGTGAGAAACTGACTTTCCGTATTCATTTCACACGTTATACTCTGACTAAGGACGTCGAGCGAAATCGTCAAGAGTCATCGATCTGGTGCAGGAGCATCGGAGGGTGATCATTGAACTAAGATGTAGGACATTTAACCTAAGGTATGGTTATATGTGTTTTTAGTCCGCAGACATATATGTGGGGCCGACTGGAGGTATATTATAACGCCAGTGAATTATAAGGTATCTGAACATTATATAAAGCGGGAGATATAATTAAATTTTCAAAGGGTGCCAAATCATATTTATTTATCAAATTCCGTGAATTTGATAAATAATATTCTAGAAAAGCATAAAGGACCACGTGGGAGAAGGGAAAGGGGATATGACCGAGCCACGTAGCGTTGACCATCCCTCCATTGGGTGCTGACTTTCGGCTTCGTTGCGTCGAGAAAATCCTTACCTGGAAATGCAAACTAGCTTCCTTAACCTCCTCTTGAAGATGCCAACTCTATTGACATCTCCAAACTATCTCCAAAATAACTCCAACTCCAACTCCAAGCCTCCAAGATGATTGCTCCAACAAAAACTCACAAAAGCTCCAAATGAGATGTGTAAGAGAAATGAGAGGCTACCCTTGCTTATAAAGGATTGGGGAGGGTGTTTTTGGAGGGAAACAACCCTCCTTTTCCCTCCAAAACCACCCTAAACCGGCCAAAATAGCGTGCGTGTGTCCCTTTTGCGACGTAGCAGCTAACCGGCTGGTTTATTCATAAATCGGCCGGTTAGCACCAGTCAGACCGGGAAAATTGGTGAAGGCTCTCCCTTAACCGGGTTTTCAGGCCGGTTTGACCTGGCTGGGCATCTGACTGGCCAGTTTGACAGATTACCGGTTTGAACCGGCCGGTTGTGAATATTATGGGTTCAATACACTAAATGGTTAGATATGGAATGCCACATCCTCAGAAATTTGAATATGCACTGGATTCAACTCTGTAACTTTAGATATTAACAAGATCCAAAAAAGGGCAACTCTCCAGCAATGATTTCACACCAGAAATAGTCACAATATGCCCTTTTACAGGCATGTTTCAGTGCCTGAAATGAACCTAGGTACATTGGAACGTCCAGGGTCCCACAACTTGTCAAGGCACGTCTGGATGCTACACAACAGGCTGGGAACATCCAGATGTCCCATGCACATGCTCCCTGAGAGGAAGGACATACATGGGCATGTTCCCAAATGTTGAAATCATGTGGTTAATCTTCACTTGAAGCCACATGTTATGATTAAATTAGCTTTATGATGCTTACAGATGAGTATCTAGCTAACCCATTTCTTGTATTTTTTATATTTCACTGGGTGACTTGGGGCTAGCACCCTACCCCTAAAGGATGTGTATATAAACAAGGTCACATTCCTCATTTATATCATCTCATTCAAGTGAATTCATTCATTCTTTGTCTAACAGCACTTTTAAAGAATTCCCTCTACTTGTGGTATTTTGCTCTATTTGTGTGGTTGATTGCTTTCGGTTATGGTCGATCTCTCTTGGATGAAGATATGGTATCTGAATATCTTTCTTGTGATCTATAAGTGTTGTTATAAATCTGCTGGTTTGATGATTGGATTAGGGTTAGTTGAAGAGATCAGCATATATCTACTATCTTTTTATGACCTCAACACCAAATCCACGACATTTCGCTCCCATCCCCAAGTTCCCTGGAACAGGGAACCCCTGGTACAGGTTCCCAATGGCTGGGAGCTGTTCCTGCGCTACATATTTAGCGTGATGCAAACACTGCAAATTACTGTTTGCATGTTGGCCGATTTAGAATACGGAGGCCATTGCAACAGTGCTTAATTTGAGATTACAACTTGATCTAAATGGACTTTCTTTTGTAATCTAACATCCTTCCGCTTACTTTTATCTTAGATGGCCTAATAAGATATCTCACAACTTCAAGCTGAGATCTTATGCACAATTTTCTGATTTTGAAATGGTAAAGCTCAAGGATCAAACGCAACTCCATGAACGCCCCACACATGTTCTCACCATAGTTACCATATACAAATAACGATTTGGAATCGGATACAGATTTCATACAATTCCAAATCGGATTCATCACAAAAAATTTCAGTTCGAAAAAAATATGGGAGTAAATATCTCACAAATATGAAAAAGCATGCAAAGTAATTGGAATTTTTGCAGGTTCAAATATAGAAATATCACAACATTATGGGCAAGTACGAAAGTATTTCCCGCAGGTCCCAATTGCAGTAGGTTGTATGGACAGAGAAACCATTTATTTTTTGTATGATATCTTTTTTTGTGAACTTACAAATTCCAATCCGAATTGCTTAGGGAATTCCTATATCAGCGAATGATTCTTCGGATGGGAAACCATTTATTTTTTCCATGCTAGGTCCTTTTTATCTAATCCGAATTCCAAAATGAATTGTACAGCTAACTCCTGCCCATTCGCATTAGGATCCAGTTGACAATCCCTTCACTGGGTCGCATTCGGATTGACAAGAACATTTGACCTAATTGAATTAGCCAAATTTCGGTACGGAGAGGGCCGATCAGCCGAATTCCGGTACAGTTCTCACATGAGAATTGACGATATATGGATCTCGACAGTCTAAAGGAATTTTGATTACAGCACTGACATAGCCCTTGATATGTGGATAGGGCCGACACCCATGCGAGTGGGGCCTGCCTTCTTCCAAAAGTGGTCGTACATGATTTGCAGAATTCCCAGACTCACCGTGATATCTAGGGCTAAAGAAAGTGCTGTGGGTATTACTACAGAGTATACTGTTAAATTTCTGAATCTGGCCAGTTCAAAACAAAACTCTTGATAGGGGTTTAAGCATACAACATATATCCCACTTCGTGTTTTCTGCATCAATTGCCAAAAAAAAAATTGTAAATAGAAGTGATGGAACTGCCAAACTGGTTTATTTCAACGTTTAAATTATGAAGACAATTGCAAGTGGAGGATTCAAAGCGCTACCCCAGTTTGATTTTCCACTACCATAAGCAAACTCGGGGCAAACAAATCCATTGAATAAAAACCCTATTGCATAAACAGCCATCAAAATCTTCTTCAAACAATTTTATATGAAACCAGTCAAAGTCCCGTAGTATAATCTGGAATTGCATTAAGAAAAGCAGAAAATAAAATTAAAATAGAACTAAATACCTTGACACAACTGTCAGTAATAATCAAATCATCGGCTTGAGATGGGAATGACTTTTCTGCAGCTTCCGCTTGGGATGAAAAATGAACCCTTGGTATTGGGCCATGAGGGGGAGCTCTGTGAATATGGTTGACAGGTGTGTCGAAATGGAAGAGTCGAGATGGGTTGGTCTCTGCTTTCGAATAACGTAAACGAACTGCAGAAAATCTGCAGAGTGCTGCCCTTAACATGGCGCAGTAGATTTAATTATCTGTTATTCATCAAATGGAATGACTTTCACTGCAGCAAAAGTAATATAGATGTGTCATTCAGTACACCAATTAGGCAATCTGTGAGATATGTTCGTCTGAATAGAATAGCTGGGGGATGGATGGAACATCTTCTCGTGTAATAAGTTCCTTGCGTGGAATGACAGCGTGTGCTGGAAATTCGAAGAGCGGTGTTAAGAGAAATTGAAAGCCATACACAAAGTGATTGGTAGGAAAAAGTAATCAAACTTTTCAAATGACTGCAAATTAAATGACTGCGCGTTTTGATGAAGTGACAGGTATAATTAAATTTTGGTGCGCATATTTAAATGGTTAAGTGTTGTGGTTTGTATTTAAAAGTTTAGAAATTGATTTTATAAATTATTTATTTTTATATATTTTTTATTTATATCTTTATAAATATAAAATTAAGTTATTTATTGACAAGTTTACATTAATTATTGTTTATGAAAGGTTTATTTATAAATTTAAATTATTTTTTATTTAAGAAAATAAATTGTGTAATTTAATTATTAAAATTCATAATAGTTGTAAAGAGTTTGGTGGATATTATTGATGATGAGTTGATTTATATAAGTTGGTTGGGATTATAAAAGTTTAAATTTACATAATTTTATTTTTATTAAAATGGGGTTTTGTATAGTTTAGAATAAATTTGGTTAAGTGTGTATGGAGAAGTCGATTAATGACAAACAATTTGTGGGAAAATAATTATTCAAATTAGTAATTATTTTTTTAATAATGGCCAATTTTAATTATTTTTATCAATTATTTAGTTTTTTCAACAATGATTCATGAAAATTAAAACAAGCACACAAGCAACACATTTAGACACCAGATATAAGTGGAAACCCATAAAGGGTGAAAACCACAAAAAAAAAATTTGTGATGTAAAGAAAGCACCCACTCTCTTTTTATATCAACTTTTGTAGGCACCCACTTGAAGGAGACTTCAACCTCTCTTTTCTTTTGCAAGCTAGAACTTGTTGGAAGCACCCACTTCCCCTTCTTACAGGCTCCAACATGTTCTTTTTTAGACTATAAAAATATTGGTATCCCCTGATAAAATTAAAACTTTGTTGGTTTACCTAATCTTTAAATTTTGAGTTCTTCCTTTTCTTTGGCTTTGTTTTGTACTTTGTATCTGCCCCTTTATCTTCGTTACTCCTCTATCTCACTTCTGCTCCTTTTCCTCTCTATATTTATCTCTCTTTTCTGAAAAGTTTCAAATGAGGTCTCTCCATAATTCAATCAATTAGATATTAACTCTTCCACAAACACACACACACATATAGTATTTCAATGTAGTGTTAATTTTCCACTATCCTATGTGTTGTTACAATCACTTCAACCCAATTCTTATCTTCAATTAGCATTCTTTCAAAAACAATGTAATCTTCCAATGATTAATAGCAATTGTAGATAGAGTAGTAAATGCAATAACAATAGAAGACAAATCAAAAGCAATAACAAGAGACACCAGGATTGGTCAAAGGAAAAACCCCACAAGGGGGGAAACACTTTCAAATTCTTCTTCGTATTAGATTGTCATAAAATGTTTAGCAAAGAGAGCGTACAATGTTCTAATTCACTAATCAAAAGACTATCCAGCAAAACCAATCAAACAATATCCAAGAGATGAGCCCAAAAGACAAATCTGATCAAAATTAAAGTCTACAAGCCTTCGAGGTCAACCATCAAAATTTGTGGTTAATGGTCAAAAATATCTTAAGTCACAGCCAAAGGGAGCTAGTGACCATCAGTGTGATTGTAGCTCTCCAACCGTGGGGAGCACCTTATCAAGTGAGCGGTTGTAGTCGAAATTTCCTCATTCCAACCCTATGGCTCCAGATCAATTTCTCCTTTTTGCACGTGTGAGCTCGGACATTGCAATTTCAGACCTGTACGAACCAATTTCATACTTGTACGAACCAATGCAAAGAAGAGAGAGAAGAAGATGGTTGATGTGATGATCCGGACTTATGCAAGAACGAAACAGAATACAGATATAAATGTAAACACAGAGATGCAGCAAAAAGAAATCTTCATTTCATTAATATCAAAGAACTGAAAGATGCTTACATATAGAATGGAAATAAACTAGCTTGGGCCATGGTAGCTTATCTATGAGAAGAGATGTGGCAGCTACATGCCTCTGAATTGTGTTACAATGATGCTCGAAGGCCTATTTATTATTGAGAAACAATAGAAAACCCTAAACATCTAAAAACGTAACCCCAAGAGATAAAGCGCTAAAACTATGGGCCCCATTGGGGTAAATTGGTACATAAACTTCCCGGAGACGTAACTTTGGCATATGATCTTCATTTGACACGCACGATATCTTGCTAGAAAGATCTATCTGAGGACTACAACTTTCGATTGCAAATGTAGTCAAAAATCTATGTTTGCTTGTTTTCTAAAAAAACATTGTTTAGGGCCTCAAAACAGCTCTGGAAGTTCAGGACCCAAAAAACTGCCTAAAATAGTAAATTGTGCTACAATTATGAAAACTAAAAAAAATAACGGTACAATGGTGGTGGTCCAAGTGGAATAGGTGGGTGGCCACAAATATCCACCTGGATCATGTGATGTCCAAATGAGGTTGACTTGTCTTGTATTTATATGCTTCCAAGGGTGCCCAATTTCTCTTTAAATTTGACCTATACTTTGTGCACATGTGGGTTTTCTCCTTAAAAATACATTTTTCCTTAACCAAGTTAAATTCTTCCAAGGAAAGGAGAGATATTTCTTGATGAGGAAGGTTGTCCAAAGGAGGGAATTTGTCCCTGAACTGCCAAATTAACACTTCCTCTTGGCTAGGGAGAAATTACCGACTACAACATATGTCCCATCTCAAATATCTCGTTATCATCAAATCAAATGTTGTCATTGCTCATCTTTTATCATCTCTACTTAACACTCTGAAAATTAAAGAAGAATAATTTGGCATTATAGGGGAGATAAAGTTTCCACTGTCTATCCAATATCAAGAAATGTGCTCAACTAAAAGGCTAAGAATCTGCATTTTCTTATCCAACGGGCTAAGAAACCAACTTCTCAACCAATGAGGCCAAGAAACCACTGCTCAGAAGAATCATCATCGGGGAGCCTCTGCTACTACCTGGAAGAATCACCATCGGAGAGCCTCTGCTACTACCTGGAATCCATAGACAATAGGAGGGATTCCACTTACATAAAAGGTAACGATCGCTCCTATCCCACTACCTGGCAACAATAGGAGGGATACCATTTACCATAAATGGTAAAGATTGTGCCTATCCTATCATCTCTATTGATCTTCCCAATTTGACTCTCTAGAACCAAGTGGTAGAACACTTGCATCCCATAACTTGAGCGAGATACTACTTACCAAAAATGGCAAGGATCACACCTAACTCAAGTAGTCAGCACCCATTGGCCAGATGAGTGGGAAAATAATCCCAACAAGGCTAGCTTGTGGGTAAGATGCCAAATGGGGTATACTTTGTCAACACCAAAGAGAGACAATAGGCAAGATACAACTTACCAAGAGGTAAGCATCATAGACTATCCTATTGCTCGACAATAGGTAGGATACGACTTACCAAGAGGTAAGGATCACAAACTATCATATTTTCCATAGTTCCCTCAACCCCAAGAGCTCTAAGGCTCAATTCCTCACCCTAAGAGCTCAGAAAGGGGGGAAATAGCATAGCTTAGTGTCCTCGATCGGTCGAGACCCTTAAGGAGGGTCACATCCATCAATCCAAGCAGCTCTTTGAATAACAAGAACTTCCCTTTCTATATCCACTATCTTCTCATCAGTCGAAATGTGATGGATTCCCACAACTCCTCTCTACACCATGTCTCAAATGTAGTGATACATGATCTCAATGTGCTTGAACTAGCAATGAAATATGAGATTAAATTCCAAGCAGATCCCACTCTTGTTTTAGCAATATATCATGGTCATATCCAAGACTTGCTCAAACAACTCTCCAAAGAGCTTCCTCAACCAGACTACCTCACAGCTAGCCATGCTAGCAGTAATGTACTCTACCTCGGTCATGCTCAAAGCTACGAACATTTTCTTCCTGCTCATCCAAGATATCATCGCATACCCCAAGCTAAAACAACATCTTGATGTGCTCTTCTTGTCAATAACATTTCCATCCCAATCAGTACATAAAACCAAAGCCAAAGGCATGCCTTGGACCACTTTGAAGTAGAGGCTCGAGTCAACACTTCTTCTCGTGAATCCAAGATTAACAGACCCAAGTTAAAAGTCCATGTAATAAAAGTTAATAAATGCAAAAATAAGACCACGTGAAAGGGACTCTTATTCCAAGCTGAATGTTGGGAAAAACATCCTAGTGTGGGTGCTCATTTGGTTTATTATGGCTACGGAAAATGGAAAAGGCAATGGCAAAGGCTTTGGAAAGGAAAAGTGGCATTATTGGCATTTATTTATGAAAATAATAGAAATTGGGAGAAAAGGAAAGTGAAAGGTCACAGGTTGCATGTGAGGAGGAAAATGAAAGAAAATAATGGAAAATGAAGAAAATAGAGGCCTCGTTAATAAAAAGGCTTCTAAGAATCAGTTGGCAAGATTTTGCTTGGTGTTTGTCAGTTCAATTTTGGAGCTCTGTCTCTATTCTCTCTCTCTCTCTCTCACTCTTGGACACTTAGAGTTTTCTTGGAGAATTTCAACATTAGGTCAAGAAAGGGAAAAACAAGAAAATGAAGGACAAGGAAAGGAGATCAAGCAAGGAATAGCAGGATCAAGCAGCTTCAACAAGAAAACTTGCAGGTAATATATTACATGTATGATTTCCTAACTAGTTTTGACATGCATGGTATGTGCATGTTGGTATTTGGTTCTTTTGTTGTCAGTGGCATGGTTTTGTCTGGTTTTTACAGTGGTTTTCAGCCTTGCCTTGCCTTTTTCTAGATAGCCATGGTGTGATGGGATTGTTCTCGGTTTTGAGCTTTGGAATTGCCAGATGGTTTCAGAATCAGGGGCAGAGGTGGTCTCATCTTCATTCCCAAAGGCCTAGGAATCCCTTGACCGGTTTTGGCGGGATACATGGTAAAGCCTGAGGGTGGTGTCTCGGCAAGGGCCTATTGATCTGGTGTGGATTGTGGTAAAGCCTAGAGACAAGGAGACGGAAAAATCCTCAAGGATAGCAATGATATTCAGAGGCATTCCAAGCTCGGTTCCGTTTTATGATATCGGTTACGGTTTAGGTGAGATCATGGTATGGTGAGGGTGTAGTTGGTTTAACCTCTAGATTACCTTGGTTATTTTTGGATTGGTTTATCCATGAGATCCCACATTCAAGCTTGGAATATGGCATGGGAGTGACTGGCTAAAATAAAGATTTGGTTCAACCATGTCTATGGTCAGGTAGTACATGGAAGTCTCGAACCTAGTTGGGTCTTGCCTATGTTTAATGAAAGCTAAGTTATCTTGCTTTTGTACTTGTATTTATGTCACTTTAATGGATGTTATCTTATGGTTATTCCCGTGGTTATATCCTGGTTATAAGCATGGTTATATCATTGGTTCTAGTCATGGTTTATTTCATGTTTACTTGTAACTAAAAGAACAATGGATGCAAGACCTATTTAATGTTAACACAACTAATGGGAGAGGGTGGTGATCCTTCTCGATAAGTTTCATATGAATTTTCAGTCCCTTATATTCATTATTATATTCATGACCTATAGATTACATTGTTGCCAAGTGTTTGACAGAATGTCAGTCCCAGTTGGGGATGGTCAAGCCTAGTCCTGGTGTCAGTTTTTGGTTTACAAGCATTCTTTTTGTGTAACTTATTATTTATAAAAGTTATAAGGATTTATGGGCAGAGGTCTAGCCCCAACCCTGGAATCTAGCCTTAAATTTTGCAGTCGTTGGAACAACACTAGGTGAAAAAGTCCAGAGTCGCACTAATGTATGCTTATGCATGCGATTAGGAGGTTCCAATTGCACTAATTCTTTGGTAAGGGAGCGACTAGGGGTAAAACTCAGGGAAAAGTCATGTTGGCTCAAGGGATGGACACCTAGAGGGGTTGGGTTACTCCTGGAAGGTCTTGTGGCACCTGAGCGAATTTAGTAAGGTTGTTTGTCGGCTCCATTTCCTTAAGGTCACCTAGGAGGTTGAGTCTGCTCATAATTGCCCCTCATCTCATGTTTACCCTAGTTGGTCGGTTACTTGGGTAGATGTGAGGGGAGGGTGTGGCATTACAGGTGGTATCAGAGTGTGGTTGCACTCTCCTTGGGTAATATTTGATACCATAAGTGGTATCAGAGCATGGTTCAAACACTTGGACCGGATGGGTTGAATGCATGTTGTTATGTATGCATTGTCATGGTTAAGGTTGTCATGCATGAGGTCATTGCATGTAATTTGATGTCATTATGATTTTATTGGTATGTTATGATGTTGATGTGTTGGTCGAGATAGAGCAAGAGATGCAGATCATCAGAGCGAGGTTGCTGCACTAGACTTCAGAGTAAGAGTAGACCGTCATACAAGTTCGTATGTCAGCATGCAGGTATGTTGGTTAATGGTTGTTATAAGAACTAGGGTTGTGTATATGCTCATCATTCTATTTTTGTTATGGTTACATGTATGATAAATGCTAGTTGATTAGTGTGATCATGTGTACCTGGGTAGGTTAGTCTTGAAGGATAGTAACTTGTTGCTATGTGCATTGTTGTTGTATGCACGATGGTTATGGTCATTGTACTTAGGATCTTGATGTTATATGTATCATGTTAATTGGGATTTTCCTATGCATATGGTTATGGTCATTACATTCAGGTATGAGTAGATATACTTGTGATATTATGTAATCACTAATCTAGACTGAGTGTTCATATGTGATTGTTATGCATGAACGACAATAGTTTATGAGTTTATGATGTGAACATGTTAGCTAGTTACTGTTATGGATATCATCACCTTAATTAAGTTTGGGTTGATATGTTGCGAAGTTATATTGTGCTAATCTAGATTGATTTTGCAGACAAGATAACCTCCCATGAGATACATTGAGGTATGAGTTTGATTATGTCATCTATTTGGTGTTGAGTGTTTGATTATGTCATCGATTTGGTATGAGTTTTCTTATGTCTTCTACTTGGTCCTTGAATGTTTGATGATGTCATCTATTTGGTGTTTCAGTGTTTGGTGTCTATTATGTCGTCTATCTATTGTTTGAATGTTTGACTAGCTACATGATATGAGTTTGTATCTATAATATTGCATAAAGGAATGATCTAGTTCGAGATGGTTTCACTAGCACATATGTGTTGAGAAAATTTGATATGTACTTGAGTGTAAGTATGTGATAGTTGTAGCATTATGTATTATGACTGATGAATGTGAGTTGATTGTTGATTATGACATGGTAGTTAGACTTGGTAAATGTTTATTCAAATTAATAGATATGATATCTTGATATTTGGAACAGGGGGTTGACATGTGTGTTCAATTACAAGTCAGTGTGCTTGGCACAACAAGGTAAGATAACTGGTATATTGTTATATTTATTTATACACTAACAATTATGTGTTTATGGCAGTATGATACAAGGAATTTCATGGCAAAGATATTGCCATGGAATCTTGGAGAAGGCTCAGGTTGAGCTTTCCTTTGTGAGTATTGGGAACCATGGGGATTGAGTCATGGTATTTGTTGCTAGTATTGTGCTTTCAATATTTTTTTATTGGTTGAGGTTGATTTGTGGCTTTGTTTATGTCTAGTGTATGGCCATACCACTTTTCTTGAGGTGTTGTATTGTTATTGTTTTTCATGGGTTTTCTCTTGGTTGCTTTTGGTTCTTGCATTTGTTTTGTTTTGAGAGTACTGGGGATTGGTTGGGAAAGAGGAAAGTTAGTGGAGCTCGGGGAGAGATGAATGAAACCTAACAGGTAATGTAAGACTCAGATGAAGCACGGTGTATGTATAAGGGCAGTTGAAGGCAAGAGTACGACAATTGGTTGGATTGGTGGGGTCCATTGGGGTAAATGGACGAGGGCAGGACAATCATGAGAAAGGTAATAGGAAAGGTAAATAAAATGGATTTGAGGCATCAAATGCCTTGGCTAAGTTGGGAACTGTTGTTCTCAATGTTGTGCATGATGTGGAAGGATAAAGGGAGTTCTCTTAACCTTGACATTATGATATATGATAATTATGTGGTGATCGTGATTATGCTAACGTCCATATCTATATACATGGATATATGTATGTCATTGTCTGACATGATCGTCCTAGATCATGATTGTTTTATGTTGATTTTTATATGTATAATGTATGTATGTCATTGTCTGACAGGGTCATCGGGAACCGTTCTTGTGGAGGAATGGCTGCTTATGCAGGTGAATGGCATGAAGAGATTCCCGGTTCATGAGAAATCAAGTGGGAAGAGTAGTCCTGACAAATCTATGAGGTAAATGTCATGTGGTTATGAATTGATATTATGTGATTATACTATGTATATGTTTATGTTATGGACAAGCTATGTTGGGGGATATATCAACAAAATGAAAGCAGTGTACTTGCGACATTCTGGGACAAGCATGGATAAGACACTAGAACCAAGGTTTCTTGGTAGGGACAGTGTCATCTTAGCAGATGCAGTATTGTGTATATATGATGTTGTGTTCATGTAGCATATATAGTGTTATGTGCATGATTTCATATGCAGTGCTAGGTACCGATGGTGCTAAGTACATGTTGTATATGCAATGCTATGCAAATGTTGTGAAAGCAATGTTATGTACATTTGGTGCAATCTACATGTTATATGTGTGATGTTATGTACATATGGTGCAGTGTACAAGTTTTACATGTGGTGTTGTGCACATATGGTGCAATGTGCATAATTGTACATGTACTGTTACGTGCATGTGTGTTATGTATATGTGGTACATGTGGTGTTGTGTACATGTTGTGCAGATGGTGTTGTTTACAAGTGGTGTTATGTACACATCATATAGCTGGTATTGTGTACACGTTGTGCAGGTGGTGCGGTGTACATGTGGTGCTATGCACACATTGTGCAGGTGGTGTCATGTACGTGTGGCATTGTGTACACATTGTGCAGGTGGCGATGTGTACATGTTGTACATGTGGTATTGTGTACATGTCGTACATGTTTCGTTATGTATATTTGGCATGGTGTTATAGCCATTGTGTAGTCATTTTATCGCGAGATGTGTATTCATGGTATTTTACAGTGTGCAAATATATATATTATTGTTATACACCAGGTGTAGGTGTATGTGTTGTGGTGTACACTGGGTGTAGGTGTATGTGTCGTGTTGTACACCAGATGTAAGTGTATGTGTTGTGTTGTACACCAAGTGTAGTTGTATGTGTCATGTTGTGTACCGGGTGTAGGTGTATGTGTTGTGTTGTACACTGGGTGTAGGCGTATGTGTTGTGTTGTATATAATGTATGTGTATATGTTGTACGTTGTGATGGGACATGAATGTATGGGATTGTCTGGGCTCTTGTTGTTGTTATTGAGGGTTGGGGCAGTTTAGTATCGAGATACACTTGTTCCTGATTTTGAGGGAGGAGGCGATTTAGACTCTGGATTCCCTTGTTGCTTAAAGAGAATGCACTGGGTGCTTGTCAGGTGTGTGTACAGAAAGGATAAAGAGCAAAGGAAAAAGCAAAGAACCATTTGAAAGATAAGTATCAGTATTTTATTTGAGTTTTAATTATGCATGTGTTCTATGATTTTGGTTTATGATGGTTACATGTGATTTATGATTCTGATTTATGGTGGTTACATGTGATATATGATTTTGATTATTATGGTTGCATTTGAGCTAACCGAATGTGATATATTTATATGTTTATACATGATGATTTGGTTAAGGACCCGGTTTGACTTGTTGTGACAGGAAGTAAATAGAATTGCAAGTGTACCTTATTGATGGGCCACCAATGAGGTATGATTTGAATTTATTTCAATTCCTTTTGAGTCTAATGGAAATTATGTGTTTGGTACAGGAAAGCATGAAAGTGTCTGGTTTGGGGTGGTTGAAACTGACCACAAGGATTAGTAGCGACAAAAGGAATTGAAACAGGTAGTAGTATGCTGGTAAAGAATTTAGGAACAGGCCCATTGTGGGACACTGGTACCCAATAGTGTCCCTTGATTTCCATGAGCATGATATGATTGGTATGATGGTTTTGATCCAGGGATATGCCTTGGTTTTTGGACCTTCCGATGCAAGAAACCTTGCCAAGGGATGGATCGCCCAGGATAGGGGATGCTGGGGAACTTGGAAGGTGATTGACTACATGGAAGAGGTTGACCGGATTTCCTGAGGGACGGTGTAGCAGAGAAGGGAAGGTTAGGGAATGCATTTTTTTTGTCCTTAACATTGCAAGAAGGAATCAGATTCACATTGGGAGTGTGCCCTGGAAAAATGAGCCGATAACTGTTCACTAAGAGAAGAATAGTGCAGGATTATAGCACTCGACATTGGATGCAAGTTTGAATTTGGCAGTGGATTCTAGACTTCCTGGGAAGGAGATGAATCCTGGTACTACTTTTGAGGGTGGAGGTGTGAGCCTCTAGAATCCCTTGTTGTGGATGCATACATCATATCATTTCATTCGTTGGTTAAGCATATGTGCATATGTGTATTTCTTAGGGGTAAAATTCATAGGTGGTAGTTGGAGTAAATCCCTCTCGGGCCTACCCGAGACCCAAGGCAGACAATCATATTAGCTGCAACATTCACAAAGAAACTACACACATGTTCATACTAATGCTTAATTGACAAAGTGAGATATTGAAGGATTACCTCAATGTATATAGAAGATCTGTTGGAGAGCGCTAGGCAGTGTGGTGGAAGTCCTCCTCACCAGCTCCAAGTCTGAATCCTACAAACAAACAAAGAACAAGTGTAATCTTCAAAGTTTTATCACTACTAGCAATTAAACAAGTACATAACCAAACATTTAACTATGTAGATATGAGCCACTTATATCATGTGTCATAAACAAATAAACAATAGATGCATCAATAAAACACCATGTGGACAAAATAGAGGCAGTTCTATTATTAAGAGAAGGAATATTACAAACATTAGTTTGGTTAAGCTTCCCTCAATCTTCTGAATCCTCTCTCTCTCTCCTCGATATCCGAGTGTGATAATACTTAGGCCAAGAGCTCTCAATGAACCTTGTCAATCATGAAGCTTCACACTCAACAACAAAAGTACGCTCTTCACACAATCAACCTTTTGACCTTTGACAATGAGCCCTAGCCTCCAATTTATAAGAATTTGGGATGACTAATCTTTCCATTCTTCTCCATTAATGCGAATAGGGAAAAATCCATAATGTTTCCATGCTTTTCCTAGATTTTTCCCTCTTTGGATACTCAATTGGTTTTAGTAATGTCCAATCAGAGGCCCGCACAGCATGTTGCTGCTTTTTGAACTGACTCCTTGAGAAAAAGAAGGAAATGTCAGTCAGTTACTGCAGATTTTGTCCCTTTTGCTTCATGAAACACGGGTAACACTACCCCTTTGGCAAGACAGTGCATTAACCTAGGCACTAATGCTCCCTTAAAGAGGCATGGATGCGTTATAACTTGACCTAGCTATCTCTAGGGTGCGTTACCTTGGAAAAATAGGTCTCTATCTAGGTCATTTTCTCCTTCCATGTATCCTTCTCCTATGAGCTGATGAGGATGTCATTTGTACTTTAACAGATGCCCCCTAAAGTGTGAGGTTAGAGGCGAAGACAATGGTCGAAATACTTTATAATATGTGTAGTAGAGCGAGAGGAGTTGGAGGACTGAGGAAAACCTGAAACAAACAACATATGTCAAAAAATATAAATATTTGTCTTGAGTCGAGCATTCCCATGCTCAGTAGCTATATCAAAATGATTTCTCTAGGAAGAGATATGACCACTATGTCCACCGATAAGCACAATGTGGAAGCTTGTGTCATGACAAGATTAATCTGATAATCTGTCTCTGAAAACAATATAAAAGCTTGGGAGAGGAAACAAAGCTGAATGATGTAAGCCTCAACCCAAGGTCTCGGTCGCCGCTTCACTAAACTGCATATTTACGCACATGTGAATAAAGGAGTTGTATTTGAACATGCAAGAAATAGTCTGATTACCAGTCAATGATGAAAATTGTTAACAGACACGAGGATGGCCACCGATAAGGATGATGGTCTCCAAGATGCACATTACAATCTAGCAAGTGTGAATAAATGGTGTTGAAGTCAAAGACTCGTAGAATCATTTGACTGAGAGCCAACGATGAAATCCCCCAATCAAACACAAGGTAACCTACCACTGAGGTCTGAAAGTTCCAGGGTACTGATATGTTTATGGGTCAGCTTCCTAGATAAGGTGTTGAAGTCGATAGGAAGAGATTTGTCAAAAGGCAGGCAATGAGGTGTCCTACATCAGTTGACACGAAATGGGAAAAAGATGATTTTGTTTTGAATATAGTCAAGAGAAAATGGTACTAACTGACGACGGAAAATGATTTATGGCATATGTTGGCTTGGCTGATACAGGAAGCAGTAGATAGCGAGATCTCTTGAACAATGGAAGGCACAATAAACAAGGTACCATGCAGCTTAGGCTTATGAACACCAAAGAGTGTTAGGTTTCACCAATGCAGGGACATCGACATACGAAGGCTAAACTCATAGAATGGTAGGGTTCGGCTAATTACGATAGAATTTTCTGGGAAGTGCCATGTTCAAGGTGTTGCTGCCAAATCGACTTTCAAAGTATAAAAGAATAAGTATCCACTTTGTCCAAATTTTCCCCATTTGATTAGGTTTAACGAGTCCAAAAGGGTAAACTTGGTGATCTTTTCATATTTAGGGAGTCTAAAAAACATCGTAAAAGACAACTCAAGGGGGTACCTTTGTCATGGTTGATAACCGGGTGCGACAAAGGAAGAATAGTATGCCCGACACAATTCATTTTCCGTAAGTTGGTCCATTGAATCTAGATAAAGTGATAAACCTATGTTCAACGTATGTCTACCTCATCTTGTTATGAGTATGAGGAGATGGAGTAAGCTCAATATTCTTCATGAAGTTTTAACGAGTCAGACAAAGAAAAACTAGATCATCTTCATGAAATTTTAACGAGTCCGACGGAGAAAAACTCGGTGACTTTTTCGGTTTTTTAACGAGCTAGAAAAAATATGGAAAAGAATGGCTCATAGTTCTTCATCGTGGTAGTTTAGCGAGCCTGATGAAGGAAAATTGGGGTTTTTTCATTTTTAGGAGCTACAAAAAGTCCCTAAAAAGAAGAATTGTTTTGGGTCAAGCATGGTAAAATCTGCATATAAACACTGACAATTCATTAGAGCATCATTAAATTCAATAAAACAACAATTGCATAAAAAATAACGGAAATTTACCAATTTAAAATGACTAGCTAAGTGAGTCATACCTCCAAAATGTCTATACGAAGGAAAATGACCTTCATTTTCACTATTTGTGTGTTGTGAAAGAGCTATGGAGCGAAAAAAGAGGTGAAACTTCTACTGTCGATTGTGGACGATCCGAGAAACAATTTTCGATTCCGTCAGTTCTAGGCAAGATCTTGAACCTTTATCTAGCTTTCCATTGGTATTTTCAATGTTTTTAATGGTTCAAAACTGAATTTTGAGCAATCCCTAAATATTTTAGGCGGGTAACGCGGGTGCCTAGTGGTAGGGCCACGTTAAAAACACTGCTCATTAAGGGACAGTGCGTTAGCATGCTCTGCTTGGCACAGAGCCCCACGTTAGTCGGCCTAAACAATTTTTAAGCTTAGTTTTCTCCAGTTTGCAGTGATTTGGCCAACAACTGATCCATTGAAAGCTTGATTTTTGTAGGTGAAAAGCTTTTACTATGAGTGTCTGGCGCGAAAGAGAGCACAAGAGAGAGGAACGGGAAATGGTTATTGATCCGACATGTTTGTATGTTCTCTGGAGATGCAAATTACTCAAATATGCCAAATTAGAAATGATGAAAGGGTAGGAGGACCTTATGAGTTGGATAATCCAGCGGTGGGATGAGCAGCATCATGTATTTCGCATCAGGGGTCATGGGCTCACGATAGAGAAGGAAGATATCTACTTTATGACAAGCCTATCATGTAGAGGGCTGAGGCCCAATATGAGAGGATTGGGAGTTGATCCCCGAACCACCATGGGGTTGATATAGGCTCATTGTACTAACTGCGTCAGTGAGTAACCAGATTCATATAGCACGGGTGGCCTCAATACTAATGAGATCATTGCTGTGGATGATCATCCGCTTGGCATGGGCCAAGAGTCAAAATGTGGCCACCAAGGCCCATGTAATACTAGCGTTGGATTGCCTGTAACCACATATATTTGATTGGTGCGAAGGTGTTGTCCGCCGAGTTCGAGAAGAGTTGACAACCTACAAGACCTGGTCCCAAAGAGAGTTTGGGTATGGCACATTAATTGTCTTATTCATAATAGAGAGAGTGCCCGTTATGAGGCCTCAGATGATCATGGATTTTGTGAGACCACAAGAGCCTAGATAGGGTCGTTGGTCCGCCTTGATGTCGTGGACTAGAGAGGGTCCACTCTGCCATTTCTTCGATGATGCCTTCTTTGAGTGGATTAACAACTAGATCCTGATGATCGAGGATTATCCTTATGCAGGGATGAACTTCACAGGAGATCCGGAGTTGAGATTGCCACCTGACACTCAGTGGCGGCCAATAGGTAAGAATAGAAATCAACTACTTTAAGTATTTTTTGTCTTTTGAATATTTATGCAATTTTTTGTTTGTTTAATGGGTGAAAAATAATTTTGACATGAAGCACATTGCTTGGCAGAGATGTGGCACCCGTTCGACCTACTGGAGCCCCTCGCTATGCACGACGAGGAATGCAGCTACCTGGGGCTGGAGCAACAACAGAGGCTGCGACAGCCGTTAAAGAGGGAGATGATACATGCAGTTTGCACGAGATTGCCAAGAACCTCGAAGGATTGAGTATGGGTGTGCCGCCTCTTCCCATGAGGGAAATCCTAATTCATCTACAACAACACACTGTGGGTGTGCCAGAGAGGTTCTTGGTGCCTTTGAGGAGGCTATCTAGAGCAGTTATCTGATATCATGAGTAGAAGGCTCAACAAGAGTAGATATAGATGTATATATGTTAGAGCGAGGCTTATAAGAGCCAATTTTGTATAAAACACTCAAGTTTTGAAGAGTTTTTTGATGTAACCGACTAGACATCACACACACACACATATACATATTTTGGCGATTTTTTTTTTTAATTTTTTAATTTTTAATTTTTTTTTATTTTTTTTATTTTTATTTTTATTTTTATTTTTATTTTTATTTTTATTTTTATTTATTTATTTATTTATTTATTTATTTTTTTTTTTTTTATTTATTTATGTAATTTTCATGCATGAATCTTTCTATAGTAAATGCGACAAATGCTAATCCAATACATAATTTTCTAACGAATCAGCTAATGCATTAGATTCTCTAGGAATGTGTTCAAAAGTAATGAATTGAAATTGACGTTCCAGAAGTCGTACCCTCAAGTAATAACATAATAAGAAAGGATGTCGGACGCGATAAAAGTTGTTCAAATGCATAACGACTAGCTGGGAATCTAACCGGACCACCAGATTGGAGTTGTCGCGAGATGCACTTCAGTGAGGAGTTGGATCACCGACATGTATTCAGAAATATTATTGGTGGCATCGCCAAGGAAGATTCCCCCAGAACCAAGTAGTTACGACTAAGGTGTATAAAGGACCCAAGCGGCTAATGCAATGTGCTATGTGTGACGACTGGCACCATCCGCATATCAAACGTATGGAAAGGATGACGAATACATCTGTGTAAAAGAAGAGAGCCCATATGAGAAAAATACTCAAAAACCCAAAATATTCTAGACACACCAAAAAAAGACAAAACTTATATACATAAAATTACAAAGCAGATGCCTAGTGGGACACTAGGTGAAATACTTCTTCAGATAGAGCTCGTTGCGGGGCTCGGTGAACAGAATTCCAATACAGTCCTGAAGTTCATGGGCCCCTTTAGAAAGGACCTTCGTGATGACATATGGACCGAGCCATAATGGTTGAAGTGTTCCTATGGGTCAATTATGGGAAGATCCGACAACAATTTGATGAAGACTAGATATTTCTTAGCTTTGGCAGCAACGAAAACCAAGTCAAACTGTTGGAGGATTAGAATCCATTTGGAATATTTTCCTTCAATGATCCGACGAGACAAGATGTGTCCCATGGTATTCTCCAAAGCAATGATGGTAGTCTGCGGCTGCAATATGTAGTGTCGAAGGCGAGTGACAGCAAAGACCACCGCGAGTGATAGTTTCTCCACATGCGAATATTGTAATTAAAATCCAATGAGACATTTTGACAGATAATAAATCACATGTTCATTATCATCATCGTGAACTTGAACCAAAACCATTCTCAGGGAGGATGGTGAGGCTTCCAGGTAGAAGAGAAAGTTGCGCGAATAGTTGGGGGCACTAAGAAGCAGGGCGGAAGCGAGTGCCCATTTCAGGACGTCAAACGAAAGTTGAGCTTGATCATCCCACAAATATGGTTCCCCTTTCTTGAGTAAGCGCATGAAGCCTTTCATCATCTCGACATAGTTTACGATGAAGCGACATAAGAAGTTTGCCTTCCCTTGCAAACATTGGAGTTGTAGAATGGATTATGGCACAGGTAATTCAATAATTGCCCTTATCTTATCAGGATCAACCCTAATTGTTGAACCCTTGGTTAAACTGAGAGGGGGGGTGAATCAGTTTAATGCAGTCATGTTCTTATTAAAATTTCTTTTATACTCATTCACATCATCATTTTGTGATCAACTTAATATACAATGGAACAAAAATATTTATAGATGAGCAACAGGTATCAAGTAGAATAAATACAGAGTATCAACACATAATCATCATGCATATAGACAACATATATAAGTGGAAACCCATAAGGGAGAAAACCACATCTTATTATTGTTGTGATGCAAAGGCAAGCTCCAACTCCCTCTCACCACTGATTTTCTGTAGGCTCCTACCTACAGGAGGCAACAACCTCAATTCTGCAAGCTACAACTTGCAAGGAAGCTCCAACTCCCATCTATTTTCTGTAGGCTACAACCTACAGGAGGCTCCTACCTCAGCCAGCTACCACTGACATCTATCAAGCTACAACTTGATATGGAAGCACCCACTTCCTCACTCTTTCAAAAAAAACACATGCTGATTTACCTGGATATCAACTCTATTCTGTTCCTTCTTCACTGCTGTCCACCAGCCTTCATATCTGCCTTATATCATCTCTGAATCTTCACAGCTTCTCTATCTGCTCCTCCTTCTTCTTACCCTCTCTGCCTCATTTCTTCATTCTCTCTCTCTCTCTTTTTTTTTTCATATCTATGTGACATCATTTATAGAGATTACCTTATGACTGTTTGTATTCCACAGGGAATTCGAAGTGCATAGGTATGACTCTTTGCCTTTCACCTTCTCGTTTTCTTGCCTGGCACATTCAGAAAAAACATAACAATATGTATACATTTCAATATTACAGTGGGGTATTTCTTTGCCCACGGAGACTTGCCTTTGCATCACAAAAAATATAAAATTAATTAGAACATTTACATTTACATTTGCAACGGATATATCTCATTCAACCCTTTCAGTTCTCAACTCACAGTATGTTTGTCTTTTCTGCTGCTGTAGTGTAACAAACCCACATTTTCATTCCTGTGCATGTAAGAATGCATCTCCAATATCAACCAAAATATGTCCATATCGGCAACCTCATAATTCATAACGCAAAAGCTTTCCTTTTCCACCACTGTGGCAAAATCCTGTATCAAGAGTTCATTTTATGGAAGCGCCCAATAAATATTTTCTTTGGCTTAAACATCAACGTAAATCTTCGGCCAACACTAACACTAGTGGTCTCCACAGCTTGCCAATATAAAAGGTTCATCCACAATTATATATGCGCCTTCACATCTTATAACTTACCAAGGTTTGACTTTGGTTTAACCAGCGTGCCTACAACTTTCGGTCCTAGCATTTCATACAAACTCAGACTTTGATTAAAGGCCAAACACTAGCATATATTAAAGTTTTTATATGCTCACTCATTTAAATAACTTCGGCACTAGACCTATCATCTTAGACTTTTAAAAGTCAAAAAGGTCCAACATAGCTCGGACTTTAGGTTAAAATCCATGTCTCGGTTTGACCACACCATATCACAACACTCAACCAGAGCTTAAACTTTATATTATAAAGGTTAACATAATACCTCTACGCACCAAGTCTGCCTCTCGTTCGTGGGCCATTTTCAATTCTACACACTATTAGATCGGACGGTTGGTATCCCGTCGCATCCCAACTCAACAAATCAACGGTGTACTCTTTCCCTCGGGCCCACATGTCAAATAATTAACAAACTTTCATTGTTTGGCTTTGTTAAACCCAAGGTAACCATATAACCTGATACATACAAATGTCTGGCCCACAACATATTTCAAACCATATATGATAACAACACCATGCCTTTATGCCCGTTAACATCCGTGCAATTTAATGATGTGAATGTCGTCGATCTCCGATGGCTAGAAATCGGACGGAAATCGCATTTTTTTAACCGCAGAACCTTAGCATGAAAATATTTTGCGAAACTCGTGGTTTTTAAATACCACTTAAAACTATGTGTCACACGCAGACCCTTATCGCATTTTTTTTTTCAATTCTGCTTACCATTTTAAACATATGCGAAAACCACCAGTCTTCGCCTCAAACCCGCTTTTACTGTTTCAATAGTTCTCTTTTATTTTATGTTTCGCTCATGGTTCTACTAACGCCTCCTCTAGCTTGTAAAACCATATTTTAATGTAGCTCCTCCACGAATCGCTCAATTCATTGTTCATGGTTCTATGGCGTCGTTACCTCAAGGCATCAACGCACCATCACTTCGATTGTTGTTGTTCACAGCTCCATTACTTTTCCTGCGCCTTTATCATTCCTCACTCATGACTGCATTCAATCCAAGTATGCGAACAACTCAATCCTTTCCACACATATTCCACTTGCCTTTTTACAACTGTATCCTTAGGACTCCATCGCATCACCATTCTTTGTTCACAATTTCATCGACCTTCATTTACCATTCCTCTGAATAAATAAATTCACAGCATCAATGCAATTGATTTCTGCCCTCTGATTTCCTTCGAACAGTTCACCGTTGCATAATACAATGCTCCAACATGTCGATTTCATTCAACTATATGTTCCATTCAATATTCCTGCACGGAAGCCCTTACCTCAACTTCTCCTTGCATATGAACTCATGATTCATAGTCTCGTCTCAGAACATTTTACATACAACCCCATATCGAATTCTAGATTAGGAATTCGTATTTCTTGCTGTGGTCATCGATCCTTGCAGCAAGATTTCTGCAACTTCCTCAAAGGTATATGTAGCCCTTGTTGCATTCAACTTAAAACCCCATGATGGATATTAACAGTGCCTCATTAATGAACATCGATTTTCCAATTACATACAGAGCATCATTAAAACCCCAATTACAGAGTCTTATTCATACATAGTTCACGGAGATTCAAAACATTCTCACACATAAATGAAATCAATCAATGCTCATGTAATATTGAAACCAATGCTTTCATAGATACAAATGAATCCACTTACAAACTTCTTGTTTGGCCAGATCTTCAATTCGATGGCCCTTCTACCTCACTACTTTGTCTCTCTAGATCTACTACTTCTACTTCTTTGCTCCTTTGAATGATAGTCCACGTGTTGCTCATGTCTTCTCCTTTGCCATCAGTGACAATATTTACAACACTAATCCCATGCTTGGGGACAATGGATCCAAGAATACGTCTAGACTCGACAAAAAATATGCATTTATGCAGATTCAAACAAATGTTGTAGAACATACACCGAGCAAATATTTCTCTAAGATGCGTAAGGTGATGATCTCATTTCTTGGAATGAGCTGGAAGATCATCTAAATAAGCTTGTACAATGTGCCTGATATTGTGAAATGCATAGTCCATGGCCCTTTGAAAAGTGGCTCCAACATTCTTTAGACAGAATGGGAGATTTCGATACATACATGTGCCCCAAGTACAAATGAAGGTGGTTTTGTGTTGGTCATCCTTTTTAATCGCAATATGGTTATATCCCGAAAATCCATCCATAAAGGAGAAATATTCGCTTCCGGCACAATCGTCGATAATCTGATCTATAAATGGAGTCAGATAATTGTCTTTTGGACAAGTGGCGTTTAGATCGCGATAGTAAAAAAAGACTCGGATGGTGCCTTGTTTCTTATCTATGGAAATCGGATTGGATACCCATTCCGTCAAAGGAACGGGATAGATGAAACCAACATGTAATATTTTTTCGACTTCTGTCTCGATAGTTGCTACTTTGTGAGGGTGGACAGGTCGAAGCTTTTGCCGAACAGGCTTGACATTGTCGTAAATCTTGATTTCATGCTTGACTATAGAAGGATCTATGTCGAGCATTTCATCATAAGAGCAAGAAAATACATTGTAGAGGTATTTAAAAAGGGATGTGAAGCATGCAATTTCCTCTAGACTGCAATCTTCTCCAATCTGTATATTTTCCATGATACCTGTTTTGACCAAGATATCTATGAGCATGGTCTTAGAAAGATTTCCAATGTTACCTTCTACATCGATAGTTTGAACAGTCGTATAAGAGGATGGAACGATCTTAGGTGGGTCAAAAGACAATATTTGTATAGTGATCGTGTCCGAATAAGACATCGAAGGGAGATGGTGAAACTCTTCCTAAGGTCGTTCCTTTAGAGACTTGATCTCTCAGATAGCTTCGTCCGTAGGCAGGACTTCATAGAGGAGATCCTTAGAAGGAACTGTGTTGGGCGGGAGGGTGGTACCATTGGTTGAAACCAAAGTGATGGAGGGTTCAGATGTTGATTGGATGGCTTGATAAGCTAACTTAGCTGGTGATAGGGGCATCTGATCTCCGTAGGAATCAATTTCTAAAGACGTCGGTAGGATCCATGGATAGATAGAGCCATCCAAGATGGTGGATATCATTTAAACCGTGTGTGTAACCTCAGGCGACTGGAGAGAAAAGCAACCCATCAGGGAAGATGCCTTCAGAATACTGGTACCGACACTAACATAAGAGTTAGGAACTCCTCCTACTAAGGGCACAATGCTACTAGGTAATGTGGAATAATTAGGGGTGCAAAAAGATAGTTGGTCCACTGTGACTATGTCCCCATCCAATGGAAAAATGATGAGTCAGAAAACTAAAGAGACAATGGTAGTCATCGCATAAGACCAACTATGACCCAAAAGAATATTATAGTCGAGATGACGATCTATGACTTCGATGTCCACAGTTATCATTTTCCCATTAAGTGTAATGGGGTAGCTAGCAAGGTAGCCCTTTGGGAGGAAGGCATGTACATCGAATTATTTGAGGGAATTCGACGATGGAGACAAAGTAGGAGAACCCAAAGCGAGCCAGCATAGGGTTGACATTACGCAGGTTGAAGCACCTTCATTTATGATAATGCGATGGATTGGCCTGGAACCTGGAAAGTAAGCTGGTGTGAAAGGAGAGGTTTACATTTTTCCATGTCGAAGATGGCTAGCATAGAATATTGGGGGTAAATTCCACCAATGGCTGAAAGCAGATCTTTCCTTTGCGTTGGGCAGGTTTGCAACACTTAGAGTGCAGACATAGATGACGGTGCTTGCGCCAAGTCTTATATAATGTTGTAGTTTTGGGCAGCACATGCAAAGGTGTTATGAGTCGTGTGTCGAAGGGTCCCTTTGGGGGGATGAATGACAGGGTTAGTAGTAGGCCTTATGATATGAAGATAATTAGGCAGCGGTGGATTCGAACTTGAACGAGGTTCGTGAGCCTCGAAGACTAGATTTCCATAGGTTTTAGCTTAGGTTGGGAGTTTAATAGTCTCCATGTCATAAATGGCAGATGATCCTTCACCGGAAGGATGAGAACCACCATTTCTCCTTGTAGGGGGTTGTGGCGGGTTTGAAACCATGTGTTGTTGCTGTTGCAAATTAGGGAAGGGATTGTGAAGGACGGCAAGTGTCCTTCTAGAGTCCTTTTGCGTGATAAAATATGTGCATTCTTGAAGCTGAGGACATTTATATGTCAATTGGTCCTCCGCACAAATTTTGCAAGGGAATATCATAGGTTTTTTTGTTTCCTTTGTCGTTTTTAGCAGCGTTTCTCTAATTTGGATTATTTCGAGTGTTGGGATGCTCTTCAGAAGGAGCAAAGTTTTTCTTATTCTTATTGTTCTTACCGCTAGGTTTTTGTGTAGACAGCACAAAGTGTACCTTAGCATTGGGAAGAGTAGTCGATTGGGTAGGGGCGGTGGCAGCCGAAGATGGTTGGGAAGCATGCCCCTTGAGTTGTTTTACAACTACACCGGAAATTGTACTAACGAGTCCATCAACCTACGCTCCAAGTAGCTGAGTAGAGGGAGGATTCAGGTTGTCAGGGGTGTGGGGGAGTAATTCATACAGTGTGCCAGATTGAAAATAGATGAGATCTAGATGTTGTGCACGATGGATGGATTGGTCTTTTGTGACTGCACCAGATAGGAAAACGTCTTTTGTAAGGGGTGGCAAGAGTGACTTGCAAAACCAGTTTGATAATAGATGATCTAGGATTGGCTCTTTAACTAACCTCTGCCTACGTCTCCATTCATGAATGTGATCGGAGATGTGGGTGGTAGTGTCTTGGTGCAACAATATTAAGAGTTCCGTTCCGGTTTCTTCTTGGATAGGTAATTGAAATTTCTTAAGAAATTTCGTTGCTAAGGAACCAAAATTATTGACTACAGCTCGTGGTATCTCAATGTACCATTTGGCAGCGTTTCCTGTGAGAGTGCGGGGAAAGAGCCTGAGTTGGATACTATCATCCACCATGGAATTAGAAACAAACCATAAATGAAAGGGGGTGATGTGCGTAGCCGGATCCTCCCCTCATTTCCCTTCGAACACTGGGATGTCTGATGGAATCTTATGCGGTACATGAGGCCAAAGAGGGTTATGATTGATGACATTGTTGGTCAATTTATATATATTGGGGATGTCTAAAGCTACCAAGAATGGCAATTGCGTGGTTTCCCCCGAGTCTAACCAAGGAGGTGTTGGTCGACCATTTGGACCGTAGGGCCCTCCCATCAAAGTGTTTCCAATGGGATAAGTAGGAATCCGCTGATAATAATTTCCAGCTTGTGGAGGTGTAGGAATGTAAGGTTGTTGTCCATAAGGGATATTGTAATGGGGGACAAACCACTGATTGTCACCAGGGTAATAGTTCCCCCCTTTCCCCAATTTTTTTTGGGGAAGGGTCACCCAAATAGACGTGCTAGAGTTAGCTTGTGGCATACTACTAGTCGCATAATTGACCATTGACATAGACCCTACACCATAAGGCTGACCACTATGGGGAATGGAATTAACAGTTGAGGAACTGCTTGTCCCATAGAATGTAGGGGTACAAAAGTGCCCCCTGGCATGTAAGTGTTGGTAACACTGTCCCCTGGCATAGTGGCTGTTAGCCACCTATAAAAATTTGTCATACCTAATGGTGGCTAAATATTTTTTAGCCTTCAAGAAACAATTCATTTCCAAATTGTGAGTTCTTGAAGTCTTATGATGACTTTTATCCTTGGTGTTAATCTTCACTGCTGTTTCATTTTTTACCTTCAAGTACCTGATGTTTACTAAGAGAAAGATTGCTTAAGAAACCCCATTTTTCATCATTTACACTTCTTCATTTCCTTATCTGTTTCATCCATTAATCCTTTAATTTACCTCTTATCCCTTCAAATTTCCCTTTAAAGCCTTGTGAAATCCCTTTATAAGGTTTAAAACTCCATCTTTACCCCTATCAGAACCTCCAAATTCCTAAAAAAAACCCTTTAAAATCCTTGAAAATCTTCATTTTTTCATTTAGGCCTTAAACCCCTTTCGGCCTAGCCCTTAGCCCCTTTTCCTTATATGACCGAAGCCCCACAATCGGGTGCTTAAATGCCTAAAAACCATGTTCGAACCCCTACTTTCCTTCTATTTTCTTCATTCCCGACGTTTTGATTTAAACAAATCCTGACCGTTGATCTCCGCAGATCAACGACCATCAGGCTTTATTATTTCGCCTTTCCAATCACAATCGACAATTGCAAACTCTTTTACCCTTTCCCTTTTCTTATCTTCGATGCCGATCCTCCGATTTGATCTCAGCCATAAAATCCACAATAATCGACGGCTAAGATCTAATCACGCTCCGCACATAGCCCTCCATTATCGTACCCACTGATTTGATCCTGACCGTTGATCTCTCATATCGATCTGACGGTCAGCGCTTAATTGCACATCGCAAACTCAAAAGGCCCCGTTACTTTGGCCTTTCTTCTAATTTCTGATGCGATGTAATCTCAACCGTCCATTCCACCAGATACGACGGTTCCCGCTTCATCGCATCGCGCTCGTTCATTGCGTGATTCTCCACCATCCCGACCTCCGATTTAATCTCAGCCGTTGATCTTTCCAAATCCAACGGCCAACATTACTTCCGCTTTTCAAACCTCGCCCTTCTCATTTCTCCCCATTAACAGATCTCAACCGTCGATCTTCACGATCCGACGGCTCCCATTGATCCTCCGCTCTTATAAGACCCCTTTTTTCAAAGAAAAACCTTTCCGCCCTTTATATAAAGTTGGACTCTTCCTTTTCTCGTGTTTCTGTCTTGTTTTTACTTTCCGCTTCATCTTTTAATCTCCACCGTTCATTTCGAAGATCTGATGATCGGGACTTAACCCGACACAACTAACCTTTCTACATAAATTTCCGCCTCGCTACATATTCTTTTCACTACACGACAAAATAAAATATTGGTCCCACCACCTTTTCTCCACGCTTCTTATCCCCCATCGCGTTCTACCTGTGCCATCCGATCTCCCAAAGATCATCCAACGGTTGAAAATCCATATCGCGTAATTTTTGGCCTCCCTTCCCAGTGCGCTACTTCTGCGTGATATGGGCGGTTTTCAAAATCCACGTGTTAGTCGATGAGTGGTATCGCGTTCCAAAAGGCAATACCGCCTCCCCCCCATTTCACTGCGCGAAAACCATTTCCGGTTTTCCGCCAAAATTCTTCTCTCCACAACGATGCCTCTGCTTTTAATCTCCGCCGTCAATCTCTGAGATTGGATGGTCTTGTTTTAATCTCACCCCCATCCATCTAATCTCCCTAATGAATTCTTCGAGAGATCTCCACCGTTGATTCTTCTAATCCAACGGTCCTGGTTCCTCCGGCCACCCAAAAGGTTTTAACCTGATTTGTCCCTCCACAATGGTTTTTCTCCCTTTTTTCCGCTGTATACACTTACCTTCTCACTGCTCCGAAACACTTCCACCAACCTTCCAAAGCAGTTTAAACCATCTCTGCAGGATTTCCTACTAAGTTTTTGGTGTTTTTCAGGGTTATAATGGTGGTTAATCCGAGTATTTCCACAGTCACAGACATGTGACCAGTTCAGTCCAGAATGACGATTTTGTGACTCATATCGACGAGTAAAAGGAACCAGCAGGGTTTCCAAATTCATCTATCAGTGTATTGCGACCCTTGATCTTGAATGAAACCTTTCAACTGACAGAAAGCCACCTGTGCCAGTGAAACAAAACAAAAAAGAATATCAGTGCCAAAGATGAATATTATCGCTTAATCAAGCCTAAACAAAGATCTAAAGATAGATCACTGCGTTTATAAAACAGAGAATCAAATCAATCAAAGGAAGCCTCCACTGCCACATCAGAGGCTAAAATATCCTTTTAGCTACCAAAAGCGCCACTTACAGCTTCAACAAATCAAAAGAAGGCATAGTTATTGCCCAATCAGAAGATATGTGTCTAAAGACAGCTGAAAAGTTATTTCAAACCAAATAATATATTTTAATCTGTCAGTAAAGTTATTGTAAAAGATAAAAGGAGCCTTAAAGTCAATATTTCTTCCCACCAAGCCTAGAAATCAGAAACAGAGTAAATGAAATAGAGTTGTAATTCGATGCATCCCTGCCTTATGCCTTGCATGGTTTTCAAGGCTAGGAATTGCATTTATTATGAAATTAATGATACTCGAAACCTAGAAACTCTTCCACCTCCTCATTTCCTTATAAAATCTCCTTGAGGAGCACATTGAAAAAGGTTGGTCTCTAAATATCTGTTGCATGTAAATAGTTTTCTGAAGCTGTTGTAGCCCTGTTTGTAATTGAAGATACATAAGCTGAGATGAGAAGTTTGAAGCTGTAGAGACCCACTGGACTTGAAGATTGTAACTGGTTTGAACATCAAATACAAATAGCTGATTTATGGGATCCTGGTCTATGTCAATGGTGATGTGTTTCTCACTATGAATTGTTATTTTCTTTTTGTTTCCATTCTGTCCACTTTCTCTGATAAAGAACAACAAATATAGATTAAGATTTACTCTTGAAGTACCCTAAATCTCACTAAAAATCTTTATCCTTTATGTTTTCTCCTGATTGTTTATTTGAAGGTAATTCAATAGAGTATAACTAGTGAAGTGTTGGTAAGCCCATATTCCCTGAGTACAACTTGAGATTTTATCTTTGAATGTTCTTGAGAAGTTTTCTAATTAAATCTAAGCTAGAGAAGTTTATGGTTAGCCCTGTCCTCTAGTTTATCTCCAATACTTGCTTTGAAGAGTTCCCTTAAAAGTATGTTGAAAGTAGGCTAGTTTCAAAGTACTTACTTGTTCTTAGACTACTTTTTATGTTTATCATGAATGTTTTCCTTTTGAATACGCTGAAAGTAGGCTAAGTTAAAGTCTTTACTTGATCTTAAGCTATTCTAAGTGTTTTAAATGTTTTCTATTGAAAGTACATCAAAAGCAGGCTAGTTTAGAAGTACTTACCTGATCTTAGATTACCTTTATGTCTTTCCTTAAGTGCATGCCAAAAGCAGGATAGTTTCAAAGTAATTACTTGATCTTAGGCTGTTCTTTGTTTCTTCATATGTTTGATTTCCCTCACTTCATTTCTTATTGTCCCACCCCATAAAAACCAACTTAAAGAGATCCTTTGACATAGATGACTTTCCCCATAGATCACTCTTGAACCTTGCTGCTTCAATTAAATCCTCCTATGACTCCATAGCCCAATGGCTTAATACTGCACCTTGCCTATCTTATCAACTGAACCATTATTTCACCTACTTTCACCTTCACCCTTCATAAATACTTCCTTCATCTTCATTATATCCTTGCCCAACCAAAACCAAACAAAAACCCTTGTTCTTAATAACTAGCCTAATATCATACTAAAAGTCTTAAAGATCACATCTTTAAACACACTTATAGAGAGATCCCTCTCTGGATTCAGGAGGGCTAGATCCTAGAATCCCAAAGTGGTTCAAATGTAGTCTCTGAAGCTTAGTCTTGCCAATCTACTAAATTACAGAGGCCTAACATTTCCGGCGACCATACTGGGGACTATCTGAATAAAATCCTTAAAATAAACACTCAGTATTCATTACAGAATGAGTAGCTTTCTTCAAGCACTACCAAGCATGTTGGTGATCATGATAGGACTTGTTTGAATTAGTGGCAATCTAAGTACTTCTTAGGATTCTTACAGACCCTTATCAAACCTTGGAGAAATCATCTAGTAAGCCACAGAGTGACTCTGTTTGTCTCATCACCGTAGCTAAGTGCTGAAATAGATTTAGGACACTCTCATAGACCACAAGACTAGAAAAACTTAGAAAACCCAAAAATATTTCAGATTGGTAGTCTAACCTATTAATGGTGGTGGACCATAAAACATTTTACCTCTTAAAAAGCTAAAAATTTCCACCTAGCGACTCCACAATATTGAAAAGACCTAAAGACTCCACTGGGAAACCCTTTACTGTCATAACATCATATAAACTCAGTTAAGGAAACTTTAATGATTGAGTTGTCATGTTAAAAGATTAGTTAGCCTAACAAATATTGTCATACTTGGGTAAACTTTTCTTATCATTGGGTTTGCAAATATAGAATAGTGGCTTCTAGAAGAGTTCATACTAGAGCCTATCCTGACCCAAACTCTCCTGAGATAGTTGATAATCCTGAAAACATACTTAGGAACTCTCCTAAGGCTCAAGCTTCAACTGTTGTCAGACCAGTCCAAAGAGCTAATTCTGTTCTTGAAAACCTTGTAGCTCTACAAGATTCACAAGTTGACTTAAGAAACCCATTCAGAACTAGGTCACTTTATGATATAGATCAAATAAATTTTGAGTCTCCAACTTCATCCCAAGATAGAGGTGAACATCTTGGTAGCAGAGAAACTACCCCACCTTATTTGCATTTCCTTCATAATTTTGGTTTCTCTCATCCTAGATCTGCTCAACAATCTCTTGCTGGTCCATCCACTTCTGTTATCCATACACCCATTGTTCAAACTACACCATTCCATCAACCCCATCCTATCTTGCATCCCTCACCTGTAAACCCCCCACTTTTTCCACAACCTCCTATCATGGAAACATGGTATGCTCCCCTAGTCCTTCCTTTACCTCTAGTCAATTTTCCACAGGACTATCAGTCCAAGATACCATTATATGATACCAGTGGTACTACTACTGCTTCACAACATGTGGATAAAATGAATGACTACTTTGATAGAAATGAGATAGATGATGAATCTGTCAAACTCAGACTATTTGCTCAAATCTTAGGGGGAGAAGCAAGAAAGTGGTTCAAAGGCTTAACCCCTTACAGTATTAATGATCTTCAAGCTCTCCATCAGTTATTTCTAAACAAATGGGAAGTTAGAAAAAATCCTCTCCTAATACTTTCAGACTACAACAACCTCAAAAGAAATACTGGGGAAAGTGTTCAAAATTATTACACTAGGTTCAATAGTGTGTATAATGCATTGCCCCCAGACTTGAAACCTCCACAAGGCTCAGCCTTGGCCGAATTTCCTGAGGGATTTGATGCTGAAATGGCCTACCAGTTGAGAGAGAGAGACCTTTTGACTTTAGAAGACATGCATAAGGGGTCTCTAGTTGTGGAAGTAAATATGATTGAAAAAGGGCTAGGATGAGGAATGAAAAGAAAGTATCATTTAGAGAAGAATCTGCACCCTCCACATCTGGCTCAAAAATGGAAAGGATGATGGAAGAGATGATGAAAAAGATGAACATACTTGAGAGAGCACAAGCTAGAGAAAACCAATCAGCTCCCTAAAACAAAAATCAAAATCAATCTCAAAATCAAAATTAGAACTTTAGGAGAAATCAACCTCAAAACAGACAAAGAGAGGATGATCAACAGATCAGACCTCCTTTCCAAGAAAACTATGTAAGTGAAGTTGAAAAAACAATTGAACAAACAGAGGAAGATGACATAAACATGATGGGGGTAGACAATGATAATTTTGATGTTCCTCATAATAGAAAACAAGGTCTATACACACCCTATGATGATAAAAGAGCAGAGGATAAATGTTATTATCAAGAGATGGAAAATGTCATCATAGAGACCCCAAAAGAATATGACCTTAGGAGTAAAAAGAATCAGGAAGCTCCCAAGAACATAACCTCTGAAAACTCTGCAAAAAATAGCCCCGTGAACAAACCCAAAGTTACAAAACAAAAAGATAAAATAGTGGCTGTAAATTTTGATCAAAACAAATATAAATACACTCAAATTAATGAAAAACAAAGTGCAGACCTTCGCAACATTAGTACTTCAACTAGTGCTCCTATTAAAACAATTTTGACCAATGTAAACAAAGGAAATCAACAAGCTGATTTTGCTGATAATGTGGTGGCTAGCAAGCCTGAAACAAACATTTTAAGAAATCAGATTCCTTTTATTTTGGAACAGGAAATTTCCAAGATTAAAATATCTATTCCCCTCACTGAATTAGTCACCCAAGATGTCTATAGATCACAAATTTTGAAAGCCTTAAACTTAGGAGAAAATAATGACACTGTAAACCTCAATGATGACCAACCAGAGCTCTTATTTGGTCCTAAGATTGAAGGAAGATACCAAGAAGGGCTAGTTCCCCCATTTTATGTTAGTTTGAAAATTCATCACAAAATTTTACATAACGCTATGCATGACTCAGGGGCCTCTCACAACTTAATGCACAAAGCAATAATGGAGAGTCTAGGCCTTGAAATCACCAGACCATACAAAGATCTATACTCTTTTGACTCCAGTAGAGTAAAATGTCTAGGTTTGATCAAAGACCTTTGTGTGAACTTAGCTCAAATTCCAGCCAAGTGTTTAGTGATGGATATTGTAGTGGCTGATGTACCCCCCAAGTATAGTATGATTTTATCAAGATCATGGAGAGCTAAGTTACAAGGAACAATGCAAATGGATATGACATATGCTACTATCCCTGTTTTTAATCAAACTATAAGACTTTATAGGGAATCTCACATGCAATACATGGTTAGTAGCCAAGAAAGACTGGAAAAATCTCCTCTTTATTCTGTGCATACAGGCCTTGACTCATTTATTCTCTTCAATCATGAAAAATTTAATGAGCAAGAAACCTTAACTGACTTAGTGGCCACCCCTCACTGTAACATAGTGGCAGACACAGAAAGGGAGGAAGACAAGACAAAAGTATCAAAACAATTTGCCAAATCAGAAAATCATAGCAAACAAATCACAGGTCTAGGGCTACAAAATAGTCATCCATTGGTTGTCAACCTTGAGAGTCAAGAGAAGAGTCCTCAACATAACAATGAACATGAGGAACTAAACCAATTTCAACATACTGCTGACTCACAAGAGCAATCTAAAATCACAATAGATAAAGAGGATAGTAGTCAAACTAGTCCTCTTTGGAGTATGAGTTTTGATGGATCTTGTACTAAGAATGATGTCGGAGCAGACATATGGATACACAACACTGAAAAAAATCATGCTGAAGGGCATTCCTATAGATTAAGTTTTCAATATACAAACAACATAGCTGAATACGAAGCCCTCCTTTTAGGCCTACACTTATTGAAGAAATTAGGGGCCAAAAAGATAAAAGTTCATGGGGATTCAGAGTTGATTATTAGGCAAGTGAATGGAGAATATAGTGCCAAACACCCCAGACTTAGAGCCTATAGAAATGATGTCATGGACTTATTAAAAACATTTGATGAATTCCAACTTATATTTGTCCCAAGAAACCAAAATATCATTGCCAATGGTTTAGCCTTTGTTGTTAGAACTTGTCTAACACCTTATGAAACCAAGCAATGCACCACCCAAGTCAAATTTAGGCGAGCTTTCCAAGACAATGAAAAATACTGGCAGATATTTGATGGAGATAAACAAATAGAAGACTTCTTATAGTCCAGAAATGAATTTGAGCTACCAAGTTCAGAATCAGATTATGAAGCAGACTGTCCTATAGAAGAAAATTTACTTGATGAAGAAGTAAAGTCTCCAGAGATTGCTGATATAAATCTGTTATCTGATGAACTTGAACATACCACAGAGGTTAGTACATATTTAGAAAAAGAGAATTTAGAAATACTGCAATCTAACACTCAAAGCTTGCCAAAAGGACTGGTCCCACTAGAAGAGTTGTTTGATTTCAATGATGTTGCCAAAAAACCAAAACTGGAATCTGTTGAAACTGAAGCAGAAGAATGTAACATAGGCAGTGAACAAAAGAAAAAAATGATTAAACTGTCTAAAACATTGCCAGCTCACATTAAACTGAAATATATTGAGCTCTTTAAAGAATTTTCTGATGTTTTTGCATGGATTTATGAGGATATAAAGTCCTATGATATAGAAATAATTTAGCATAAGATACCCCTCAAAGAAAACCAGAAACCTTTTAAACAAAAATTGCGCAGAATTAACCCTATTCAATTACCTCTGGTTGAGAAAGAAATTAAGAAAATGTATGATGCTGGAATTATAGTCCCTATTAGATACTCAGAGTGGGTATCTAATCTTGTGTCAGTTAGGAAGAAAATAGGAGAAATAAGGCTTTGTATTGATTTTAGGAACTTAAACAGAGCCTCATTAAAAGACAACTACCCTTTACCCAAGACGGACCACATTTTACAAAATATAGTTGGTTCTAAAAGGATTTCTTTGTTAGATGGCTTCTCAAGTTACAATAAGATATTAGTACATCCTGATGATCAACTCAAAACAACTTTACTACACCTTGGGGTAATTTCATGTATGTGAAAATGCCTTTTGGTTTAATGAATGCTGGTGCTACATTTTAGAGAGCCATGGATATTGCATTCTCAGAAGAATTAGGCTTCTTCATCATTATTTATCTTGATGACATTACTGTTCTTTCCAAAACAGATGAAGAACACCTAGAATACTTGAGAAAAATCCTTGAGAAATGCAGAAAATTTGGAATATCTTTAAATCCAAAGAAAACAATGTTTGGTCTCCAAGAAGGCAAACTACTTGGACACATCATATCAGAAGAGGGGATAAAGATAGACCCAAAGAGGATTGATGGTATATTGCAAATCAACCATCCTAGAAACATCAAGGAACTTCAATCTTTCATTGGGAAGATTAATTTCTTGAGAAGGTTCATACCCAATCTGGCTGAACTCCTTAGAAACATAACAAAAATGCTCAAAAAAGAAGAAGGGGTTAAATGGACCTTAGAAGAAAAGAAATCATTTGAACTAGTAAAACAATCATTAACCAAAACACCAGTTCTCATTAGTCTTGATTTTACAAAGGATTTCTTCTTTTTTTCATTTGCATCAGAACACACAGTGGCTGCTGTCCTATTACAGAAAAACTTGGAGGGACAAGAGCAGCCAATTACATTCTTTAGTAAGGCATTAAGAGATGCACCTCTGAAGTACAATATTATGGAAAAACAAGCCTTTTCACTAGTCAAAGCCTTAAAAGACTTCAGAGTTTACATTTTACATTCCCACATAATTGCATTTGTGCCAAATTCAGTTGTAAAAGACATTTTAACCCAAGATCCAGATGGCAAAAGAGGAAAGTGGATTGCTGTGATACTTGAATATGATTTAGAAATCAAGCCCACTAAACTCATAAAAGGCCAAGGACTAGCAAGATTAATGGCTGAGTCTAATTTTGAAGCTCTTGATATAAACATGTTAGATGCATTAGATGAACAGGAGGAGTTGTCAACTCCAACTATTGAAGATTATTTTCTGAATTCATCTTGGTATGCTGATATTTTGTATGTTTTTCTCAATCTAAATGTTCCTCCTGGTTTGTCTAAAATGAAGGCAAGATTTTTAAAGTTGAAAGCTGTTAATTACTGCATTTTGGATAAATGTCTATATTGGAAAAATGGTAGTGGATTATTGCTTAAATGTTTGCTTGAGAATGATGCAGAGAAGATCAAGCATGAGTTCCATGAAGGAGAATGTGGAGGCCACCTCTATTGGAAGACAACTGCCAATAAAATCCTTAGAGCTGGTTACTATTGACCCATCCTCTTTCAAGATGTCCACAAAATGATTATTGCCTGTCACAAATTCCAACTCTTTGAAGGCAAAATAAAATTGCTTCCCTTACCCTTGCATCCAATCACTGTTGAAGCTCCTTTTCAACAGTGGGGTCTAGAATTCAATGGGAAAATCCATCCTCCCTCATCTGCCCAACATAGATGGATCCTCACTGCAACAGACTACTTTGCCAAATGGATAGAAGCCATCCCTTTTAGGCAAGCCAATGAATTTGTCATCATAAAATTCCTTGAAAATCATACCCTATCTAGATTTGGCTGTCCTAGGAAGATTATCACTGATAATGCTGCTACATTTGGATCCAAAAAGATGGTTGAGTTATGTCATAAATATCAAATTACATTGGGCCATTCTACTGCTTATTACCCACAAGGTAATGGGTTAGCAGAATCCTCAAACAAGAGTTTGGTGAACATAATCAAGAAGTTGCTGGAAGATTATAAGAAGTCATGGCACACAAAGCTAGTACATGCACTATGGGCTGACAAATTAACACTTAAGAAATCAATTAGAATGTCACCCTACCAGCTATTTTATGGAGCAGATGTAATTTTTCCAACCAGTCTAGGAGTGCCAGTCATAAAGCTGATCCAAGAAGTGCAGTCTGAAGGAAATGATATGACAAGAAGAATCAATCAGACTATACATTTTCAACAAACCAGGGAGGAAGTCTATAACAGAGCACTACACAAGCAAGAAAACATCAAGAAGCTGTTTGATAAAAGAACCAAGGCCAGTGATTTCACCATTGGTGACAAAGTTTTGAAGTGGGATTTCGGGAGAGAAGATAAGGGAAAACATGGAAAATTTGATAACTTATGGTTATGCCCTTATCTCATTCATTCTACTGCTAGTAACAATGCTCATTTATTGCAGGAAATGGATGGAACTGAACTTTTTGGAGGTCCTGTCAATGGCAGGGTGCTCAAGCATTACTTCTGTTAAGAGTTCTGAGTTCCAAGGCTTTTTACTTTCCATTGTAAATTATCATTGTCAAAATATTGCAATCAAAGCTAGAAGAATTAAAATACAAAAGACAAAATAAAATAGAGAAAAGAGGGCATAGATAAAAACAAGAAAGGTACAACCCCATACCAAAAAAGAGAGATAAAGTATGAAAGTGTGCAAGCTCAAATGCCACTCCTCAAAAACACACTTCTAGTTAGTCATACAGTCTAATCATGACTAATTAGCTTTTCAATTTACTGTTGATAGGTTAGTGAATTAGATCAGCCAAACAACTTAATATTGGCTTATTAGTAAGGTAGATTATGATAGAGAAACAATGGTTCTAAAAAGCTCAAAACTTGAACTAAAAAGAAAGAGAAGACAACTCAAACAAAATCAAAACCAGAGCTGAAGAATAATGAAAGATGTTTTTGATTTTCAGATCTTAAGCCTTCACAATTTTGTTTTAATTTTCTACAAATTTTAGTCTATGTGCAGCTTGTTTTTATGCCATAGATTTGCAACAAGCTAGACTGCTTAATCCTGACTTGACTGCTTTTAAATTTCTGTTCTAGAATGTAGAGAATAAAAGTCTGTTAGATAGTTTAATACTGGCAGATATTAGTTTAGGTAGAGAAATTTATGAGTTCAACTGCTCAATCTAAACTAATGGAGGAATAAGAGTAGACTTAGACTAGTTTTATGTTTTCAATAAAAGAATAAAATGATTGATGAAAATGTTTGCAAGTCCAAGTCCACCTTCTGAAGAAAAAATGTTAGGAAATAGGTTGTGTAGGTAGTTGTTTGGGAAAGAATTTTTCTATTGATATCAAATGTTCTAATCATCTTTCAAACAGCTGATCAAAGAAGAAGAAAAAGTGGCGAAGGTGCAAAGCCACTAATCTACATCTAGAGAATATTGTTTTGAGGTTTTTGACAGCTCTAAGGAGCTGCCATTCAAAGTTGGAGCCGCTGTTAGCCACCTATAAAATTTTTTCATACCTAATGGTGGCTAAATCTTTTTTAGCCTTCAAGAAACAATTCATTTCCAAATTGTGAGTTCTTGAAGTCTTATGATGACTTTTATCCTTGGTGTTAATCTTCATTGCTATTTCATTTTTTACCTTAAAATACCTGATGTTTACTAAGAGAAAGACTGCTTAAGAAACCCCATTTTTCATCATTTACACTTCTTCATTTACTTCTCCATTTCATCCATTAATCCTTTCATTTACCTCTTATCCCTTCAAATTCCCCTTTAAAGCCTTGTGAAATCCCTTTATAAGGTTTAAAACTCCATATTTACTCCTATCGGAACCTCCAAATTCCTCAAAAAGCCCTTTAAAATCCTTGAAAATCTTCATTTTTTCATTTAGGCCTTAAGCTCCTTTCAGCCTAGCCCTTAGTCCCTTTTCCTTATATGACCGAAGCCCCGCAATCGCGTGCTTAAAGGCCTAAAAAACATGTCCAAACCCCTACTTTCCTTCTATTTTCTTTATTCCCGATGTTTTGATTTAAACAAATCCTGACCGTTGATCTCTACAGATCAACGACCATCGAGCTTTATTCTTCCGCCTTTCCAATCGCAATCGACAATTTCAAACTCTCTTATCCTTTCCCTTTTCTTATCTCCAATTTTGATCCTCCAATTTGATCTCAGCCATAAAATCCACAATAATCGACGGCTAAGATCTAATCACGCTCCGCACATAGCCCTCCATTATCGTACCCACTGATTTGATCCTGACCGTTGATCTCTCATATCGATCTGACGGTCAGCGCTTAATTGCACATCGCAAACTCAAAAGGCCCCGTTACTTTGGCCTTTCTTCTAATTTCTGATGCGATGTAATCTCAGCCGTCCATTCCGCCAGATCCGACAGTTCCCGCTTCGTTGCATTGCGCTCGTTCATCGCGTGATTCTCCACCATCCCGACCTCCAATTTAATCTCCGTCGTTGATCTTTTCAAATCCAACGACCAACATTACTTCCGCTTTTCAAACCCCGCCCTTCTCATTTCTCCCCATCAACAGATCTCGACCGTCGATCTTCACGATCCGACGGCTCCCATTGATCCTCCGCTCTTATAAGACCCCTTTTTTCAAAGAAAAACCTTTCCGCCCTTTATATGAAGGTGGGCTCTACCTTTTCTCGTGTTTCTACCCCGTTTTTACTTTCCACTTCATCTTTTAATCTCCACTATTCATTTCGAAGATCTGACGATCGGGACTTAACCCAACACAACTAACCTTCCCACATAAATTTCTGCCCCGCTACATATTCTTTTCACTACACCACAAAATAAAATACTGGTGCCACCACCTTTTCTCTACGCTTCTTATCCCCCATTGCGTTCTACCTGTGCCGTCCGATCTCCCAAAGATCATCCAACGGCTGAAAATCCATCACCACTTGGGAGGGTATGTTTAATTTAATTGAAGAAGAAAACCCAAGAGTAATGGATGTTTCGGCTATTGTGGGCTCAAGTAATTCCTCTGAAGCATCTCTTACAAAGCTGGATTGTTCATTTTTACATCGAGTAGCAGCAAGACCAAGAATTATTCCATATACAGACATGGTAAAATGGGTGCTGGATAGCACTGATTTTACGGACAGACAATTCAAAACCCAAGGTCAAGAGCTCATCGGGTCATTCACTCCAGAAGATTTGAGGCTTATGTATCATTTTCCAGAGCCTTAGGCAACTTACAAGAAACAATTTATGGAGAAATTTTCCAAGGAAAATGCAAACTTAGGGGAATGCACAAAAGAATGGTCCAGAAGAGATGAACCACTGAAGAAAGATAAACACGGTATGTACAGTACCGGTTCACTCACTTCTCCATATTGTTTTGCTGCTGCTATGTTATGTAGGCTTTTTGGAAAGCCTGACATTAATAAGTTTTTGCCTGAATGGCTTCCCCTATTGAATGCTGTTGCTAACGCTACCATTGTGGACTGGGCTAAAGTATTGTCTGATAACTTAGCCACGGCTATTTTCAATTACCGGTCTAAATGGACTGTCTCTCAGAGGATTTATCCTCCTTTTTATCTATCTGCCTATGTTATGGATTCAATATGCTTTGTTTCTAAGTTCCCTTTAATGGGTTGGCAATGGACAATTCAGGATCCCCTACCCATTCATGTTTATCACAAAGAATTATGGGAATCAAAATTCATTCCTCATTTTTACAAGATTTTCCATGGCATAATGTTGCCACTGTATAGAGTGTTGTATAATAAGGATGCTCCAAGGTTGTCTCCTGAAGCAGAAGTAGACATTCTCCCTGTCGCAAGATGGTTTGGAGAAGAACTGTTTACTTATGTGAGGGTTTTCGGGAGCTTTGCTTCTTCTCATGTTTTGCCCAAGTATGTTCCGGATAAACTCATAGCTCGGGAAATTGCATATCAAACCTATGGAGACGGAGGTTTGACAAAAGAATTAAAGGATAAAAAGAAAGCCATTTGGCCACAATTTCCTGTGTCCTGCGGAGCATTTTCATTATTTGATGTTGGTCACGCGTTTAAGGAAATAAGCAATGTTACATGTTTAAAATTGTTTAAGTTTCCGAGAAGGCTATTTGATCCATATGGTATTGTCAAGGATTTCACCACTGTAGTCAAAGTGAGAGTATTTTCTAGAGAAGAAGATCTTTTTGATGATATGTTTCAAGAAAAAAGTTCATTTAAAGAAATTTTGCATTTAGCTCAAACACGGTTCTCCCCAGAAGAATTTCAAGAGTTTAAAGTATACAGAGAAAGAAGATTGACCACTATTCCTTTGGATAATTTGCGCTTGGAACCTGCAAGGGAACCAACTCCTAGTGTCAGTCTCAGTGGCAGCTCAGATTCAGAAAGGTCTAAGTCAAAGTCTGTCAAAGAAATTTCTGAATATTCTAAAAAATCTGATCAGGATAAAAGTGAAGGCTCAGTCAAGGATACAGCTCAATCAAAAGAGCTTTCACAACAACAGACTTCAACTACTCCACAGTTGAATCTTACACCTCTTAATGTACAACAACCATCCATCAGCACTCAGTTAGATAAAGAATGGGAATCATTTAATGATTTGATTAATGTTGAAGGACAGAACATACAAACTCTTGTACAGACAGCCAAAGGTTTGATTACAGAAATAAGTGGCAATGTCACAGAAAAAGAACATATACCCATTACTCCTTCCTCCGAGCTTGTACTTAAAATAGAGGAGATTCCACCTCTAGATATATTTTATAGCCCACAACATAAATTTGTAGTAAGCAAGCAGAGAAAGAAGAGAAAAATAGAAAGTGTGCTCTCTACTGATGCAGAACAATTGAACGTTTTATGGAAAGATCCTACTACGGATCCCACTGAAAACCTTACTAAATTATCTCAGATTACAGGAGCTTATGCCTCCGCAACTATTGACAAAGCATCTGAGGTACGACTGTTATTAAATGAAAAAGAGGATCAGATACAAGTTCTGCAACAACAATTGCAACAAGCACATGCCAACAGTGAAGTACAGAAACAATTTGAAAAATTACAGCAAGAGTTTCAGCAAATGCAGATTAGATATCAGAAAAGCTTGGCCGAAAAAGAAAAGAAAATACAGATTATGCAAGAGATGCATAAAGACGACCCCAAGCTTACAGAGTTCATCTCAGAATCTATTTCTTTGAATAATCAACTACTGCAACAACAAGATATATTATGCCAGAAAATCTCGCAATGGAACTCTTTTTGTCATGAAAGTGATAAAATCACTAATCATGTCATAGAATTACGACATGATTATGATTTAACTAATGAAAGAGTTACTAATTATTTGGCATGGAAAAAGACAGAGGAAGGAAAAAGAGTAGGAGCACCAATTATCAATGACAGCCATAAAGAAATGCTCTTCAATAAATGGGATGCACAGATCAGAGAAGCAGAAAAAGCAGCAGAGGAAGCAGCTACAGTGGTGAGCAACATTACTGATTGTGTAAATGAGAATTTGCACAAAGTTAATTTGATTTCAGAAACTGTTCCAGGATATCTACCACAAGCCCAGAAATTGCAAACATAGTGGACATATCTAGTAAAACCACACAGTCAATGCAGTGCTCTTAATTGCATCATTAATTCTGCTGAGAAGATCACGCCAACACTTTCCAATTCCGTCCTTTCAGGACAATTAAAATCTGAAGTCGGCCAGCCTCCTCTTCTCAAATCAATGCTGGATGCTTGCAAATTCAAAGACCAGAGTCATAAGTAGTTAGTTGTTAATTTTAATTTTAGATTTAGTGTTAGTTTTACTTATTTTCTGCCTAGAAAAGGGACGGTCATTTAAACCGAATCCTAAATTTTTGTAATAAACTACAATTAGATTTAGTTAGTAGTATTTAAACCCTTCTCATGCATTTAGAGAAAGGTCCAGAAATTTGTCAAAAACTTATCCTCAGAACATGCACTTCTGCACCCTCGGAGGAGGTTTTGATGAATGAATGGAACGAGATTTATTGATATCCGTGTCTAATATCTGCTACTGATGTTGCATTTCTGTACTCTTAGTAGATGTTGGATTAGGAAGAGATAAATCATTATTGCTTCTAGCTCATGAGCAGAACCAGATATAAATGGTACTTTTATCTCTTAACTATTTATGCTTCTGTGTTAAAGTAATATTTATATTCAGTTGTTTATATATTGATGCTTGAATGCTTAAGTTATCATTTGGCACTTATGTACGGTGATAACTATTTATTTATGCTTAGTGTATGAATAGCTTATTATGCGATATGTTTTTCATAACTGTTTCATCTAACTTTTTATATGAAATGGTTTATCTTTATTGAATTCTTTTCTTACAACAGTTGAATAATATTTATTATTAGTTGTTATTCGAAATTATTTTAGATCGCATAAAGAATATTACATCCCGGGTTTAGTTTAGAATTAGATATTTCTGTTTAAATTAGAATACAATTTGCATACGATTAGATTAGAAATAGAATAAAAGCATACCACTTAGGAGCCTTTTTAGAAAGGAAATATCTATTCTCAACACACACATACACATTGGGAAACTGGTCCCATTATCCCCAGTCGGACCCACTACACCAAACGAAAAAGGAGCTGCTAACCAAGGTCCGGACCGGGTGGGTATCCCCCTTGTTGTAGACCCGATTTTCGGGGCTTCAACATATTTGGCGCTAGAAGGAGGGCCACGAACTATGAATGGCAAGTAAATCTAAATCTAAATACCATTCTGAGAGTAAAACACCCTCACCATCTCCCCCAACTTCTCCATCGCACTCAGAAATTGCAAATCTAGATCCAGAAGTCGAAAGAAGAACAGACACTGTTACAAACCCTGAATTTTCAGAAGAATCTGCTATTGAACCTCCTGAAGTTGAATCTTTGATTCATAAACTTCAGCGATTTTCAATATCACCTCAAAGATCTGATAAATCTCAAGGCAGTGTGACTTCGCAATATAACCCTGCTCATCCTCTTACCAGATTACAGAGTGAGAAGCTTGGCATTCAGCCAACTCAATTACCTTTACCTACAAGGAAAAGAGAAAGGAAATCACCTAAAGGGTCTGATAGCGAGACTCTTTCATCATCATCATCCATCTCAACCTCTTCACCGTGAAGTCAGCCATCCACCCCTCCACTTCATACCATTGTCCCTCACTCCACTAGAACTTCCACATCACCTTCTCGATCATCTATAATTGTAATATCTTCATCTTCCCAATCACAGACATCATCTTCTACACTTTCCTCTATTAGTAGTTCAGCGATGGCCCAAATGCCATGGAATAATCAGGGGCAGTCTTAATGCCTGCACCCTTCAGTCAATTACGAGCCCATCCTGAAAAATGGCTGCCTAAGTTTAACCCTGAAGCAGGCATGCTAGCAGAAGAACACATAAACAATTTTATGCTATCCATAAATCTCAATGGAGTTATTAATGAAGATGTTGTTGTCCGACTTTTCCCTTATACTCTACAAGGAGCAGCTGGATCATGGTATTTCTCATTACCATCTGGATCCATCACTAGTTGGGATATCTTTCAAGATCAATTTTTGACTAAATTTGGTGATGATAGGTCTACAACAACATTAATCAATGATCTGTCTAATATTAGAGCTGATTCAAAAGAACTTGTCAAGGATTTTAATTCACGTTTCAATAAATTGTTAAACAAAATTCCTACTGCTTCCAAGCCTAGCGAAGAAGTGCGAAGTGAATGGTACATTTCGGCTTTACCATCAAACATAGAAATATTTGTTGATAGGGCTAAGAAAAAAACTTTAGCAGAAAACATGAAGGAGGCAATAGCGGTAGAGAAATGTATCATTGTGCTAGATAAGAAAAATGCCATAGAAGAAAGAAAATCCAAGAAGGTTACTTTTAAGGAAGACCCCAAGAAAAAACAATCAAAAGATCCATTTGATTTAGAAGGATTGCAGAAAGTTTTGAAAACCATGTCTAACAAAATGGTTGACATTAAGAAACAAGTGGCAGAAACATCTTCTAAAAATTCTTTCAAGCCTTTTAGAAGAAATCCTTCAACTGATCCAAGGCCACCAAATGATATTACTAATGCTGAATCAGAAGAAGAAGAAGAGGAAACTGCTACAGAAGAAACTACAGATGAAGAAGAAGTCATAGAAGTACAAGGTATGTGGGATTTCATCCTTCCAGATGAGGAAGATCAAGAAGCATCCCCAATTAGTACTCGAAGTAGAAATCAATTTGATCCTCCTCAACCTACTCCTAAGTCAAAAAGCGCAAGCTCATTGACTAAGGATAAAGTTGCACCCAATAAAATTACATCTAAAGCAATTCAAACCAGCCCAGTCCAGATAGATTCATCAACTCCATCAAGAACACTGATTGTTCCAGATGAAATGGAGTATAATATCATAGAAGACATGAAGAAGACTAGGGCTAACATCACTTTTTATGAATTGAGCAAGTTAAAACACCAAAAAAAGGTACTTTTGAAAGAATTACACGTTGTACCAGAAAAACCTTTGTCTGATCCTATGATTTCTCAAGCTTCCAACGATATGGGAAGACCTCCAGCTAATACGATCAGTAAAGTTGATCTAGAAAATATCGCTTTAATTGGAGGAAGGTCAAGATCTCATACTCCTCCATTTCTTCTTACTTATGAAGTTTTCAATAAAAATTTGCATAATTGTTTAGTGGATTTTGGAGCTTCATCTAATATTCTACCAAAATCAGTATGTGCAAAGTTGAATATTCAACCACAAAGAATTTGATGTACACATGATCTGACTGAATCAATCATGAGTTGAAGTAATTGGTAGAGGTAGATTAATCGAGGTTATATCTAAGATTGTCATCAAATCAAGGGCATATAAAGTCTGATGATATTTTAGTTGCATGAGATATTCCAGAATTTTATGGCTTAATTCTTGGCAGAGATTGGTAAAAAAAACTTCATGGATATTTTTCAACTGATTGATCGCACATGTGGCTTCCTTACAATGGTAAACCAAATCAGATAAAGGTTGAGTGAGAAAAACATCAGAAATACATAGCGCAGGAACTACGAAGAAGAATAGTGGGTTATATGACGAAATCATTGGCAATTATTGGGTACTTGGGTTGATTCTTTCTTGAAAAGGTACAATATAATGTGCCTTATTTGAACGATACCCATTTTATCTCAAATAGAAATTTTTTCCCAAACAGATAGTTCTAAATGTATTAATTTTGTAGATACTCCTGTAAATAAATCTTTATTTTGGAAATTATTTTTTGATGGTTCTAAGTCTAATGAAGGAGCAGGAGCAGGATGTGTTTTGGTTAGTCCAGAGGGAAACAAAATTATGCTAAGTTGCAGACTTGAATTCGATTGCACTAATAACACCGCAGAATACGAGGCTTTAGTCCAAGGACTATACAAAGCAATCAGATTAGACATCAAGTATCTACAAGTTTTCGGAGATTCGAAAATTGTAATCAAACAGGTACGCAATACTATACATTGTTTATCAGGTCATTTAAAGCATTATCAATCTTTAGTCCAAGATCTAACTGAACATTTTATAGCATTTAATATTTCATCAATTCCCCGAATTCAGAATGCTAGTTCAGACCTCCTAGCTAATGTAGCTTCCAAGCTCATTCCTACAGAAGACTTTAGTCCTGATCGATTTTCAATTGAATTAATCTTTAGACCTTCGTTTCCTGATAACGTTACCAATTGGAGGATTTTCAATGATGATCTTGATATTGTAGATTTTCTCACATCTGAAGGATCTTACACCAATCAGATAATTGATGAAGATCAACATGACAAACAATTGCTCCAAGATAGCACCAGCAATGCTATGCCAAAGTCAGTAGTCAAGTTAGAAGACCTTTATGATTTGAAAGATCGATTTAAAAGATCTACCAATTCAAAATTGAAAAGTTCAACTTTGAATTATGAATTAGTAAATCTAGGAACTGATGCCAAACCACAGAATATCAACCTAGGCCTTATTATCCCAATTAACGTACGCCAAATGTTTTAAAACAATATAAAGTGTCTTTGCTTGGAGACATTCGATGAAATCAAAAACTGCATCAACATATCATCAACGCATCTTCAATCAATGATGAAAAAACATCCCAACCCATGGGAAAGATCACCTGATCACGACAAATCAATCTGAACTCAATAAGTTATTGAAGGCAAAACTGTTCCGTTTAAATGATCATCGTTTATTTTAGTTCGTATTAGAAAAACGAAAGATATTAGGGTACATTGACTTTAGAAACATAAGCACCTTCAAAAAAGATAATTTTCCTTTGCCTCCCATGGAGCAAATATTACAGGCAGTTGCAGGATCAGAATTAATGTCTTTCTTAGATGGTTTCTCTGGATACAATCAAGTATTAGTCCATCCCGACGATCAATTGAAAACTACATTTAGAACCAAATGGGGCACTTACGCATATCAAAAGATGCCTTTTCGTTTGATTAATGCTGGTGCCACATTTCAGAGAGCCACATTGCTTTCAAAGGATTAGTTAACAAATCAGTGGTAATTTACTTGGATGATATAACTGTATATTCCAAAAAACGAAGCAATCATCTTAGAGATTTAAAGCAGATCTTCCAACGCTGTCAAAGGTATGGAATTTCACTTAATCCAAAAAAATCCTTTTTTGCATTGAATGAAGGAAAACTTCTTGGATTCATAGTATCAAAATCTGGAATTCATATTGATCCTCATAGAATCAAGGAAATTTTTGAAATATCTTTACCTCACAACAAAAAAGCTATGCAATCTTTTCTTGGCTAGATTAATTTTGTAAAGAGATTTGTGCAAGATTTTTCAAGAATTGTATCACCCTTGCAAGCAATGATTAAAAAGAATTCAAACTTCAAATGGGGCAAAGACGAATACGAGGCATTCAATCTGATCAAACAAGCAATTATTAATGCTCCATCTTTAGCAACTCCAAAATTTTCCTATCCTTTTATTTTTTATACATTTGCCTCTGATAAATCTTATGCTGCAATACTCACTCAAGCAAATCAAGACAAAGCAGAAGCTCCAATTGCCTTTTTCAGTTCAAATTTACAGGGAGCTTAATTGAATTGTTCAGATGTGGAGAAACAAGCTTATGCTGTTTTCAAAGTAATTAAATATTTCAGACCCTTTCTACTCAAAACCCATACAAAAATCATAGTACCATTTCCAGCGATAAGAAATCTTTTAGTCCAAAAAGATGTGGGTGAGAAAAGAGCCAATTGGGTTACTGTCTTACAAGAATATGATGTAGAAATCAAATTAGCAAATATTGTAAGAGGTCAAGGTTTTTGCAAAATACTAGCTGGAACATCTCTTATTTCTAAAAAATCATCTGAGGAAATACAAACATATGAGGTAAGCCTAAACGATGTTGAATCATTATATGCTGATATCATATTTTATCTGAAGAATGGATATGCTCCTCTAAATCTTGATCATACCAAGAAAAGAGCTCTAAGGTTGAAGGCTAAACAATATCAGCTTGTGAATGATGTTCTTTTCAGAATGAATTATGATTTTGTTCTTCTTAGATGTCTGGAGAAAACTGAAGCTGAAAAAGTCTTGCAGGAACTTCATGATGGGCCAGCAGGTGGACATTATGTTGGAAATGCTACTGCACATAAAATCCTCCGTGCAGGCTATTACTGGCCCACATTATTCAAAGATTCACATAACTATGCAAGGAAATGTCAAATTTGTCAAACTGCAGCTGGAAGACAAAAAAAACCATCATTACCATTACAACCAGTCAACATTGAACAACCTTTTGATCAATGGGGATTGGACATAATAGGTGAGATCGTTCCTCACTCTTCTAAACAACACAGGTATATCAATACAGCAACTGATTATTTTACGAAATGGGTAGAAGCAGTCCCTCTCAAGAATGCTAATGCTGAGCATATTATCGAGTTTATAGATCAGTTCATAATCACCAGGTTTGGTTTACCTTCTGCTTTAATGTTTGATAATGCATCATATTTTTCTGGTAATGCTATGACTGAATTTGCACTCAAGAGAGGTTTCAAACTTAAATATTCTTCCAATTATTATCCATAGGGAAATGGGTAAGCTGAATCCAAAAATAAAAATTTAATCAGAATCATTAAGCAAACCATTGATCAAAATCATAAAAATTGGCATAAATCTTTAATATATGCTTTATGGGCAGATCGAATAACGCAGAAGGCTTCTATTGGCACTTCTCCCTCTAATTTAGTTTATGGGAGAGAAGTGGTTCTTCCAACTCATCTAGCGATTCCTTCTCTAGCCTTAGTCCAATATATTGATGAAGAACCAACTTCTTCTTTACAACTAAGGCAGATGGAAATAATTAAGTTAGAAGAACAACGAGAAAAAGCCAAAGTAACTCATGCTCATCATCAAGCATTAGTTAAAGCTTCTTTTGATTCAAACATGATAACCAGAAAGGACTTTCAGATAGGAGATTTAGTTCTAAAATGGGACAAGGCCCATGAGGAAAAAGGAAAACATACAAAATTTCAACGAATGTGGCTTGGTTCTTTTCAAATTGCAGAGATCATAGGTCCATCTACTTTCATGTTACAGGATTTAACAGGGAAAAGAGAGTCTTTACCTGTTAATGGACAGATCCTTAAAAAATATTTTCCATAGGAGATCATTCTTCTATTTTGTAGATTAGTTTTCTTTATTTGTCATAATAAAACCAGTTGTTAATGGTTACATTTGGAATTCATAAAAAAAAATACAGGTTTTCTTTTTAAATTTTATTTCTTCACTTATATAAACATAATTCTTGTTTGGAATATTGATCATTATTATTTAAAGATACAGTTAAAAGCTTTAGTCTAGAAATGATACTAGTTTCAACTTTGAAAATTTTGATGAAAAACAACTTTTGGTGAAAGATTGTTTTATATCAGTTCAATGAAAGGTATCAATAACAAAACGGAAGTTCTCTGTACAAAGGTTCTTTCCCAAAAAACTCTATTATTGTCGTCCAGAGCTATCTTAAGGAAACAATGACTTCCTCACTACCTAGAAAATTACAAAGTTCAGGGAATAATCCAATGATACACTTTTAACTTAAAGAGTAAGAGGTCTCATCACGAGCCGACTTATCATGATCATAGATATTATAGCTTGCTAAATTTTCTAATACTGCATACCACAACAGGGCAATGACTCAAGATTACTACAATCAAAAGGCAAGGGGTCTCATCACGAGCCAGCTTGTTCAGAAAAGTTATAAATCAAGTGAATGACACTGTCATAAATTGGCTACCAAACCAAGACATTGTTCTTTAAGGGTAAAAAGAAAATAAAAAGCAATAAGTGTGAATATGGATTTCTATTTGAAAATTGTATATTTCTTTAAGTAAGACACATGATCATTGCTGGGTAATAGGTAACCCTGTCGAGGCTATAGACGCTCGCTTGCAGCAGTGGCTCTACCTACGACAAAAGAGCATATTTAAAAACTGATTTACAGAGAAGCCTTTTGTTTTTATCTTTTTAAACCAAGTAATGACTGATGTAGATACAAGGACTATCTTGAGGAAGTAAATAGTCAAAGTTGAATATAGAAGAAATAAAATATTATTTATAGATTAAAGCATAATGTACTTTGTCTTTTTATAATAAAATTTGATTTTCTGGAAAATTTTCTATTTCGAAAAGTTTAGAGAATTTAAAAGAAAAGCAGAGATAACTGGTTCTTCTAAGTGAATCGCCAATTGTTGTGGCCAGCAACAACCCCCCTTCTTATTTAGTATTTAATACTAAACAAGTGGAGACCCTTAGTTTAAAAAATCCAAAAAACTTAAATTAGTACTTGTTTTCTTTTTCAAATAAAACTTACTATCATTAACTTAAGAAAATTCCTTAGAAAATATTTAGATAAACTTAAGTTTATGATAGATTAGAATAAAACCTTTCTTTGAAGAAAATATCGCATTCATCGCAACAAAAAGTACAAGATATCTTTTGCAAAGCAGAATTTTCTAAATTGCGATAAGCGCGATCCAATAACTATGCATTAAAGTATTTGTCGCAAATCGCATATCGCAGAAAATATATTAACGGATATTTTTCATATGTTATGTTTTGCGATATTGCGATCCCGCGATATTACTAATTGTGATTTGCGTAAAGTTGCGATTTGCGAAAGTTGCTATGATTTCGATTTGCGAAAGTTGCGATTTGCGATATTGCAAAGCAAATCGTAGATCGCAGTATCGCACATTCGTAAAGCTCATTGTACGAAGAAAATCTTTCCATAAATCGATATCCGTTATGCGCCTTAATGTCAAGTTAATGAATGAATTGTCAATTATTAATGAAAAGGATTTTGTTTTGATAGAAGGGTTATTTCACGATTAAAAAATATATTTCATACGCCTTCAGCATTTAAAACTATCCCGTCACCTTTCTCATATCATTATTCTCACTTAATTCGTAAAAATGCAGGCGCGAAGAATATGAGACTATACAAAGCAATATTCAGAGCATTATGGGAAAGAAATATAAAGCTCCGAATTCTGGAAAGAAAGAGAAAGTTCCAAGTTCTGAAAATAAATAGATGGCATCCTTGTATGCAGACACTGCTTGCAACAAAGACGCTGGCATCACCACTTGGGAGGGTATGTTTAATTTACTTGAAGAAGAAAACCCAAGAGTAATGGATGTTTCGGCTATTGCGGGCTCAAGTAATTCCTCTGAAGCATCTCTTACAGAGCTGGCTTGTTCATTTTTACATCGGGTAGCAGCGAGACCAAGAATTCTTACATATACAGACATGGTAAAATGGGTGCTGGATAGCACTGATATTACAGACAGAAAATTCAAAACCCAAGGTCAAGAGCTCATCGGGTCATTCAATCAAGAAGATTTGAGGCTTATGTATCATTTGCCGGAGCCTCAGGCTACTTACAACAAACAATTTATGGAGAAATTTGCCAAGAAAAATGCAAACTTAGGGGAATGCACAAAAGAATGGTCCAGAAGAGATGAACCACTGAAGAAAGATAAACACGGTATGTACAGTACCGGTTCACTCACTTCTCCATATTTTTTTGCTGCTGCTATGTTATGTAGGCTTTTTGGAAAGCCTGACATAAATAAGTTTTTGCCTGAATGGCTTCCCCTATTGAATGCTGTTGTTAACGCTACCATTGTGGACTGGGCTAAAATATTGTCTGATAACTTAGCCACGGCTTAATGTACAAAAACCATCCATCACCACTCAGTAAGATAAAGAATGGGAATCATTTAATGATATGATTAATGTTGAAGGACAGAACATACAAACTCCTGTACAGACAGCAAAAGGTTTGATTATAGAAATAAGTGGCAATGTCACAGAAAAAGAATATATACCCATTAATCATTCCTCCGAGCTTGTACTTAAAATAGAGGAAATTCCTCCTCTGGATATATTTTATAGCCCTCAACATAAAGCAGTAGTAAGGAAGCAAAGAAATAAGAGAAAATTAGAAAATGCGCTCTCTACTGATGCAGAACAATTGTATATTTTATGGAAAGATCCTACTACGGATCCCACTGAAAATCTTACTAAATTATCTCAGATTACAGGAGCTTATGCCTCCGCAACTATTGACAAAGCATCTGAGGTATGGCTGTTATTAAATGAAAAAGAGAATCAAATATAAGTTCTACGACAACAATTGCAACAAGCACATGCCAACGGTGAAGCATAGAGACAATTTGAAAAGTTACAGCAAGAATTTCAGCAAATTCAAATTGGGTATCAGAAAAGCTTGGCCGAGAAAGAGAAACAAATACAGATTATGCAAAAAATGCATAAAGAAAACCCCAAGCTTACAGAGTTCATCTCAGAATCTATTTCTTTGAATAATCAACTATGAGCAGATATATTGCTGAAAAGATTTCTGGTCAGAACTCTTTTTGTCAAGAAAGTGATAAAATCACTAATCATGTCGTAGAATTACGACATGATTATGATTTAACAAATGAAAGAGTTACTAATTATTTGGCATGGCAAAAGACAGAGGAAGGAAAAAGAGCAGTAGCACTAATTATCAATGATAGCCATAAAGAAATTCTCTTCGATAAATGGGATGCCTGGGATCGACGACTTCGTGGAAGGGGCATTCCTGACAATGAAACAAAATTCTTGATTATTGTGAAGCAAATTGCTAAAGTTAATTCGATTTTAGAAGCAACTGGAATGCGTCTACAAGCCCAACAAATGCAAAGAGGGTGGACATATCTAGTAAAACCACACAGTCAATGTAGTGCTCTTAATTGCATCATTAATTATGCTGAGAAGATTGCGCCAACACTTGCTGATTCCGTCTTTTCAGGACAATTAAAATCTGAAGTCGGCCAACCTCCTCTTCTCAAATAAATGCTGGATGCTTGCAAATTCAAAGACCAGAGTCATAAGTAGTTAGTTGTTAATTTTAATTTTAATTTTAAATTTAGTGTTAGTTTTACTTATTTTCTGCCTAGAAAAAGGACGGTCATTTAAACCGAATCCTAAATTTTTGTAATAAACTATAATTAGATTTAGTTAGTAGTATTTAAACCCTTCTCATGCATTTAGAGAAGGGTCCAGAAATTTATCAAAAACCTATCGTCAGAACATGCACTTCTGCACCCTCGGAGGAGGTTTTTATGAATGAATGGAATGAGATTTATTGATATCTATGTCTAATATCTGCTACTGATGTTGCATTTCTGTACTCTTAGTAGATGTTGGATTAGGAAGAGATAAATCATTATTGCTTCTAGCTCATGAGTATAACTAGTTATAAATGGTACTTTTATCTCTTAACCATTTCTGCTTCTGTGTTAAAGTAATATTTATATTCAGTTGTCTATATATTGATGCTTGAATACTTAAGTTATCATTTGGCACTTATGTACGGTGATAAATATTTATTTATGCTTAGTGTATGAATAACTTATTATGCGATATGTTTTTCATAACTGTTTCATCTAACTTTTTATATGAAATGGTTTATCTTTATTGAATTCTTTTCTTAAAACAGTTGAATAATCTTTAATATCAATTTTTATTCGAAATTATTTTAGATCGCATAAAGAAGATTATATCCTGGGTTTAGTTTAGAATTAGATATTTCTGTTTAAATTAGAATACAATTTGCATATGATTAGATTAGAAACATAATAAAAGCATTTCACTTAGGAGCTTTTTTAGAAAGGAAATATCTATTCTCAACACACACATACACATTGGGAAACTGGTCCCATTATCCCTAGTCGGACCCACTACACCAAACGGAAAAGGAGCTGCTAACCAAGGTCTGGACCGAGTGGGTATCCCCCTTGTTGTAGACCCGATTTTCGGGGCTTCAACATATTTGGCGCTAGGAGGGCCACGAACTATGAATGGAAAGTAAATCTAAATCTAAATACCATTATGAGAGTAAAGCACCCTCACCATCTTCCCTGACTTCTCCATCACACTCAGAAATTTTAAATCTAGAGCCAGAAGTCGAAAGAAGAACAAACACTGCTACAAACCCTGACTTTTCAGAAGAATTTGCTATTGAACCTCCTGAAGTTGAATCTTTGATTCATAAACTTCAGCGATTTTCAATATCACCTCAAAGATCTGATAAATCTCAAGGCAGTGTGACTTCACAATATAACCCTGCTCATCCTCTTACCAGATTACAGAGTGAGAAGCTTGGCATTCAGCCAACTGAATTACCTTTACCTACAAGGAAAAGAGCAAGGAAATCACCTAAAGGGTCTGATAGCGAGACTCTTTCATCATCATCATCCATCTCAACCTCTTCACCGCAAAGTCAACCATCCACCCCTCCACTTCAGACCATTGTCCCTCACTCCACTAGAACTTCCACATCACCTTCTCAATCATCTATAATTGTAATATCTTCAACTTCCCAATCACAGACATCATCTTCTACACTTTCCTCTATTAGTAGTTCAACGATGGCCCAAATGCCATGGAATAATCCAGGGGTAGTCTTAATGCCTGCACCCTTGAGTCAATTACCAGCCCATCCTGAACAATGGCTACCTAAGTTTAACCCTGAAGCAGGCATGCTAGCAGAAGAACACATAAACAATTTTATGCTGTCCATAAATCTCAATGAAGTTATTAATGAAGATGTTGTTGTCTGACTTTTCCCTTATACTCTACAAGGAGCAGCTGGATCATGGTATTTCTCATTACCATTTGGATCCATCACTAGTTGGGATATCTTTCAAGATCAATTATTGACTAAATTTGGTGATGATAGGTCTACGGCAACATTAATCAATGATCTGTCTAATCTTAGAGCTGATTCAAAAGAACTTGTCAAGGATTTTAATTCATGTTTCAATAAATTGTTAAACAAAATTCCTACTGCTTCCAAGCCTAGCGAAGAAGTGCGAAGTGAATGGTACATTTCTGCTTTACCATCAAACATAGCAATCTTTGTTGATAGGGCTAACAAAACAACTTTAGCAGAAAACATGAAGGAGGCAATAGTGGTAGAAAAATGTATCATTGCTCTAGATAAGAAAAATGCAATAGAAGAACGAAAATCCAAGAAGGTTACTTTTAAGGAAGACCCCAAGAAAAAACAATCAAAAGATCCATTTGATTTAGAAGGATTGCAGAAAGTTTTGAAAACCATGTCTAACGAAATGGTTGACATTAAGAAACAAGTGGCAGAAACATCTTCTAAAAAGTCTTTCAAGCCTTTTAGAAGAAATCCTTCAACTGATCCAAAGCCACCAAATGCTATAACTAATGTTGAATTAGAAGAAGAAGAAGAAGAAACTGCTACTGAAGAAACTACTGATGAAGAAGAAGTCATAGAAGTACAAGGTATGTGGGATTTCATCCTTCCAGGTGAGGAAGATCAAGAAGCATCCCCAGTTAGCACTCGAAGTAGAAATCAACTGGATCCTCCTCAAACTACTCCTAAGTCAAAAAACGCAAGCTCGTTGACTAAGGATAAAGTTGCACCCAAGAAAATGACATCTAAAGCAATTCAAACCAGCCCAGTCCAGACAGATTCATCAAATCCATCAAGAACACTGATTGTTCCAGATGAAATGGAGTACAATATCATAGAAGACATGAAGAAGACTAGGGCTAATATCACTTTTTATGAATTGAGCAAGTTAAAACACCAACAAAAGGTACTTTTGAAAGAATTACATGCTGTACCAGAAAAACCTTTGCCTGATCCTGTGATTTCTCAAGCTTCCAACAATATGGGAAGACCTCCAGCTAATACGATCAGTAAAGTTGATTTAGAAAATATCGCTTTAATTGGAGGAGGGTCGAGATCTCATACTCCTCCATTTCTTTTTACTTATGAAGTTTTCAATAAAAAATTGCATAATTGTTTAGTGGATTCTGGAGCTTCATCTAATATTCTACCAAAATCAATATGTGCAAAGTTGAACATTCAACCACAAAAATCTGCTGTGTGCATAGTCCAGCTAGATCGATCGCAAGTTGAAGTGATTGGCGAATTAAATCAGGTTACCATAAGGCTGTCATCTAATCCAAAGGTATGTCAAGTTATTGATATTTTAGTTGCAGATATTCCATAATTTTATGGCTTAATTCTTAGCAGAGATTGGTCAGAAAAACTTCATGGATATTTTGCAACTGATTGGTCGCATATGTGGCTTCCTTACAATGGTAAACCAAATCAGATAAAGGTTGAAAGAGAAAAACATTAGAAATACATAGTAACAGAACTCGAAGGAGAGAATGAACCAGTTGCATACAGCAGTAATATCATTGGCAATTATTCAGTTGATTCTTTCTTAGGAAATTTTAATGCTCATACTTCACCTTATTTAGAACATTCTGTTTTATCTCAAATAGAAATTTTTTCCCAAACAGATAGTTCTAAATGTATTAATTTTGTAGATACTCCTGTAAATAAAACTTTATTTTGGAAATTATTTTTTGATGGTTTTAAGTCTAATGAAGGAGCAGGAGCAGGATGCGTTTTGGTTAGTTCAGAGGGAAACAAAATTATGTTAACTTGTAGACTTGAGTTTTATTGCAGTAATAACACTGCAGAATACGAGGCTTTAGTCCAAGGATTATATAAAGCAATCGGACTAGACATCAAATATCTACAAGTTTTCGGAGATTCGGAAATTGTAATTAAACAGGTACGCAATACTATACATTGTTTATCAGGTCATTTAAAGCATTATCAATCTTTAGTCCAAGATCTGACTGAACACTTTATATCATTTAATATTTCATCAATTCCCAGAATTCAGAATGCTAGTTAAGACCTCCTAGCTAATGTAGCTTTCAAGCTCATTCCCTCTCAAGAATGCTAATGCTGAGCATATTATCGAGTTTATAGATCAGTTCATAATCACCAGGTTTGGTTTACCTTCTGCTTTAATGTTTGATAATGCATCATATTTTTCTGGTAATGCTATGACTGAATTTTCACTCAAGAGAGGTTTTAAACTTAAATATTCTGCCAATTATTATCCACAGGGAAATGGGTTAGCTGAATCTACAAATAAAAACTTAATCAGAATCATTAAGCGAACCATTGATCAAAATCATAAAAATTGGCATAAGTCTTTAATATATGCTTTATGGGCAGATCGAATAACGCAGAAGGCTTCTATTGGTACTTCTCCCTTTAATTTATTTTATGGGAGAGAAGTGGTTCTTCCAACTCATCTAGCGATTCCTTCTCTAGCCTTAATTCAGTATATTGATGAAGAACCAACTTCTTCTTTACAATTAAGGCGAATGGAAATAATTAAGTTAGAAGAACAACGAGAAAAGGCCAAAGTAACTCATGCTCATCATCAAGCATTAGTTAAAGCTTCTTTTAATTCAAACATGATAACCAGAAAGGACTTCCAGATAGGAGATTTAGTTCTAAAATGGGACAAGGCCCATGAGGAAAAAGGAAAACATACGAAATTTCAACGAATGTGGCTTGGTCCTTTTCAAATTGCAGAAATCATAGGTCTATCTACTTTCATGTTACAGGATTTAACAGGGAAAAGAGAATATTTACCTGTTAATGGATAGAACCTTAAAAAATATTTTCCATAGGAGATCATTCTTCTATTTTGTAGATTAGTTTTCTTTATTTGTCATAATAAAACCAGTTGTTAATGGTTACATTTGGAATTCATAAAAAAAAATACAGGTTTTCTTTTTAAATTTTATTTCTTCACTTATATAAACATAATTCTTGTTTGGAATATTGATCATTATTATTTAAAGATACAGTTAAAAGCTTTAGTCTAGAAATGATACTAGTTTCAACTTTGAAAATTTTGATGAAAAACAACTTTTGGTGAAAGATTGTTTTATATCAGTTCAATGAAAGGTATCAATAACAAAACGAAAGTTCTCTGTACAAAGGTTCTTTCCCAAAAAACTCTATTATTGTCGTCCAGAGCTATCTTAAGGAAACAATGACTTCCTCACTACCTAGAAAATTACAAAGTTCAGGGAATAATCCAATGATACACTTTTAACTTAAAGAGTAAGAGGTCTCATCACGAGCCGACTTATCATGATCATAGATGTTATAGCTTGCTAAATTTTCTAATACTGCATACCACAACAGGGCAATGACTCAATATTACTACAATCAAAAGGCAAGGGGTCTCATCACGAGCCAGCTTGTTCAGAAAAGTTATAAATCAAGTGAATGGCACTGTCATAAATTGGCTACCAAACCAAGACATTGTTCTTTAAGGGTAAAAAGAAAATAAAAAGCAATAAGTGTGAATATGGATTTCTATTTGAAAATTGTATATTTCTTTAAGTAAGACACATGATCATTGCTAGGTAATAGGTAACCCTGTCGAGGCTATAGACGCTTGCTTGCAGCAGTGGCTCTACCTACGACAAAAGAGCATATTTAAAAACTGATTTACAGAGAAGCCTTTTGTTTTTATCTTTTTAAACCAAGTAATGACTGATGTAGATACAAGGACTATCTTGAGGAAGTAAATAGTCAAAGTTGAATATAGAAGAAATAAAATATTATTTATAGATTAAAGCATAATGTACTTTGTCTTTTTATAATAAAATTTGATTTTCTGGAAAATTTTCTATTTCGAAAAGTTTAGAGAATTTAAAAGAAAAGCAGAGATAACTGGTTCTTCTAAGTGAATCGCCAATTGTTGTGGCCAGCAACAACCCCCCTTCTTATTTAGTATTTAATACTAAACAAGTGGAGACCCTTAGTTTAAAAAATCCAAAAAACTTAAATTAGTACTTGTTTTCTTTTTCAAATAAAACTTACTATCATTAACTTAAGAAAATTTCTTAGAAAATCTTTAGATAAAATTAAGTTTATGATAGATTAGAATAAAACCTTTCTTTGAAGAAAATATCGCATCCATCGCAACAAAAAGTACAAGATATCTTTTGCAAAGCAGAATTTTCTAAATTGCGATAAACGCGATCCAATAACTATGCATTAAAGTATTTGTTGCAAATCGTAAATCGCAGAAAATATATTAACGAATATTTTTCATATGTTATATTTTGCGATATTGCGATATTGCGATGCCGCGATATTACTAATTCTGATTAGCGTAATGTTGCGATTTGCAAAAGTTGCTATGATTTCGATTTGCGAAAGTTGCGATTTGCGATATTGCAAAGAAAATCGCAGATCGCAGTATCACACATTCGTAAAGCTCGTTGTACAAGAAAATCTTTCCATAAATCGATATCCGTTATGCGCCTTAATGCCAAATTAATGAATGGATTGTCAATTATTAATGAAAATGATTTTGTTTTGATCGAAGGGTTATTTCACAATTAAATAATATATTTCATACGCCTTCAACATTTAAAACTATCCCGTCACCTTTCTCACATCATTATTCTCACTTAATTGGTAAAACTGCAGGCGCGAAGAAAATGAGACTATACAAAGCAATCTTCAGAGCATTATGGGAAAGAAAGATAAAGCTTCGAATTCTGGAAAGAAAGAGAAAGTTCCAAGTTCTGAAAATAAAGAGATGACATCCTTGTACGCAGACACTGCTTGCAACAAAGACGCTGGCATCACCACTTGGGAGGGTATGTTTAATTTACTCGAAGAAGAAAACCCAAGAGTAATGGATGTTTCGGCTACTGCGGGCTCAAGTAATTCCTTTGAAGCATCTCTTACAGAGCTGGCTTGTTCATTTTTACATCGGGTAGCAGCAAGTCCAAGAATTCTTCCATATACAGACATGGTAAAATGGGTGCTGCATAGCACTGATATTACGGAGAGACAATTCAAAACCCAAGGTCAAGAGCTCATCGGGTCATTCACTCAAGAAGATTTGAGGCTTATGTATCATTTGCCGGAGCCTCAGGAAAATTACAACAAACAATTTATGGAAAATTTTTCCAAGGAAAATGCAAACTTAGCGGAATGCACAAAAGAATGGTCCAGAAGAGATGAGCCACTGAAGAAAGATAAACACGGTATGTACAGTACCGATTCACTCACTTATCCATATTGTTTTGCTGCTGCTATGTTATGTAGGCTTTTTGGAAAGCCTGACATTAATAAGTTTTTTCCTGAATGGCTTCCCCTATTGAATGCTGCTGTTAACGCTACCATTGTGGACTGGGCTAAAATATTGTCTGATAACTTAGCCACGGCTATTTTCAATTACCGGTCTAAACGAACTGTCTCTCAGAGGATTTATCCTCCTTTTTATCTATCTGCCTATGTTATGGATTCAATCTGCTTTGTTTCTAAGTTCCCTTTAATGGGTTGGCAATGGACAATTCAGGATCCCCTGCCCATCCATTTTTATCACAAAGAATTGTGGGAGTCAAAATTCATTCCTCATTTTTACAAGATTTGCCACGGCATAATGTTGCCACTGTATAGATTGTTGTATAATAAGGATGCCCCAAGGTTGTCCCCTGAAGCAGAAGTAGACATTCTCCCTGTCGCAAGATGGTTTGGAGAAGAATTGTTTACTTATGTGAGGGTTTTTGGAAGCTTTGCTTCTCCTCATGTTTTTCCCTTATATGTTCCGGATAAACTCATAGCTCGGGAAATTGCATATCAAACCTGTGGAGATGGAGGTTTGACAAAAGAATTAAAGGATAAAAAGAAAGCCATTTGGCCACAATTTCCTGTGTCCTGCGGAGCATTTTCATTATTTGATGTTGGTCACGCGTTTAAGGAAGTAAGCAATGTTACATGTTTAAAATTGTTTAAGTTTCCGAGAAGGCTATTTGATCCATATGGTATTGTCAAGGATTTCACCACTGTAGTCAAAGTGAGAGTATTTTCTGGAGAAGAAGATATTTTTGATGATATGTTTCAAGAAAAAAGTTCATTTAAAGAAATTTTGCATTTAGCTCAAACACGGTTCTCCCCAAAAGAATTTCAAGAGTTTAAAGTATACAAAGAAAGAATATTGACCACTATTCCTTTGGATAATTTGCGTTTGGAACCCGCAAGGGAGCCAACTCCTAGTGTCAGTCTCAGTGGTAGCTCAGATTCAAAAAGGTCTAAGTCAAATTCTGACAAAGAAATTTCTGAACATTCTAAAAAATCTGATCAGGATAAAAGTGAAGGCTCAGTGAAGGATACAACTCAATCAAAAGAGCTCTCACAACAACAGACTTCAACTACTCCACAGTTGAATCTTCCACCTCTTAATGTACAACAACCATCCATCAGCACTCAGTTAGATAAAGAATGGGAATCATTTAATGATTTGATTAATGTTGAAGGACAGAACATACAAACTCCTGTACAGACAGCAAAAGGTTTGATTACAGAAATAAGTGGCAATGTCACAGAAAAAGAACATATACCCATTACTCCTTCCTCTGAGCTTGTACTTAAAATAGAGGAAATTCCTCCTCTAGATATATTCTATAGCCCACAACATAAAGCAGTAGTAAGGAAGCAAAGAAAGAAGAGAAAATTAGAAAGTGTGCTCTCTACTGATGCAGAACAATTGGATGTTTTATGGAAAGATCCTACTACGGATCCCACTGAAAATCTTACTAAATTATCTCAGATTACAGGAGCTTATGCCTCCGCAACTATTGACAAAGCATCTGAGGTACGACTGTTATTAAATGAAAAAGAGGATCAAATACAAGTTCTGCGACAACAATTGCAACAATCACATGCCAACAATGAAGCACATAGACAATTTGAAAAGTTACAGCAAGAGTTTCAGAAAATGCAAATCGGGTATCAGAAAAGCTTGGCCGAGAAAGAGAAACAAATACAGATTATGCAATAAATGCATAAAGAAGACCCCAAGCTTACAGAGTTCATCTCAGAATCTATTTCTTTGAATAATCAACTACTGCAACAACAAGATATATTATGCCAAAAGATTTCACAGTGGAACTCTTTTTGTCAAGAAAGTGATAAAATCACTAATCATGTCGTAGAATTACGACATGATTATGATTTAACTAATGAAAGAGTTACTAATTATTTGGCATGGCAAAAGACAGAGGAAGGAAAAAGAGTAGGAGCACCAATTATCAATGACAACCATAAAGAAACGCTCTTCAATAAATGGGATGCACAGATCAGAGAGGCAGAAAAAGCAGCATAGGAAGCAGCTACAGCGGCGAGCAACATCACTGATTGTGTAAATGAGAATTTGCACAAAGTTAATTTGATTTCAGAAACTATTCCAGGATATCTACCAGGAGCCCAGCAATTGCAAATAGAGTGGAAATGGAAAACTGAGGAAAAGGAAAAATCAATCCAAGAATTGATTAAGTTAAATTTGGATTCTTACTAGACATATCTAGTAAAACCACACAGTCAATGCAGTGCTCTTAATTGCATCATTAATTCTGCTGAGAAGATCGCGCCAACACTTGCCGATTCCGTCTTTTCAGGACAGTTAAAATCTGAAGTCGGCCAACCTCCTCTTCTCAAATCAATGCTGGATACTTGCAAATTCAAAGACCAGAGTCATAAGTAGTTAGTTGTTAATTTTAATTTGAGATTTAGTGTTAGTTTTACTTATTTTCTGCCTAGAAAAAGGACGGTCATTTAAACCGAATCCTAAATTTTTGTAATAAACTATAATTAGATTTAGTTAGTAGTATTTAAACCCTTCTCATGCATTTAGAGAAGGGTTCAGAAATTTGTCAAAAACTTATCCTTAGAACATGCACTTCCGCACCCTCGGAGGAGGTTTTGATAAATGAATGGAACGAGATTTATTGATATCTGTGTCTAATATCTGCTACTGATGTTGCATTTCTGTACTCTTAGTAGATGTTGGATTAGGAAGAGATAAATCATTATTGCTTCTAGCTCATGAGTAGAACCAATTATAAATGGTACTTTTATCTCTTAACTATTTCTTCTTCTGTGTTAAAATAATATTTATATTCAGTTGTTTATATATTGATGCTTGAATGCTTAAGTTATCATTTGGCACTTCTGTACCGTGATAACTATTTATTTATGCTTAGTGTATGAATAGCTTATTATGCGATATGTTTTTCATAACTGTTTCATCTAACTTTTTATATGAAATGGTTTATCTTTATTGAATTCTTTTCTTATAACAGTTGAATAATCTTTATTATCAGTTGTTAGTCGAAATTATTTTAGATCGCATAAAGAAGATTACATCCCGGGTTTAGTTTAGAATTAGATATTTCTGTTTAAATTAGAATACAATTTGCATATGATTAGATTACAAATAGAATAAAAGCATTTCACTTAGGAACCTTTTTAGATAGGAAATATCTATTCTCAACACACACATACACATTGGGAAACTTGTCCCATTATCCCCAGTCGGACCCACTACACCAAACGGAAAAGGAGCTGCTAACCAAGGTCTAGACCGGGTGGGTATCCCCCTTGTTGTAGACCCGATTTTCGGGGCTTCAACATATTTGGCGCTAGAAGGAGGGCCACGAACTATGAATGGCAAGTAAATCTAAAGCTAAATACCATTCTCAGAGTAAATCACCCTCACCATCTTCCCCGACTTCTCCATCGCACTC